>CM070092.1:2002500-2080000 GCA_036178185.1 Liparis tanakae | reverse complement strand
GGAATTTAAAAAGTCATGGAATTTTTAACATTTTTCATTTCCAGTCCTGGAAAAGTCAAAGAAAACGACATCCGGGAAGTTTTGGAAAAGTCATGAACACGTGTTCTAGTCACATGTTCATTCACACAGTGATTAAAAGAATGAACACTTATTTATTATTTTAATCAAAGTTTTGTCTTTCATTCATTCGTATCATTTAAGGTATGGAAACACCAAGATTTAACAACAGTTTGGCTCATGGACATTTGGTTTAAAGTCATGGAAAGGTCATGGAAAGGTCATAGGTCAACATGTGTATGAACCCTGAAGTTTAAGGTGTTGTAGCTCTTGAATTATAAAATCCTCTTCATAAAACTCATGGTCTTCATCAGTGTGAGGAGGAACCCCCACCAGGCAAGACACGCAACACTGAGAAGGTGGAGAGCAACTCGGCGGCGAGGTGAACCTCCTCCTCCTCCTCATGAGGCGTTGGCTCACGGAGCGTCGGCGTTCCCATCGAGATCGTAAACTGTCAGAGGCGTAAATCATCGCCTCGCTGATCGTTCCCCGCGGTGGTCGAACACACATCTGGAAACGATGGTTTATGGACGAGGGACGAGGGACGAGGGAGGAGGAGGGAGGCGAGGGAGGTGAAGGAGGCAAGGGAGGCGGAGGGAGGTAAAGGGAGGCGAGGAAGTAGGAGGGAGGTGGAGGGATGGGGAGGGAGGCGAGGAAGGCGAGGGAGGCAAGGGAGGCGGAGGGAGGTAAAGGGAGGCGAGGAAGTAGGAGGGAGGTGGAGGGAGGCGAGGGAGGTAAAGGGAGGCGAGGAAGTAGGAGGGAGGTGGAGGGAGGCGAGGGAGGTAAAGGGAGGGAGGAAGTAGGAGGGAGGTGGAGGGAGGCGAGGGAGGTAAAGGGAGGCGAGGAAGTAGGAGGGAGGTGGAGGGAGGCGAGGGAGGTAAGGGGAGGGAGGAAGTAGGAGGGAGGTGGAGGGAGGCGAGGGAGGTAAAGGGAGGCGAGGAAGTAGGAGGGAGGTGGAGGGAGGCGAGGGAGGTAAAGGGAGGCGAGGAAGTAGGAGGGAGGGGAGGGAGGGAGGAGGAAGAGGGAGGAGGTGGAGGGAGGTGGAGGGAGGAGGGGAAGGGAGGCGAGGGGAGGTGAAGGAGGCAGGGAGGGAGGCGAATGGAGGCAAGGAAGTAGGAGGGAGGCGAGGGAGGTGGAGGGAGGTAAAGGGAGGCGGAGGGAGGCGGAGGGAGGTAAAGGGAGGTGGAGGGAGGCGGAGGGAGGCGGAGGAGGTGGAGGGAGGCGGAGGGAGGCGGAGGAGGTGGAGGGAGGCGGAGGGAGGCGGAGGAGGTGGAGGGAGGCGGAGGAGGTGGAAGGAGGCGTTCCCGGGGTCCTGATGTTTTCCTCGAAGGCAAAAGCCACTTTGAATGATTCGTGATCAAAACAGATGGAAAAAGAAAAGAACAGCTGGACACGGTAAATTAAAGTTTACTTCCTCCGGGGGTGAAAAGAGAGAGACCCCCCACAAACGATTAGCCGCGTACGACTGAACACGGACACAACGTGTGTCGCCGTGTTTTTCAACCCAAACTGAGCTCTTGATGCTTTTCGTCTCGGATTCTATCCAAACTCATGAAGACAAACGTCACGAGGTCCCGGCTCCATGGCCACGCCCCCGGATCCATGGCCACGCCCCCGGCCCCATGGCCACGCCCCCGGATATATGGCCACGCCCCCGGATCCATGGCCACGCCCTGGGCTCCATGGCCATGCCCCCGGCTCCATGGTCACGCCCCCAGATCCATGGCCACGCCCCCATTGGCTGCATTTCAAAGTGCCCTTGAGCAAGACACTGCCCCCCCCCCCCCAGCAGCTCCATAGTTATTAAGCAGCACTGGGCGCTTCACTGCTTCTTAATAACTACGGAAGGGTCGAATGCAGAGGAGAGAATATCCCCACAGGGGTACCATACAAGTCCTTCTTTCTCTCTTTCTCTCTCGCTCTCTTTCTTTCTTATCAAACTCCTGCCCATGCGTCCTGTACCTGACGGGTCGGGTGAAGGTTGCGTCTTTGCACTCCTTCACATTTCTTTTGAAAACACAGAATGCGACAGGAGGCTCACCCCCCCCCCCCCCCCCCCACCCCCCCTTTGGGCTTTTGGTGAGCTTGACTTTCCCCTGGAAATTATTTCTTTTTTTTCCTACCGAAGTCGCTCAGATGAAAGAGAGAGAGGGGGGGGGGGGGGCAGCTGCTGCGTTCCACCTGACTTTCTACCTGTCGCCCATCTTTGCATAATGAGGGGACTGCGGGTCAGAACCGGGGCAGGCGGTCAGGGAGTGATGTTGGTCTGTCTCTCTTCTTCACTCCCATGGCGATCAGTGTGTGTGTGTGAGGGAGAGAGAAAGAGAGAGTGTGTGTGTGTGTGTGTGTGTGTGTGTGTGTGTGTGTGTGTGTGTGTGTGTGTGTGTGTGTTACTTTTTTCCCGGTCTGCACTCAACAGTCTTTTAATTGAAACTCCGCACCCGGCAGTGCAGCTCGAGAAGAGCGAGACACAAGGGGTGGAAAGAGGGAGGGAGAAGAAGAAGAAGAAGAAGAAGAAGAAGAAGAAGAAGAAGAAGAAGAAGAAGAAGAAAAGGGAGGAGATGGAGAAGAAAAAGAAAAATAAGGTGAAGAAGAAGAAGAAAGGAGGAATTAAGAGATTGTGAGAGAGAGAGAGAGAGGAGCTGGTTGTCAGGCCAACAGCAGCTCTGTGTCTCTCTGTCACCTCAAGGCTCTGCGCTGCTCGATGCTGATGCAGGCAGTCTCCTGCTCACTGAGTAACATGGAGAGAGAGAGAGTGTGTGTGTGTGTGTGAGTGTGTGCTTGAGTGTGTGTGTGTGTGTGTGTGTGTGCTTGCTGTTCATTTCCGAGAACTCCTTCTCTTCTGCTATGTCAGCCCATGCTCTCCGCCTCATGGGATATTTATATATTTACGCGTCACATGTTTTCTGTTTTCTGTTTTCTCCGTTTGTTTTTCTCACCTGAGTTTGTCTTTTATTTTGGGGGGGGCGGTTCTCTGGGATACGTAGACGCGTGTAGGTGGATGTGACAACGCCGACACATCGCTCACGTTGTCGTGCAGGCTTAACATATGTTAGTGCTCAGCGTGTGTGCGTGTGTGTGTGTGTGTGTTTGTCTTGTTCAGGAGACATTTCCATATTTTGTGTGGGGTACATTTGTTCCCCTCTGACTGAAATCCAGGAGCATTTAAAAATAAATTGGGGCACTTTTTGATACTCGTGAAATAACATTTAACCTTTGTTCACAAATAATATAAATACACTTATTCAAGCTTTCAGTATATGAGCAACTGTCATAGAAATGTCAATAATGAGACTATTAGACAATAATACGATAATAATAAGACTATCAGGCAATAATAAGACTATTAGGCAATAATAAGACAATAATAAGACTATTAGGCAATAATAAGACCATTTGGCAATAATAAGATAATAATAATAAGACTATTAGGCAATTATAAGATCATAATTAGATTATTAGGCAGTAGTCGAAAAATTCTAAGTGTTTTCTTAGATTTTCTTTAACAAAAAAAATATAAAACATAAATCAGAAAATCATATTTAAAGTTAGTCTTATTTATTTGTGGGTATTTATTTATTTAAAATCTTTTAAACAACTATTAACAATCTTAACTTATATCTTTATTTTTTTATAATTCAAAATTATATATATATATATATATATATATATATATATATATATATATATATATATATATATATTGTTGTATGTACCTCCCTAGTACAGGAAGTACAGATGAGACACACACAACAAAAACAAAACGCTATTAAATTATCATAATTATTAGAGGACATTATGGGGCATTTTTTGCCCCTCTAGTGACGTCTGGGGCAACTTTATATTTCTTGGGGGCCGTTTTGCCCCGTGTGTTTCCCGTACAGATTTATTTACCTTTACCTGCGACGCGTCGATCGCCCGGTTGAACTTCACAATCGGCGACGCGACGCAGAAGACGACTCGCCACGGTTTCTATAGTTATTGAAAGCATCACATAGCGTGGAAACGGCGCCCCCTTGTGGCGCCCGCTCGGCGCTCCTCGAGCGACACCCCTCCCTTGAAAAGATTCTCCTCGGGACGTTCGCCTCCCGCGAGGACGCCGCCGCCGGATTCAGCGATCGTACGGCGCTTCGGATCCTTTTCCTTCGTTTAGCCGCGCCGCGTTTCCGTGATTCACAAATGACTTTGCAATAACCGGATGGCGGAAAAAACCCGGAGCTGCGGAGATGTGGTTGTGTGGGCGGCCGACGCACCGTTGGCAGGTGGCGGTATTTTAAAGGTTATAAAATGTGGGCTTTTATTTGGAGAATGCTGTGATTTGGATCTGCAGGCGAGGCGGAGGGAAACAAGTCTAAAGAAATTCAGGGCGAAATAATGGAAGAACAGCGAGTCGTGTTGCTGGGAGCCTGGAAGACGTCCGGAAGGCGTCCGGAAGGCCGCCGCTTACAGCGCCGCTGATCTTTAAGATACATGGATATCAGTACCAGGAAATCAATTTGTATTTTAGTCAAATCCAAGAATGCCCACCTGCTGGTGGAGCTTAGTAATACTTTGCTTTACGGTGTATTTTAGTCAAATTGGGATCATGATTTACTAAATAAAAATTAAGCTCCTTTTGAAGGAGATCTGTAACTCGAGATTGAGACCTTAAAGTCACGTTTACATGGTTTTACTGAGGCGATAAATCCAGAGGAGTCGCCCCCTGGTGGTCAGGAGAGAGAATGCAGCTTTAACACACGAAGCATAGACTTCTATACAACCAGAGGAGTCGCCCCCTGGTGGTCAGGAGAGAGAATGCAGCTTTAACACACGAAGCATAGACTTCTATACAACCAGAGGAGTCGCCACCTGGTGGTCAGTCAAGAGAATGCAGCTTTAACACATGAAGCATAGACTTCTATACAACCATATGAGTCGCCTCCTGGTGGTCAATAGGGAGAATGCAGCTTTAACACATGAAGCAAAGACGTCTATACAACCATAGGAGTCGCCTCCTGGTGGTCAATAGGGAGAATGCAGCTTTAACACATGAAATATAGACTTCTATACAACCAGAGGAGTCGCCCCCTGGTGGTCAGGAGAGAGAATGCAGCTTTAACACATGAAGGATAGACTTCTATACGACAAGGGGAGTCGCCCCCTGGTGGTCAGGAGAGAGAATGCAGCTCTGATTGCTGCCTGATCGATCAGTCTCACTCCTGGCTTGTTAAATAATTCATTTTTTTAAAAGACCCTTCTTTACACGCCGGCCCATCCCCCGCTGGAATCCTCCCCGTCGCCCCGTCTTGGCATCCGGCCCAGCCAGGTGGCGCTGTGCACATGTCTCGTCCCGTCCTCCTCTTGTTCAACCATCCGTCATCCCGTCACGAAAACACGAGTCTGTTCTCTGCAGGAATTCAATTGAGAATCTGGATTTCTGGATTTTGTAAATTCCCCGTTTGAAATATTTCTCTCTGGAAGAAGGTCTCGCTCACTAATTAATATATTCACATGCCGGGTTTAATTTGAACAATTTTCTTTTACATAAAACCGACGGGTATAGTGGGTTTTGACTATTTCTCTCTGGGGGGGGGGGGGGGGGACCTTGAGGTTGCCGTAGAAACAGTTTAACTTTTTTAGTTTGACAAAGGAGGAGGAGAAGGAGTAGAAGAAGGAGCTGAAAGAGGAGAAGGAGGAGGAGAAAGAGGAGAAGAAGGAAGAGAAGAATGAAGAGAAGATGAAGGAGGAGGAGAAGGAGAAGAAGAAGTTGAAAAAGGAGGAGGAGAAGAGTAGAAGAAGGAGCTGAAAGAGGAGAAGAAGAATAAGTAGAAGGAGGAGAAAGAGGAGAAGAAGGAAGATAAGAAGGAAGAGAAGATGAAGGAGGAGGAGAAGAAGGAGTAGAATAAGGAGAAGGAGGAGAACGAGGAGAAGAAGATGGAGGAGAAGAAGGGAAAGAAGGAGGAGAAAGAGGAGAAGGAGTAGAAGAAGGAGCTGAAATAGGAGGAGGAGGAGAAAGAGGAGAAGAAAAATGAGTAGAAGGAGGAGAAAGATGAGAAGAAGGAAGATAAGAAGGAAGAGAAGATGAAGGAGGAGAAGAAGAAGGAGAAAGAGGATAAGAAGTTGAAGAAGATGGAGGAGAAGAAGGGAAAGAAGGAGGAGAAAGAGCAGAAGAAAAAGTTGAAAAAGGAGGAGAAGGAGGAGAAAGAGGAGAAGGAAGAGAAGATGAAGGAGGAGAAGAAGAAGTTGAAGAAGATGGAGGAGAAGGAGAAAAGGAAGGAAGAGAAGAATAAGAAGAAGAAGATGGAGAAGAGGGAGATGGAGAAGGAGGAGAAGCGACAGATGAGAGGAGAGGACATGGAACAGGCGGAGGAGAGGAACAGATTACCACAGTACATCAGGCTTCACATCCTTAATGGTAACCATGGAAATAATTATAGAGCAGACAGAGCGACTGTTGGAGAGAGAGAGAGCTACAGGGGAAGAGGAGAGGAGGAGAGGAAGAGGAGGAGGAGGGAAAAGACAACGGGAGAGGAGGAGGGGAAGAGGAGGAGGAGGGAAAAGACAACGGGAGAGGAGGAGAGGAAGAGGAGGAGGGAAAAGACAACGGGAGAGGAAGAGGGGAAGGAGAACCGCGGGGGGTAAAGTAGCTGAGCTGTTCTCTGGCGCCGGTGAACAGGTGGCGGCGGCGAGCAGACGCACTCCTCCAGGAGAGAGGAGGAGAGTCCGTCTCCTCCCACACACACACACACACACACACACACACACACACACACACACACACACACACACACACACGAGGCCTCGCATCCCCGTCCTCCATCTTCATGTCCCAGTTGAGGGTCTCTGGAGCGGCGCTCAAACACTGACATACAACGACGGGTTAAAAAAAAAGAATAAAAAGTTGCTTCAAACCCTCCGTTGTCATGGAAACTGATCTAAGATATATACACTTTTACCCCCTCTCCAAGTGCTATAATTGTTTATCATTGCCGAAAATCTCAATTAATGGCGGCGGCGGGTGTGTGGGCGGGTCTCCGTAAGTGTGTGTTCTGCCGGGTACCGTGCGTTTGGATTCCTGAGCGGCGTTCTCTCTCTCTCTCTCTCTCTCTCTCTCTCTCTCTCTCTCTCTCTCTCTCTCTCCCTCCCTCCCCGCCGAGCGGCTCGGGGGAAATAAGCGGCGACCACGCAACGCTTTGAGCGTAGGAATTAGCATTCTCATTTTTAACTCTATATGATTAGTCATGATTTGTGTGTGTGTGCGTGTGTGCGTGTATGCATGCGTGCGTGTGTGTGTGTGTGCAGGTGGTAATCTCTGCAGGGCTTTGTGGATGTATACTGTGGGAGGAATGACATGCTTGCATGCTTCCCACACATCCCACACCCACACACACGCCCACGCTCTCGCTGCTTCACACTGCTCTGTGTGTGTATGTGTGTGTGTGTGTGTGTGTCTGTGTGTCTGTGTGTCTGTGTCTGTGTGTGTGTGTGTGTCTGTTGAAAGGTGAAAGGAAAACAGAGAGACTTAAAAGGAAGCGAGGAAGAATTAGAGAGAGAGGAGAGAGAGAGAGATGGAGAGAAAGTGATGAAGGGCTTCTTCTGAGGCTTAAAAAATCACTCCATCCCAGCAGGACTCCAGGCAGCCCCGCCCCCCTCTGAACGTCTCTCTCTCTCTTCCTTACACTGGAAATACGGAGAGAGAGAGGGAGAGAGGGAGAGAGAGAGAGAGAGAGAGAGAGAGAGAGAGAGAGACTGAGTGCGGGGCATCAGTGCGCTGCTGCTCCCTCCCTGAACCGTCCAGGCAGCAGCAGCAGCA
Source organism: Liparis tanakae (assembly GCA_036178185.1). Lineage (NCBI taxonomy): Eukaryota > Metazoa > Chordata > Actinopteri > Perciformes > Liparidae > Liparis > Liparis tanakae. Next base: position 2,072,151 of record CM070092.1, on the reverse strand, counting down.
GCGGGAACCTCCTCCTCCTCCTTCTCCTCCTCCTCCTCCTCCTCCTCCTCCTCCTCCACCTCCTTCTCCTCCTCAGCATCCATCGCTCTCCAGGCGGATTACTTGAGGACGAGCCGCCGCTTGGTGGGAATGAAGACGGGAGGACTGAGTTTCTTTTAACGCCTCCTCGCGTTTGGTTTTTTTTTTCCTGTCAGCTTTCTGTCACGCGTCCGTTCCTTTTTTTTGGCCATTGCAGTTTTTTGTGGTACTTTATTCTGTGCGCGCGCGCTTGGCCGCTCCACTGACTCCGGTGGTGTCTTCATCTTCATCTTCTTCTTCTTCATCTTCTTCTTGCCACACCGCCTGTGTGGTGGTGGGTGCTCATCCACTCTATCTCACGCCTGTTTTGGGAAATTAAAGCTTCCGTTTTTTTACATTTATTTTGTATCCCCCCCTTCCCCCTCCCTGGTCGGACCGGGACGGAGAGGCGCAGAGCGGAGCGCCACGGACCGGAGGAGAGGAGGACCCTCTTGCGCACCGCGCCGCTCCTTCACGCACACATGGGCAGGGATACGCACGCGCACACGCGCAGGAATGCACATCCAGAGAGACGCAGCTCCCCCCTCCACCCCCCTCGCCCCCACCCTTCCTCTCTGCGCGCATGCGTTAGCTTCGGATCGCAACTAAGCGCCGGAGTTTGGCTCTGAGCGCCGGAGAGCTGGAACGCGCGCGCGCCTCCCTCCCGCCCACCCGTCCATCTTTTGGCAAGTTCATTTTAATTTTTTCTGACATGCACGAGACGGACACCGGCTAACGGAGACCCTCGCACAGACGCATTCCCATCTAAAAGATGAGAGGAATTGGCCTCAGCGGATCTTCCGTCGGTCACCGGAGTTGCGCCGGGGCGAGAGGACAGGCAGAGGCCGGCCAGCAGGAGCTCTCAGCCGGACTGCCCGCCGCCGAACAGCCGCTGCTGCCGCCGGTGCTCCAGAGGCAGGCTGCCGGGTGGAGGCGAGGGGGGGGATGCTCGTATAACACTCAGCTGGCTTCCGGTGGCGCGTGTTCTCTCTAATTAGTCCGAGGATGCGAGATAACGAACAGTGGCCCACTTAACAGCTGTCAGCCGGTACTCTTATCACCGTGGCACTTTGGGGTCAGCTTCGAGGAAAGCAGCGGCGGCCTGCAGTGTGTCCACGCCACTTTAACTTTAACAATGATGACTTTTTATTGATCGTGTTATAATCGATCCATAATAATCCTCCTATAAGGGCCATAAAGGGACTTCTAGTGTGTGTGTGTGTGTGTGTGTGTGTGTGTGTGTGTGTGCGTGTGTGCGTGTGTGTGTGTGTGTGTGGTCACCATATTGCACTTGATGGTATTTTCTATCTCTTGAGTATTACTTGGCTATAATATTTATTGAATATATTATATATATATAGATATATAGTTTATAGTTTTCTGTGATATTTGTATATGTACTTTAGATTTATTATAAGATCTTTTTTCTAAGATGTGTACACGTTCACTCTCTTTAAGGACCCCGGTCCCTTAAAGGAGCCCCGTCTCCAGGTGCTTTGAGAGCGGCTCATCATTTATTCACGTCGCTATTTGTCTATGAAATATTTAGAGATCGTGGATTGATTGAAGCTCGCCGAGGGACGTGCAGCGCTTCTTTTTGTAGTGGAGTCCATTTCATTTTTGGATTTAGTGCGAGAGCTCCGGGAGCTCCTCTTCTCTCGCCCTCGTGGCCCTCCGAGCAATACTGGAACTTTGACCCCGGCCTTACAAACCCTCGCACATTGGTGTGTGTGTGTGTGTGTGTGTGTGTGTGTCATGACACTGGTGGCCGGGCGCCGTCTGCAGACACGCCGGCTCGCCCGGCTCTCCCCGGACGTCGGTTTCACCGCAAGCTTTTTTTGGAGCGTCGGTTCTCGGCTCGCCGGAAATGTAACGCAAACGACGGCGCCGACACGCGGTGGAATACAGGCGGCGGGTCAGTGAACGCACCGCCAGGGGACCTCGTCTAGAAGCGTGGACACAAAGCACAACGAGACCCCCCCCACACACACACACCTGATCTAGGTAGGACATGTTTGACTTCTTATGTGACCCCCCCACCCCCCCATCCCCATCCACCCATCCCTCATCCACCCTCTCAAACTCACCTGAATCCAACCAATGACATCATCTGATGCACCTGTCTGTCACTACACTCAAAGAAATGGCTCATCGGATGAACTCCATTAAAGTGTTGGCAGGTTTTCCATCCAATAATTATACACAACTCCAACTCAAATTTAACACATCAGTGCAATACAATGTAATTCAGTTAGTCCAACTCGTTTTTTATCAAACACATCTTAAATAAAATAAAGATATTCATTCAATTAAATTAATTATTTTTGAGTTGATATGCACACCATCTAACCTAAATAAATCTAATAAATGAAAGTATTCCTACATTTTGTGTTACACCCATTAAATATACATATCTTTGTTTTGTAATTGATTTATTTCAATGTTTTAAACAATATTTAATTGAGAACCCTAACCCTTCTCTAAGAAGGGCTTGAATCATTTTTTGGAGTGTATAGAAACACACCATGACGTTTGTGTGTCTTTTCATCCCTGCACTATTTCACAAGATGGCGTGTATATCTTATTCCGGGGGGATTAATTTTCACACACACACCTCATGTCACGCATACATGGCGCTCTGAGCCGCTCGTCTTCACCTCATCTGCACCCCGGCGTGATGACATCACTCCTCTCTGGAGTTCATCTCTGTGTTTTCGGTTGTTGCCGTCGAGCTCAGGAGCACAAGCGGTCCGCCGCGCGCCATCTGCCGGCTCCTGGCGCCCGGCGTGGCGCCGCAGGAGAGGACGGCGTTCATGTCGCCGTCTTCAAGGCCGGACGGCTCAATGCAGCTTCTCCTCGGGAGCGTGGAGACAAAAAGACTCTCGTCCGCACGCAGGCATGCAGCACCTGTTGGGGACGCTCTGTGAGGGGAGGCGGCGTGGCGTTCAGGGTCTGTGGGCTCCTGATCTGTGGGGGGGGGGGGGGGGGGGGGGGGTACAGTAAATAATGCACCGCGGTGAGCATTAGCTCGGGGGAACCAGATCACACTGCTCTCTCTCTCTCTCTCTCTCTCTCTCTCTCTCTCTCGCTCTCTTCTCTTTTGCTCGCACAAAAAACACCACAAAAATGTTTTTCCCGTGAAAAAGAAGCTTGATCCAAAATTAGACCCTCCGTCGCTCGGCGTTGGAGACGCAGGAGGTGCATCTTGAGAGAGAGAGAGAGAGAGAGAGAGAGAGAGAGAGAGACACTCGCTCGCCCCTGCCTCCCCTCACTGAGGCAGTTGATGGAATGAAGCGCAAAGTTTACCTTAGATGCCTCATTAACTTTTACAGAAAATGGCACTATATATATATATATATATATATATATATACATATATATATATATATATATATATATATATGTATATATATACATATATATATATATACACATATATATGTATATACAGTATATATATAGATATATGTATATATACACATATATATATATGTATATACAGTATATATATGTGTGTATATATACATATGTATATGTATATACAGTATATATATATATATATATATATATTTATATATATATACGTATATATATATATGTTTATATATACATGTATATATATATATATATACATACACAAATATACACGTGTTTACTGTTTGCTGTGTTGGTTCTCCCTCTCTTTAGTGGTTCTCCCTCTCTTTAGTGGTTCTCCCTCTCTCTGCGGTGGTTCTCCCTCTCTCTGCGGTGGTTCTCCCTCTCTTTAGTGGTTCTCCCTCTCTCTGCGGTGGTTCTCCCTCTCTTTAGTGGTTCTCCTTCTCTCTGTGGTGGTTCTCCCTCTCTTTAGTGGTTCTCCCTCTCTTTAGTGGTTCTCCCTCTCTCTGCGGTGGTTCTCCCTCTCTTTAGTGGTTCTCCCTCTCTCTGCGGTGGTTCTCCCTCTCTTTAGTGGTTCTCCCTCTCTCTGCGGTGGTTCTCCCTCTCTTTAGTGGTTCTCCTTCTCTCTGTGGTGGTTCTCCCTCTCAGCTTCCCGCTGCTCTTGTGGAGAAACTTGTGAGCGGCAGTCAAAACGTGTCGGTGCCGGCCGGCTGCTCCTCCTCCTCCTCCTCCTCCTCCTCCTCCTCCTGCTCCTCCTCCTCCTGCTCCTCCTCCCTCCGTGTGTCTTGGTGGAGTTACTCTCACAGTCAGAGACGTGGAACGCGTACCGTGTAACTCTGGTGTAACTGTTGCGTAGCGTTCCCTCTCGAGATGCGTATGTACGCGTGGTTCTGCCCCCCGTCTCAGACCGGGTCCCTGCGGTTCTCCCGCTGAGCGTCCGAGGCGGTGATGGTGCCGTCAGCCTGACTCGGGTTGAGGCGGTTCTGCGGTGCTGCGGTGCTCAGTGGTGCCCTTCGTGGGTCTGGAGGAGGTCAGAGGTCATCCTGGTCGTCCCCCGGGTCTTTGGGACGCTCCAGAGACCCGGCGGCCGCTTCCTCTCGGGACACGCGTTTTCAAAATAAACTTCCAACGTACACACAGAACCACGGAGGAGCCATCTAGAACCCAACATGGTTCTTCAGAGGGATGCCGTAGAAGAACCTTTTGTTGGTTCCAAAAGGAACCTTTCAAACCAGGGATCCAGAACCACTTCCCTAAAGAGTTCTTCAAAGAACATAAAGGTCTCTCAAAGGGTTCCACAAAGGGTTCTTCAAGGCACCATTCCTGGTTCCACAAAGAACCTTCCAGATCAGGGTTCTTTAAATTATATATATGTATATATATATATACATAGATATCTAGATATATAAATATATCTAGATATCTATATACATATATATATATATATATATATATATATATATACACACATATATCTATATATATACGTATATATATTATATATACGTATATAGATTTATATCTATATATATGTATATATATGTAAATATATATTTATATATATATATATATATATATATATATATATATATATATCTTACATTTTATTTTATTTTGTGTTGTTGTGCCTACCTAGTACAGGCAGTACAGATGAGACACACACAACAGAACACTGGGGGCAACACGTTGTCCTCAGGCCATGTTGCCGTGTTGCCGTGTTGCCATGTTGCCGTGTTGCCGTGTTGCCGTGTTGCCGTGTTGCCGTGTTGCCGTGTTGCCCGGTGTGTTGCTGACGCTCCAGAACCAGACACACAGAGTCCACCACACACAGATGGGAAAAGGTTCTGACTGCATCACTTCTGGATCACAACCGGGCTCTGAGTCCCCTTCGGCTCTCCATCAGGACCAGGATCAGGATCAGGACCAGGATCAGGACCAGGATCAGGACCAGGATCAGGACCAGGACCAGGATCAGGATCAGGACCAGGATCAGGACCAGGATCAGGACCAGGACCAGGATCAGGATCAGGATCAGGATCAGAACCAGGATCAGGACCAGGATCAGGATCAGGATCAGGACCAGGATCAGGATCAGGATCAGGACCTGCTCCACGCCCCCCCCACCCACCCTGATGCAAGCCCGGTGCCTTGCTTATACGTTGCATTATGTAATGAGAGGAACACGCAGGACAGAGAGAGAGAGAGAGAGAAGAGAGAGAGAGAGAGAGAGAGAGAGAGAGTCCGGCCGTGGTTCTCGTAACTAGAGAACAGTGAAAAGGCCTCCAGCGTTTCTAGCGCTATTAAAGACTCCCACTCCCACTCCAGCCTCCCTCTCTGCTCCCTCGCTCCCTCCCTCCATTCTACTCCACCCTTCCTCAGTGCAACTCCCACTCGCCCTCCCTCCATCCCTGGTTACCGCTCCCCCAGATGCATCTCCTCCTTTTCGCTCTCGTCCTTTTTACTCTATATCTCTCTCCTTCTCTCTCTCCCTCCCTCTCCCTCTCTCTCTCTCCCTCCCTCTCTCTCCCTTTCCCTTTCTCTCCCTCCCTCTCTCGCCCTCTCTCCCTTTCTCTCTCTCTCCCTCTCGCCCTATGCCGCTCTTGCTCTCTCTCTCTCTCGCTCCCTCTCTCTCCCTCCCTCTCTCTCCCTCACTCTCTCTCTCTCTCTCTCCCTCCCTCCCTCTCCCTCTCTCTCTCTGTCATTCTGTCTTCCCTCCATACAGCCTTGCTCTCGCCCTCCTACACAAACACTTATCCCCCCCCTCTCCCCCCCTCCCCCTCCCCCACACACAATCACACTCTGTGCTCCTTTTCCTTTTTTCTGTTTTTAACCAACCTCTTACTCACGTATGTCTACATCCCTCCCTCCCACTCTTTTAACTCCGTCTCTCTCTCTCCCTCCGTTCTCTCCGTTCTCTCTATAAGCTGGAAGCGATCACCACCCACTCGTTACTCGTTCTCCTCCAGCTTCACTCCGCAGCAGAGATACATCAACCAGAGATCGTCACGTAGCGCCCGGCGACACAGGGAACACACAGAAACACACACAGGGAACACACAGGGAACACACACCTGAACACACAGGAACACACACAGGAACACACACAGGGAACACACAGGGAACACACACCTGAACACACAGGAACACACACAGGAACACACAGGGAACACACACCTGAACACACACCTGAACACACAGGAACACACACAGGAACACACAGGAACACACACCTGAACACACAGGAACACACACAAGAACACACAGGAACACACAGGAACACACAGGAACACACACAGGAACACACAGGAACACACACCTGAACACACAGGAACACACACAGGAACACACAGGAACACACACCTGAACACACACGGGAACACACACGGGAACACACAGGAACACACAGGGAACACACACGGGAACACACAGGAACACACAGGGAACACACACGGGAACACACAGAAACACACAGGAACACACAGGAACACACACCTGAACACACACCTGAACACACAGGGAACACACACAGGAACACACACCTGAACACACAGGGAACACACACCTGAACACACACCTGAACACACACGGGAACACACAGGGGAACACACACCTGTGAACACACAGGGAACACACACCTGAACACACACCTGAACACACACCTGAACACACAGGAACACACACAGGAACACACAGGAACACACACGGGAACACACACCTGTGAACACACAGGGAACACACACCTGAACACATACCTGAACACACACGGGAACACACAGGGAACGCACACCTGAACACACAGGGAACACACACCTGAACACACAGGGAACACACACCTGAAGACACAGGGAACACACACCTGAACACACAGGAACACACACAGGAACACACACGGGAACACACACCTGTGAACACACAGGGAACACACACCTGAACACACACAGGAACACACAACTGAACACACACCTGAACACACATGGGAACACACACATGAACACACACGTGAACACACACCTGTGTACACACACACGAACACATCTGTGTACACACCTGTACACACACCTGTGTACACGCCTGTGTACACACCTGTGAACACACCTGTACACACACCTGTACACACACCTGTGTACACACCTGTGTACACACCTGTACACACACCTGTGTACACACACATGAACACATCTGTGTACACACCTGTGTACACACCTGTGTACACACCTGTGAACACACCTGTGAACATCTGACACATGCACTTTTTCTCCCTCTGTGTGTCTCTGATCTCTTATTGATGCAATAATTCACACTTTTCTTCGCGGGGAAAAGTAAATGTTGACGCTCTGTTCATCATTTCTGACGCACACATTAACATCATATGGTGGGGGGGGGGGGGGGTCTTCTTCTCGCCCTCTTCGTCCTCCCCCTCAGACCCGTCACTCACACAACCCCGCGTGCTCCGATGAAGACTCTTTAGTCCGAAAGGTGGAGAGAAAGTGACGAGCTGTGAGCGTGCGGGGGTCTGTTCCCCCGCTCACCGACTGAATGGAGAGATGATGAATACCAAATACATTTAAACATAATGAATATTTAAATACTTGATCCTCTGGTGTTCCTCCTCCTGACGCTCAGAGCCTGTGAGCTTCAGAGCGTTGCCGTGTTGGTGAACGCGTGTTCTCCGTCGATGGCGCCCTCCCAGCGTTACGGAGCTGGAGCCACGAGGACCTTAAATCCACGACAGATGGAGGATGTAAATAGCAGGAGACTTTTTTTTGTTGTTGTTTAAATTATTTTATTTCGACCAGCAAAATATACAAAAATCTAAATTCAACAAAAGAAGAAAGTGTCTGACAGAAAAGAGTCGAGGCTGAAGCTCTCGTGCTTATAAAGGCCCTCACCTAGGACTCCACAAGAAAACTTATTACAGAGGACGATATACAGAAATATATATATATATATATATATATATATATATATATATATATATATATATATATATATGTATATATATACATATATATAATAGATACATATAGATATATAGATACATATACATATATATATACATACACACATATACACACATAGATACATATACACATACATACACACATATACACACACACACACACACACATACATAAATACACACACACATACACACGTAGATACATACACACATATACACACGTGAAGCGAACTGTTTCGACATCGATGTGGACAGACGTCTGCGGTGAATCTTATATTAAACACTTTTTTCCCCGGGTAGTGAATTATGTGAAGAATTCTATCTTGTATTAGTTGTAAATTTGCATTTTGGGCATGAAGTAGACATCAGGAAGATGTGGGTCTCAAATGTTCTTGATGGTATGGATATTGTTTTGTCAGACTATGCTTCTTATTCTTGAGATTTATGTATTTGAGGAGGTGATATTAATTAATTGTGTGGTTAAGGGAGGTAATTCCAGATGTGTGGCCTTAATATTAAGTTTCGTTTGAATGGATTATTTGGGTTGCAGATAATAAGTATTGTTCCCGTTGCCAGAAGTCTGAACCAAACGGAATGAACCCGGGTGTTGTTATTAAAGGTGTCAGATGAGTCATGCCTTTAGCGGCCCATGTGCTGAGATCTAAAGGTTTACTGCAGCTTACAAAGTGGCCCAGCTCTAGTGAGCAGCCTCTCCGTCAGCACCTCATCGCCGAGGAGACGGGGTTCAGCAAGTTGTGGTCAACAACTCAGATTACCATTCGTACATTTCTGTTTGTCCAGAATAAAGAAATTAGGTTTTTATGCTAAGCTAATTGTCTCCCGTCTCCCTATTCATACAAAGTGTGTGCGTACGGGTGATGTGGGTCAAGTCAACGTCTGCACTGCGCCTTTAACCACTCCGATACACATCTCGTCATTCTTAATCCACATGCGGACATCTCTTCATTCTTAATCCACATTAAGAATCTCTTCATTCTTAATCAACATTAAGAATCTCTTCATTCTTAATCAACATGCAGTCATCTCTTTATTCTTAATCCACATGTGACTATCTCTTTTCATTCTTAATCGATATGCGGCTATCTCTTCATTCTTAATCCAGATGCGACTATCTCTTTAATTCTTAATCCACATGCGGCTATCTCTTTATTCGTAATCCACATGCGGCTATCTCTTTATTCGTAATCCACATTTGACTATCTCTTTATTCTTAATCCACATGTGACTATCTCTTTATTCTTAATCCACATGTGACTATCTCTTTATTCGTAATCCACATGCGACTATCTCTTCATTCTTAATCCACATGCGACCATCTCTTTTCATTTTTAATCGATATGCGGCTCTTTATTCTTAATCGATATGTGGCTATCTCTTTATTGTTAATCCACATGAGGCTATCTCTTTTCATTCTTTATCCACATGCGGCCATCTCTTCATTCTTAATCCACATGCCACCATCTCTTTATTCTTAAACCACATGCCACCATCTCTTCCTTTTTAATCCGCATGCGTCCATCTCGTCATTCTTAATCCACATACGGCCATCTCTTTTCATTCTGAATTGACATGCGGCCATCTCTTTTCATTCTTAATCCACATGCGACTATCTCTTTATTCGTAATCCACATGCGGCTATCTCTTCATTCTTAATCCACATGCGGCCATCTCTTCATTCTTAATCCGCATGCGGACATCTCTTTATTTTTAATTGACATGCGGCCATCTCTTTATTCTTAATCCACATGCGGACATCTCTTTTTTCTTAATCCAAATTCGGCTATCCCTTTATTTTGAATCCACATGCAGCCATCTCTTTATTTTTAATCGACATGCGGCCATTTCTCCTAAACATTCCAATCCCAAACCTCCGTGACACGGGGACACCGCGGTCGGGCTCCGCTCTCCCCGGTATGCATCGTCTCCGAACAGGAATCTTATAATTGCGTTTTTAAGAAGAGGCGCAACAGGCGCATCAAGCGGATCAATTTGTCGTGTGCCATGTTTAGAAACTAAAATACAAGGTACTCCGGTGGGGAGGACGAGCCATCGCCATGGCGACGGAATACAGAGCCTGGGTTGCGATCTGAAAAGAGAGTGAGCGTTGAATAGATCTAAATGGAGAGATGGACTTTTCTCTCTCTGGTTCCAGGCCGATGCTTTTGTCTAACTGCGCTAACAAAGCGTTAGCGTGCGCGTGCAGGTGTCGGAGAAAAGACAACGGCCGTGCCCTTCCTGACCGTTTTTTAATTCGTCCCACTGCTCAATACCCCGATGCCAACGCCACCCATCTCCCATCTTCCCGTCACCATAACGACGGTGCATCAGATGGTTTATACACCGAGTCCAAACGGCACGTGCTGCCGCCGCCCACTCTGAGTGTAAAGCGGCGTGCAAAGTGAAGAGGACCATTTTATAAAAGGAGAAATCGTCTCTCTGCAAATGACGGATAACGCGGCGTATAAAATACATATAGGAGGTACCCAGATCCAAGTGCTTTATTCTGGCTTCAAATGGTGAGCTGTTATTTATAAGTCTCGACTATAAAAGAACGATATATTGTTAAAGATGAGCCGGCAGTCACTCGTGGCCTTTGTTGGAGGCAGCCGGCGGCGGAGCACTTGATGGGGATGGAAGACGGGTTCCGTCTGAAGGTTGTCTCGTAGCTGGAGACGAGAACACGTCAGCGGGTGTTCCTATCAGAGAAGAAGAAGAAGAAGAAGAAGAAGAAGAAGAAGAAGAAGAAGAAGAAGAAGAAGAAGAAGAAGAAGATTGTTTGTATTGGGACAAAACACGGGAGAGAAACACTCCCACAATCTCACACACAAAGAAATAAGGGTTCTAAAATGGTTCTTTAAAAGGCGTTGTGGTTCTACAAAGAACCATCACCTACTGAAGAACCATTTACTAGTTTGAGGCACCATTACAGGTAGTTTGAAGGACTCTTTAATGAAATGGTTGTTTAAAGAACCCTGGTTTGAAAGGTTCTCTGTGGAACCAGAAATGGTGCCTTAAAGAATCATTTGTTGATGGTTCTTTGAGATACCTTTATAGATTCTTTGTGGAACCAGAATTTGTGACTTGAAGGTTCTTTGAGGCACTTTTACAGGTTATTTGAAGAACTCTTTAAGGAAATGGTTCTTAAAGAACCCTGGTTTGAAAGGTTCCTTGTTGAATGAGAAATGGTGCCTTAAAGAACCATTTGTTGAAGGTTCTTTGAGACACCTTTATATGTTATTTGAAGAACTCTTTATGACTAGGTTCCTTAAAGAACCCTGGTTTGAAAGGTTCCTTGTGGAACCAGAAATGGTGCCTTAAAGAACCATTTGTTGAAGGTTCCTTGAGACATCTTCATAGGTTATTTGAAGAACTATTTATGACTAGGTTCCTTAAAGAACCCTGGTTTGAAAGGTTCCTTGTGGAACCAGAAATGGTGCCTTAAAGAACCATTTGTTGAAGGTTCTTTGAGACATCTTTATAGGTTATTTTAAGAACTCTTTAAGAAACGGTTCCTTAAAGTACCCTGGTTTGAAAGGTTCCATGTGGAACCATAAAGGGTTATTCTATGGCATCACTCTGAAGAACCATTTTGGGTTGCCGGTGGCCCCTCCATGGTTCTGTGTGTCGGGTGTGAGTTTAGGAAGGAGATGATGTTCTTGGCCGAGAGTCCCCTGGAGGTTCTGTGGAGGTTCTGCGGTGGTTCTGATTCATCCGGTGTGTTGGACCCACTCTTGAACACTCTCTGCTTGTTGCTCCACAAACACAAACACTGGGACCAGAACCAACCACCACGGTCCACTGGTCGGTCCAGCAGCTCTGAGTCAGCTGCAGGTGTTCCTCTTCATCCTGAACGGAGGGAAACGAAGAGGAGGAGACCCTCCAGCTGTTTACGTCATAGTAATGCATCTTTAACTTATCTATTTGTGTTACATATACCAATAACTGTTTTAAATATAACTTATACATACATGGGTATATCTTTACACATATATATGCACATATATATATACACATATATACATATAAATGGAGAGAATATATATATGTATATTAGTGTGTATATATACATATATGTATATATATATATATATATATATATATATATATATATATATATATATATATATATATATATATATATATATATATATATATATATATATATATATATATATATATATATATATATATGCATGTGTGTGTATGTAACCTCATGGTTGACTCTGGCCAATATATATATATATATATATGTATGTGTGTGTGTGTGTGTGTGTGTGTGTGTGTGTGTGTGTGTGTGTATGTAACCTCGTGGTTCACTCTGGCCAATATATATATATATATATATATATATATATATATATATATATATATATATATATATATATATATATATATAATGTGCACTTTTCCTATTACAAACACTCATATTTATATATTTATACTCTGGTCAATATATAAATATATAAATATATATATATATATATATATATATATATATATATATATATATATATATATATATATATATATAATGTGCACTTTTCCTATTACAAACACTCATATTTATATATTTATACTCTGGTCAATATATATGTATATATATATAAATATATATATATATATATATATATATATATATATATATATATATATATATATATATATATTTATATATGTATATATATATAATGTGCACCTGCCCTATTAAAAACAGAACTCAGTACTGAATGAATAATATGTCTGACCGTAAACTCCCCAGTTGCTTCTCCTGCAGCTCTTCTCTGGGTATCGTCTCTCTCACTGTCGCCGCTTTGCTCTCCTCTTAGAGACGAGTCAGCGCCGACGGGGCCGACGCACCAGGGGGCCCTGAACCTCTCTCCGCCTCTCGCATGGCTCTCAGCCCGCCGCCGCGTTGCCCGCGTTGTGTCTTTGAATTACAGTTGTGATTTATCTCCTGCAAGGCGACCGTAATCTGCCCTCCGTGGCAGGAGAACCGCTTCCTGCCCTCCGGCTGAATTATTACACATCTGAATAAAAGCCAACGCTGCGTTCTCACGGGGAAAAGAGGCTATATCATTATTATATTTATTTTTTGGGGGGGTGGTCAAACTGCATTTACATCCCAACGTTTGCTTTCGAGGTGTCTTTGGAGATTAAGAAAGTAAAAGCTCCTCCCGGCTCTGGGGATTCTTGCTCAGCAACTTCTGAAGGGAATATAATATGAAGACAAACTGCTGCCTTTAGCGCCGTATAGCCCAACTGCTTCCTAAAAAAAGATGTATTTATGGGTGAATATCCGTCATCATATTGTCGGGCTGGTTACGGATCACTTGATCATTTAATAACGCACTGTATTTATCGTCCTTGAAGGCAACGATGTGAACGTATCAGCCCGGTCGAATATTCTCACGACTTGTCTTTTGGTTTTTCAAAATAAAATATTCAACATTAATCCTGATGTTTTTCAACGATTATGAGAAATGCATTACGCCAAATACTACGACAGTCCAGAGATAACATGTGACAACACCAGATGTTTAAAACATAGAGAAGTGGGGGTTTTCTTTTGGGACTTTTGGAGGGAAAACAACAACAACAACAACAACTGGAACTAAAGCAGACAAAATATTGGTCGGTTTCCAACAGAAATCCAGAACTCAATAATAATAATAACTATATTTATATAGCACCTTTAAAAACAAAGTTTACAAAGTTCTCTACAGAGAATCAAGGCAAAACAAATAGAATAGAAAGATACAAATATAAAATAAAAAATAAAAAACAGACAAACTAAATCAGGGGAACCAAAGAACTGGATACAAGTTTCCATGAAACCCTTGATTGGAGGAAGTGATGAAGCACGTGGCTCCACATGGGCACCAAGAGGAGTTTTATTTTATTTTATTTTGGCTTAGGGCTCGGCTGCTTGTTTCTTCAGGCTCTCTTTGTCTATATCTAAAACCAACACAAACGGCACACACTTTATTTTCCTTCCTCTTGTTTTGCCGTCATATGATGCCAGTTGAGTCCTGAATCACCATCCTCTGCTGCTCCACGAGCAGCTAATTAGTTTGGGGGAACAAGTGTTCTTCATATCACTGTTCTGGGAAGTTTTTAATTCTGTCCTGCAGTTCTGATGCAGATGAAACAAACACAGATTACCACTTCAGTAGCTCTTAAATATCTTATTATGGTACTTTTGTAGTTTGACTATGATGAGGAAATGTTACTTTCTGTATTCTTGTTGTTCTTAGTTTGTACTCTAGGTTGAAATGCACTTATTGTAAGTCGCTCTGGATAAAAGCGTCTGCTAAATGACATGTCATGTAATGTAATGATGCATCATGCATGATGATTGACCAAAATACTTTGGATACTTCGGGAATATTTGGAGAAAAGAATCGCGATTTTCATCCTCCAAAATGAAAAGAAATTCAGTCGTCCGTGAAATCTTCTGAATACCAGGAACCGGACGATGTCGTGTTGCCATGTTGTGTCCATCTTCTTGAAATCACAGGTTTAGATTTTATTTTATTTTTTACAAAACACAATTTCAAATGAACTTAATTTAGATACAATTACCGGTCAAGTGTTGAATGTGGTCTGGACACCTTATAATGGAGATGGGTATACAGCAGAGAGACATACAGACAGACAGAAGGATGGAGGGAGAGAGAGAGAGTGAAAGGAGACGGGCTGAAAGAAATGCAGATGACAGTAATGTGGAGAAAATGGTTCTAGATGCCACACATATTAAAAAGAGGACAGAATGGGTGGATGGTATGAGAGAGAGAGAGAGGGAGAGAGAGCAGAAGGAAAGAGAGAGAAAGAGAGAAAAGAAGAAGGGAGAGAGAGCAGAGAGGAAGGAGAGAGAGAGGAGAGAGAGATCAGGGGCTGAAGAAAGGTAGAGGGATAAATGCACTATTTGATTTATGTAAAATAGCTGCGTGGGAGAAATGAGATGTGAGTGTTTGTGTGTGTGTGTGTGTGTGTGTGTGAGTGTTAGTGTGTGTGTGTGTGTGTGTGTGTGTCTGAATATTTGTGTGATTGAAGAGGCTGAAAAATTACATTGCATATATTGAAGAAAATTGTAATATATTTATATATATATATATATATATATATATATATATATATATATATATATATATATATATATATATATATATATATATATATATATAGAGAGAGAGACAGAGAGAGAGAGAGAGATAAGTTTCTATCATTTTTGTGATAGTATGTGATACATATAGGGATGTATTGAAAGTCAAAACGATACAAAATCAAAAGGTAGTAGAGGATATTTAAAGTTTTTACACCTCAGCTTCACACACGAGGTTCAAACCAGCAAACCCGGTGCCACGTTTGGTGAGTGTGTGTATCCGTCGCCCCCCCCCTCCTCCAGGTCCACCGCCGGCCTCCAAACCCTCCATGTACTCTCTCTCCGTCATCCATCATCCTGCAGCGTGTCCCCCGCCGAGCGTCAGCCGGAGTCAATAAGCGCTCTGTGTGCTGAGCGCCCGCCTCCTCTCTCCTCTTCATCTCCCTTCAACATGCAGGCAGCACCTCCGTCTCTCTCCAGCCCCCACGGCGTGTGCAGCAGTAAACGACGCCGCGGCGTCTCTTTTTCTAACGTCTGCCTCGCCGCTCACCTTTGACCCCCACCTCGCTCTCACATCCCCTCCCTCCGCCCTCTTCATTCCTTCAGGCTCTCCTGTAGCCGCTTCATTTACACAACTCTCTCTCTCTCCTCTCGCTCTACCCGTGGATCCGAGTCTTACCTGTCCCCCCTCTCTCCTCTTAGATCATCGCGCCCGGCGGAAGAGCATAGCCACGGGGAAGCAGCCCAGCATGGAGGTCCCTCCCACTGCCCCCATCCAACCCTTCCGACAATCCGTGAGTACCCCCCCCCCGTGTCCCTGTGCCCGGCCCTGCTCGCCGGCCGCCCTCCCCCTCACACCTGTGTCGGGCGGCGGGCCAGCGGCGCCCCTCCCACCCCCACCTTCCCCCTCTCGGTGGCCGCCCCTCCCCTCTTTGGGCCCCCCACGCCCCTCTACCTCACCCTGCCCCACTCGCCTGCTGCCCTCGCCCCCCCCTCCCCCTCCCCCTCCCTCTCGTGCCGGGGCGGAGGCTGCAGGGCGGCCGGGTGGAGTCCAGTGGCAGGAGGAGCGCTCGTTGCACCGCTTCCCCCCGTCGAGGTACGCGACACCGACACAAAGACGTGGGCCGCAGCGTTTAGGACGCGGAGACATCTTCTTTATCCTCGCGGTGATCTTCCGGGATGCGGTCTCACTCCTCTGAAGTGTGTTTTAACTCATATCTACAGGATGATTGGAGCGCTGTGCCTCTAAAGGCCATGCCTAATGCCTGTTGTACAACATGTGCTCTCCAGCTCCAGGCAGCCATCGGTCTTCATATCCCAACAGGACACAAATCAATGACTCTTAACTCGTATAATCTCCATTAATGTTTGTCAAAGTCACCTAATTGGTGTGTGTGTGTGTGTGTGTGTGTGTGTGTGGTTATGTCGTTAAAGTGCAGATCGATTAAAAAGAAAGTCCTGCACTGCATTTTGTTTGTTTGCTCTCAAATGCAATTAATAAGTACAATTAGAAGCAAACAGAAAAATGAGAGGAGATAGAAGTAAAAGAAAATCAATAAAAGACTCAAATGAATCATGTTGCCCATTTGTAGCCGATCATTATGCAGAAAAAAACCTTGTGAATTATTTAATGATGTTTTATTTAGTTTATTTACTTTTTGAGTTTTGTTTCATGTAAAAAGCAGTATTTATATATATATATATATATATATATATATATATATATATATATATATATATATATATATATATACATATATAATTTAGTGTATATTATATATTGTTATACATATTTATATATATAATATATATGTATATATAACATTTAATTTATATTATATATTGTTATACATATAATATATATATATATAATACATCATATAAAATACATTGTATATTATATATATATAATTTAATTTATATTATATATTGTTATACATATATAATATATATATAATATATATAATATAAAATACATTGTATATTATATATATATATAATTTAATTTATATTATATATTGTTATACATATATATATATATCATATATATAATATAAAATACATTGTATATTATATATATATATATATATATATATATATATATATATTTTTTTTATTCCCTTAATACATGGTCCACATGTCCTATCTGTGGAGGGATGTGACAGAAGCAGAGTGACTCTGGATGTAACATCTCTGAAGATGAAGTCCCACTCTTCCTCCCTTTATCGCGTTCTATTGTGAGTCCGGCTTCTCTCTCTCCCTCTATCTATTCTACTGAATGCTTTTATTCTCTGAGACTCAACGTGTCAGACGGCGCGGCTAATCCAATCAGATTTAGTCATGCAGGCCATTAGCCGGGCACCAGCAGATGGAGCCACGTCTTTAGTCCCATCCTGGAGACAGGCTTCAAAGCCATTTGACTCATGCCAGATGACGAGGTGTCATTAGCCTGCAGCCGCTCTCCCACTCGGTAATGATGCTATAGGGGCAGAGACGGTGTTACCGGTACCCAGCATGCACCTGGGAGCTGCAGAGAGGGAGCTGCTCTCAGCTTTGAGCTCTAAATACCGTTAGCATGAAAACGCAACGTCTACGTTGTCCTCGTTTAGGTTGTAAAAGGCTCTCAGTGGGCCGACATGTCCCATCGTCATGTCTTTGGACGTGGAACAAGATATTATTTACAGAAGTGACACATTCGGTTTGAATATTGAACATTAAATATCATTTAGCCAACGCTTTTATCCAAGGCGACGGACAATGATGGGACATTCACACACCGTAGGGAGCAGTTCAGGGTGAAGGGTTTTGCTCAAGGACACATCGCCGAGGGCGGGGATTGAACCGCCAACCCGCTGATTGACAGACGGACTTTCTTGCTAAGAATGATGAGTTTCACTTGGTGCCCCCTTTGAATGGAGCGGTATGCAGGACACTGTAGGAAGAAGCTGTGGTTCAAGGGCCTCAAGGGCCTCAAGGGCCCCCGAGGGCCTTCAAGGGCCTTGAAGGGCCTTCACTGGCCTTCAAAGGGTCTTCAAGGGCCTTCAAGGGCCTTGAAGGGCCTTCAAGGGCTATCACAGGCCTTTAAGGGCCTCCAAGAGCCTTCAAGGGCCTTCACATGCCTTCAAAGGGCCTTCAAGGGCCTTCCAATACCTACTAAACGTGCACTCCCCCCTCTTCCCCCGCCCTTCGCTGAGTGTGACCCACGTCCGAAAAAACTACCAACGCACTGACCACTCAATCCCCAGACCCCCCCCTGAAGACGTATCCACTCAAACACCCCCCCCCACGCCCTCCCTCCTCCTCGCCACTTCCTGCTGCTCTGGCCGTGTAAGGAAGCTCGGTGGGGCCAACCGGACCCTCGCTGTTAGACCCGCGATGAGCGGAGCTTGTGGTCTGGAGCGTGCGGCTCAACGCTGCCCACCGCAGGACGAGCTGCGACACTGCAGCCCCCTGTGGCAGCTGGACGAGTTGTGCGCGTGCGTGTGCGTGCGTGTGTGTGTGTGTGTGTGTGTGTGTGTGTGTGACTTCCTGTTGATACTAAATGTACCTTGTGCTCTTTCCCCCGTCACGCACCACGTTGTTCCATTTGTGTGTTCCTCTAAATACATCTCACCACTAACCCCGCCGACTCCATCTTCTCCCACTTCTTTACCTTCGCGCCATTGCACATCGCATCCCCCCCTCCCTCCCTCCCTCCCTCCCTCCCTCCCTCCCTCCCTCCTTCTCGCCGTTGTTCTCCTCCTTCCACCCGCTGCAGAGTTTCCTCAGCCGGAGGTTGAAGGGCTCCATCAAGAGGGCCAAGAGTCAGCCCAAACTGGACCGAACCAGCAGTTTCCGCCACATGATCCTCCCTCGCTTCCGCAGTGCGGACCAGGACAGGTCAGTGAGGGTCCGGCTGCGTTGGCATGGAAACGCTGAGCGGCGACATCATGTCGGGAATCAAACGCCTTCTCCTCCAAGACTGTGTGAATGTGATGACATCATAAACTCTTTACTTTGCACCTCCTGACATCAGAAAGGTTCTACTGGGGGGGGGGGGGGGGCAACCCGTTCATCAAGGAACACAATAATCTATCCATCTATCCATCTAATAATCCATCTATCTATTAATCTGTCCATCTGTTAATATATATATATATATCTATTGATGCATCTATCCATCTCAACCTCTTTGTATTCATCTCTCTCTCCACCACTTCATATCTCTTTCTCCTAACCTCTTTCCATCTCTTTCTTTCTCTTAACCTCTTTCCATCCCCCTTGACCTATTTTTATCTCTTTTATCTTAACCTCTATGTCTCTTTCTCTAACCTCTTTCTATCTCTTTCTCTTTCCATTGACCTCTTTCCATCTTTCCCTTGACCTCTTTCCACCTCTTTCCCGTGACTTGTTTCCATCTCTTTTATCCGAACCTCTATGTCTCTTTCTCTAACCTCTTTCTACCTCCACCTCTTTCCATTGACCTCTTTCCATCTCTTTCTTTCTTTGACATCTCTCCAACTCTTTCCATTGACCTCTTTCCATCTCTTTCTTTCTTTGACATCTCTCCAACTCTTTCCATTGACTTCTTTCCATCTTTGCCTTGACCTCTTTCTATCTCTTTTATCTTAACCTCTATGTCTCTTTCTCTAACCTCTTTCTATCTCTTTCTCTTTCCATTGACCTTTTTCCATCTTTCTCTTAACCTCTCTCCATCTCTTTCCATTGACCTCTTTCCATCTTTCTCTTAACTTCTTTCCATCTCTTTCCCTTCACCTCGTTCTATCCATACGTCTTGCTCTCTTTCGTTCCGTCTCTCTCTACCTCGTTCTATTTCTTTCCCTCAGCCTCTTTCTATCTCTTCCTTTCTACCCCTTTCCATCCGTTCAACTCAGCCTTGTTCTATCTCTTTCTCTCGTGTTCCTCTAAACAACTCAACCTCTTTCTATCTTTTTCTCTCTCTCCCCCTCTTTTTATCCATCTCCATCCATCATGGCTGTAAACCGTTGTCTCTTTTACACTCTCGGTGTCGCTTACAACACAAACACTCGGCAGCGTTCCCTCTCTCTCTCTCTCTTTGCACGCCCGCTAGCAGACAGCCATATGGCGGCTGTACAGACCATAATGAGTCTGTGGGAGATTTGCTTAATTATACCTCCTCTGTGCTCAGAGAGGGAAAGTTTTCACTTTGAAGGAGGAAGAGAAGTTTCTAGAGTTCATGTGACGGAGTCCCGGCCAGGCTCACGTTGAGTTGAGTCCTTTGTGACGGAGTCACGACGCCTCACCGCTCCACCTTGATTCAGTTCAGTCTATTTGTAGAGCCCAATTTCACAAATTACAAATGTGTACACATAGACATCCCTGACCTTTGGCCTTTGACCTCACATCGGATCAGGAAGAACTCCCAAATAACCCTTCAGGGGGAAAAGGGAAGAACCCTTCAGGAGAGAACAGAGGAGGATCCTCTCCAGGATGGAGAGAACAATAGATGTCATGTGACCAGAGGGAATCATTAGAGTTACAACACATTCAATGAATATGAGTGGATGAAGGGTTGGAAGTCGGCATATTCCACGATGGAGACCTCCACCATCCGTGTTAAATTCATATGTTCATTTACACAGTTTAATTAAAAGAAAAAACATGTATCTCTATTTATTATTTTAATCAAACTATTGTCTTTTGTATCATTTAAGGTTTATACTCGTGCATACAACATGTTTGGTCACGGAAATATGGGTTTAAAGTCCTGGAAAGGTCACGGAAAGGTCATGGAAACCCATTGGTCACCTGGTGCATGAACCCTGGCATCGGGCGCTGCAGCCGGTTGTGAGCCAGGGGTCTGCCAAGGTGCGTTTCCACATGATCTATTCATCCGGGGGGGGTTCGGCCTGAGGAGACAGGGGGGGGGGGGGACGGACATTTTCTCAGACATTTTCTCAGATGCCGGTTTTACTCTGGGGTGTTTTCTGTCTGCAGCTTTGATCATTATTACTCTGTTTTTATTTGTAACCTTTATTCATCCAGAGAGAGTCTGCTCAGAGGACATGTGTTTTTTTCCTCCATCGTCGGAAATTCATACCGCCATAAACGTGCCTCGGAGCTCCCACACAGGCTCTAAAACAAGGATGTACTGAATACATCCCGACATATGTTTTGAAAGTACAAATACCCAAAGGGCCTCAGATTTACTTTCCCCCACAATGCTGTAGGTCACTGCGTCCTACAACTCATACGCATCATTATTCTTAGCATGTTTTTCCAGCTAAATATAATGTTCTGCATATTTTTGTATCGTCTATTAGTCTGTTAAGTATTTAACTTGTTACATCTTTTTAGACCGAAACCTAAAGATATTCATTTTGCAATCATATAAAACTGAAAAAAAGCAGCATCTTTTAGTTGAATTGCAACCTCCTGTTCGGAAACGTGAAGCCAATGTGGAGCTGCTTAACGCCTGCATTCTCCCTAATGGCCACCAGGGGGCGCTTATCTGCCTGTAATGAGGTCTCTTTAAACTTAAAAAAACAACAGTAAACATTGTAAACATGAGTTTATGTCTCAATCTCTAGTTTAAAGTCTTCTCCAAGAACGCATGATGTCATCATTTCGTACATTATGGTCTGTTTGGGGTCCAACAGAGAGTGGGATGCTTTAGGGGCGGGGCTTACTGTGATTGACAGGTCGCTACCACAGTGTTCAGATCAGTTTGTGAAAGTTAATTCTCATTAACAGAAAGATGTGGATCTTTATTCAGCCTTTAATCAGCCTGGCATTGCTGGAACATTAGTTCAACCTTTATATATTTTATTTTTGATAAATGTGCTTATTAGCAAAACTTTTTACTCGACTAGATTACCTTAACATCGCCGTGTCGTCATTTCACTGCAGAGACACATAACACATGTTTTAAAAATATTTCTTAATTGGAGTTATCTGTTAATTGAATCCTCGCTTTGAGTTCATCACAGGCTGAGGTTCAGGAGCTGAATACAATCTGCACTGTGTGTGTGTGTGTGTGTGTGTGTGTGTGTGTGTGTGTGTGTGTGTGTGTGTGTGTGTGCTTGTGTGTGTGTGTGTGTCTTTTCATGTACCTACACTTCAGCTCCCCACTGAGACCTTCCACCTTCTTTTACCTCCAGCACTCACACTATTTCTCTCTCTCTCTCTCTCTCTCTCTCTCTCTCTCTCTCTCTCTCCTCAGTCCGTCCTTCACCTCCCCTTCCCTCTCATCCACGCTCTCTCTTTCTTCCTCTCCAGAGGTTCCACTCTTTACATAATCAAAGCCATTTCCACTGAGAGGTCTTCTCTCTCTCTCTCTCTCTCTCTCTCTCTCTCTCTCTCTCGCTCTCTCTCTCTCTCGACCCGCTCACCCCTTCCTCTCTCATCCTCTCATGAACTGTGTCTCTCTTCCCCTCTGTGTTACCCCCAACCTGACTCATGCCTTTGGGTCTATTTTTATCCCTCCCCCTCTCTCTCTCTCCCCCTCTCTCTCTCTCTCTCTCTCTCTCCCCTCCCTCCCTCCCTCCCTCCCTCCCCCTGGTCCCTTACATGTAACCGGAGCCCTGTTCTGTTGGTGGACACTATGATTGCGTGTGGACCGAGCGGTGTGAGAGTCGGAGGACGGACGGTGTTCTTTTTCTTTTGCTCTTCCTCACTTCCATCCTCCCTTTTCTTCTGCGAGGGTCTTCGTCACACCCGACCGTCCCTCCTCGCTCTCTGGGTAGACCGTGTGTGTGTGTGTGTGTGTGTGTGTGTGTAGGCACGTGTGTTTGTAAGTGTATGTGTATTTGGGTCTGGGTGTTTTTGTGTGTGTGTGTGTGTGTGTGCATGTGTGTGTATATGTGCGTGCGTATGTGTTTGTGTGATAGTGTGTGTGTGCATGTGTGTGTATATGTGCGTGCGTATGTGTTTGTGTGATAGTGTGTATGTGCATGTGTGTGAGTGTATATGTGCGTGTGTGTGTTTGCGTGTGTGGATGTGTGTGTGTGCGTGTTTGGAAGTGTAGGTGTATGTGGGTCTGGGTGTTCGTGTGTGTGTGTGCGTGCATGCGCGCGTGTGTAAGTGTAGATGTATGTGTGTGTTTGTGTGTGGCCATGTGT
Organism: Liparis tanakae; assembly: GCA_036178185.1. Taxonomy (NCBI): domain Eukaryota; kingdom Metazoa; phylum Chordata; class Actinopteri; order Perciformes; family Liparidae; genus Liparis; species Liparis tanakae. Next base: position 2,048,555 of record CM070092.1, on the reverse strand, counting down.
GTAGGTGTGTGTGTGTGTGTGTGTGTGTGAGTGCATGTTTAAGTGTGTGTGTGTGTGTGTGTGTATGTGTGCGTGCGTGTGTGTTCATTTCCTGCCTACTAATAGGTTACGGACAGTGGATGTTTTCACCATGTTTTTTTAATATATGGAATATTTAGCTAAATATAGAAATATTTAATAATATATTAATCGCCTTTATTGTCACATTTCAACATATTGTCTGTTCGGCTGTTTGTTAACGCACAAAAAAAACACATCCGTGACGATCAAATACAGTTATAAATAAGTAACGTTTATGTATTTTTTATTACAGTTAAAACAATGAGGCAAGAACAAAGGCCAAAACATAGACAGTGAAAGAGCAATAAGTACAATACACTGTCAACAATAAATAAATGCAATAAAATAAACAAACAAACAAACAGAAGATACAAGCAGGCGTAGAATACTGGAATCATCACGTTGTGTTCAAAGTGTTCCAAGAGAAGCTTTACGGTCCTGAAACTCCCCGACGGCGACAAACAGACGGGTCCTGCAGCCCCCCAGAGGAGGGGGGCCCCTCTCTCTCTCCACATCTAACCCCCCCCCTCTCTCCCCCCCCCCTCCCCCCCCCCCCCAGGACCCGCTTGATGCAGAGCTTCAAGGAGTCCCACTCCCACGAGTCGCTGCTGTCGCCCAGCAGCGCCGCCGAGGCGCTGGACCTCGCGCTGGACGAGGACGCCATCATCAAGCCCGTCCACTCCAGCATCCTGGGACAGGAGTACTGCTTTGAGGTGAGGACGCCCGGCGACCGCAACACACACACACACACACACACACAGTAAATAGCATCAACTAATGTGTGTGAGAGGGAGACTGTGGATTATTTTTTTATTTGTGAGGAATGAAAGAAACGAGGACACTAAAATGAGCCTCTTTTTTTTTCCACCTCCGTAACTTGCAAGAGTGTATACAAGCTCCCCTCCTCCTCCTCCCCCCTCCTCCTCCCCCCCTCCTCCTCCTCCCCGCCGCCGCCGCCCCTCCACGTTGTGCCGTGGCGCCGCGGCTGCAGTCTCCATAGTAACTAACGGCTGTGGTTGTGTTGGATTTGCCGCTGGCTACGCGACCTCAGGTGACTACGGCGTCGGGAACCAAGTGCTTTGCGTGTCGCTCGGCCGCAGAGAGAGACAAATGGATCGAGAACCTGCAGCGAGCCGTGAAGCCCAACAAGGTGAGGGGAGAGAAAGGGATGCGGTAGAGGTAGAGGTAAAGGATGATCCCTCTGTCTGTGTGTCTCTCTCTCTCCTCCCCCGTCTCCCGTTGTTGTCTGTTTTTTCAAAAAGAGCGCACCGCTTCATTTCTCTGTGTGAACTCCATTTCCCTGTTTGTGTGTTTGTGTTTGTGTGTGTGTGTGTGTGTGTGTTGAACACAATGGTAGCCGCCGCCCTGTGTTAAAGCTGCGCAACGTGGAGGCTCCAAATAGATGTTATTTTCTTCTTCTTTTTGTTGTATATGACACACAAATCAGATAAAGTGATGCCATTACATTGCAGCGTGTCTGCTCAAGATCCTGAAGCACCGATTGGCTGCTGAGGGGTCCTGGTCCCGCCCCCCTGTGGGCCTCATGCAGGGCCACTCGAAGTGCCTCATGCGAGTCATTTAAGAGATTTATGACAACGCAGAGGGGAATTCAGTCAATTCTTCTTGTTTTACTTGAACACGTAATGCTAATAATAAGGAACACATGGCGACTAAAGGCATCAGCCAATCACGTCGTGCAGAGGGGACACAGTGGAAGCGTCCGGTCACATGGTACAACGTGACGGAGCCGCAGAACATCTTAAATAAAAGAAAACAGCAGTTTAAGACAACCAACGGTTTACGGTCCAAGCCCGGGAGGGTTGATGTGCTTTTGATTGTAAAAGAAAAATTATATATATATATATATATTATATATTTTTTTATATGATTTAGAATTGAACTCTCATAAAATGTAGATCCAAGACAAATTTATTCGAGTGTTGAGAATGTTTAAACTGTTACAGGTCATTATTGCAGATACGGCACCAGATTAAACGTCATTATTGAATATATGACACCAGATTACAGGTAATTATTGCATATATGACACCAGATTACAGGTAATCATTGAATATATGACACCAGATCACAGGTCATTATTGCAGATACAACAGCAGATTACAGCTCATTATTGCAGATATGACACCAGATTACAGCTCATTATTGCAGATATGACACCAGATTACAGCTCATTATTGCAGATATGACACCAGATCACAGGTCATTATTGTATCCTTCCTGGTGCAGCTTTAAAGTAAAGTGGTTGTATATGCATCCTCACGTCTTAAAAAAATAAAACATCTCAGTTCTTCATATCGGCACAAAAAATATCATCCTAATTTCCACACAGATTCCCTAGTCCCCCATCGGCGTAATTAAATAAAGTGAACGGCCACGCGGCGTTGATGGCAACCAGGGACGAGGAGCCACACTGAGATGAAACATCGGCCGAGCTGAACGCCGGTCCAGATGCTCGGGCCGCGGGGGTCCTGGCTCGAGTCATGGAGCTCAAAGGACTCCACACGGGGGGCTCTCTACAAACCCTCCCCCCCCCCCCACACCTCACCCCCCCCCCCCCCCCCACACCCCTCAACAACACATCTCCCACCAGATGCACGGACACAGATAAGACCCACCGCGGGGACACCGGCCATTACGCCTCCTAACTCCTCTGGAGCCTCTTTCTGAATGCCCCTCGTTGGGCTCGGGGCTGTTTGTTGTTTCAGGAGGAGAGCGCCGCCTCGCCACCGGCTCCATGTTGTTGTTGTTGTTGTTGTTACTCCTTTTTGTTGGTGGTGAAATTGAGATCTGAGTGTAACTCGGGGGAAAGATGTAACCGGATATCAAGGTGGAGCACTCGAGCCCATGCTGCTGCTCTGTGTGTGTGTGTGTGTGTGTGTGTGTGTGTGTGTGTGAGTTTGTGTATGTGTGTGTGTGTGTGTGAGTTTGTGTGTGTGTGTGTGTGTGTGTGCTTGCAGACGGAGCCACCAGATGCCCGGCGCATTCACACTTGAGACGTTTTGGAATTAATTATGCCATGTGTGTGTGTGTGTGTGTGTGTGTGTGTGTGTGTTATCAAAGAGCACACGGAGAGCTTAAGAGACGGGGCAGCTAGCCGGTTCTCTCGCTTATCGACTCGTCTAAGTTAGTCTGAAGCAAACAAGGCGGCTCACCACAGCGGTGGCGTTCGGGCCCAATTGAGATGAGTCAGAGGTCAAATGTAACTCCGCCCCCACGGTTTAGGAAGCAGAGCCGTCCACAGGACCATCTCCACCATTGTCAGTCCCTCGTCTTTTGCAAGCGCAGCTGCATTGTGTCATACGTGTCTTTCTACGTCTTCGGTGGACTCTTCACACTTGTTTTTGTTACCTGTCTCACTCTCTCTCTCTCTCTCTCTTTCTGTGTGTTCCCCCCGTCCGTCCGTTGTCCGTCCGTCCGTCACGCCGACGTCTGTGTTTCTGTATTCGAGTCCAGAGTCCAGATCACTCCATGAAGTCCAGACGTCACCGGCTACTTCTTGTCATGTTGCTCCTGCAGGCTGACCAGCTGTCGCCTTTTATTCACACTCACACACACACACAGACACACACACACATAGACACACACACACACATGCACACATACATTCACGCACACACCCACACACTCACGCACAGACACCGTCTCAGTGTCCATGTCTCAGAACTTTATTTCTTTGCTGTTTGCCATGCTTTTCCATCTTCTCTTGTAAAAGCCTTTTATATATGTATATATATATATATATATATATATATATATATATATATATATATATATATATATATTTATATATATATGTATTTATATATATATATATATATATATATATATATATATATATATACACACACTACTGTTCAAAAGTTTGGTGTCACCCAGACAATTTGGTGTTTTCCATGAAAACTCTCACTTTTATTTATCAAATTATTTTCAAAATTAATATTAAATATAATCAAGACATTGACAACGTTATAAATAATGATTTTTATTGTAAATATTCATGTTGTTCTTCTAGTGGCTCAAAGGAAGGCCAGTTTTATAGCTTCTCTCAGCAGCATAACTGTTTTCAGCTGCGCTCACATAAAAAGAGTTTCCAAGGGTTTTCTACCCCTCCGCTAGTCTTCTAAGGCGATAACACAAAGTACCACTAGAACATGGAGATGGGCCTCTACACACCTCTGGAGAAACTTCACTAACACCAGAGAATAGTCATCTACACATTCACTATGGAGAGAGTTATGATTCATTTAATATCTTCATTGATAAAAACACTTTACTTTGACCAATAAGGACATTTCTACATGACCCCAAACTTTTGAACGTAGTGTGCACATATGACTGGTAGATGCCCTTGAATGCACCTCATTTAACCCGCCCTCCGTTTCCAGGACAACAGCCGGCGGGTGGACAATGTGCTCAAGCTGTGGATCATCGAGGCCCGAGAGCTGCCGGCCAAGAAGCGCTACTACTGCGAGCTGTGCCTGGACGACATGCTGTACGCGCGCACCACCAGCAAGCCGCGCACCGACACCGTGTTCTGGGGGGAGCACTTCGAGTTCAACAACCTGCCGGCCGTCCGCAACCTCCGCCTTCACCTGTACAAGGAGACGGACAAGAAGAGGCGCAAGGTGAGCGCCAGAGATGGGTGGAGGGGTAATATGGAGGGGTAACGAGGAGGGGTAATGTGGAGGGGTAGCGTGGAGGGGTAGTGTGGAGGGGTAATCTGGAGGGGTAGCGTGGAGGGGTAGTGTGGAGGGGTAATCTGGAGGGGTAGTGTGGAGGGGTAATCTGGAGGGGTAGTGTGGAGGGGTAGCGTGGAGGGGTAGTGTGGAGGGGTAATCTGGAGGGGTAGCGTGGAGGGGTAGTGTGGAGGGGTAGTGTGGAGGGGTAGCGTGGAGGGGTAGTGTGGAGGGGTAATCTGGAGGGGTAGTGTGGAGGGGTAGCGTGGAGGAGTAATCTGGAGGGGTAGCGTGGAGGGGTAATCTGGTGGGGTAGTGTGGAGGGTAGCGTGGAGGGAGTAATCTGGAGGGGTAGTGTGGAGGGTAGTGTGGAGGGGTATCTGGAGGGGTAGTGTGGAGGGGTAATCTGGAGGGGTAATCTGGGAGGGTAGCGTGGAGGGTAATCTGGAGGGGTAGTGTGGAGGGGTAGTGTGGAGGGGTAATCTGGAGGGGTGGGGGTAGCGTGGAGGGTTGTGGAGGGGTAATCTGGAGGGTAGCGTGGAGGAGTAATCGGGAGGGGTAGTGTGGAGGGGTAGTGTGGAGGGGTAATCTGGAGGGGTAGCGTGGAGGGGTAGCGTGGAGGGGTAATCTGGAGGGGTAGTGTGGAGGGGTAGTGTGGAGGGGTAATCTGGAGGGGTAGCGTGGAGGGGTTGTGTGGAGGGGTAATCTGGAGGGGTAGCGTGGAGGGGTAATCTGGAGGGGTAGTGTGGAGGGGTAGTGTGGAGGGGTAATCTGGAGGGGTAGTGTGGAGGGGTAGCGTGGAGGAGTAATCTGGAGGGGTAGCGTGGAGGGGTAGCGTGGTGGGGTAGTGTGGAGGGGTAATCTGGAGGGGTAGCGTGGAGGGGTAATCTGGAGGGGTAGCGTGGAGGGGTATTCTGGAGGGGTAGTGTGGAGGGGGACGTGGAGGGGTAGCGTAGAAAACCTGGGAAAAAATCCCAAAAGTCCTTGAAATGTTTTGTGTTCATAGTGAACGCACCGTAACCGAAAAGACGTAAATGTTTTATTTTTTTAATCCAAACTATTGTCTCTCATTCATTTGAGTCATTTAAGGTTATTTACTGTATTTTCTCACTTTTTCAAGTTTACACCGAGATTTTGTTTTGCGTGATGGACATTTGGTTTAAAGTCCTGGACACCCATTGGTCGACCCGCGTGTGACCCCTGTTCATTGGTCATGTTCGATTGTATAATGAAACAACGTTCTGATGAACCTACAGAGGACGATCCCCGTAATCTGAAGCTCTTGTTTGAGGTCATGCGGTCCATCCCAAAACGTTCCCGTTTTGGCAAGCTCCAAACACACACACAAACCCCCACACACACTTCACAGCAGCTTCCCAGCACCAGCACACAGTCGGTGGCTAACTGGCGGAGCGTTTAGCAGCTGAGGAGTCAGATATTTCCCGGGGGAAGCGGCTCGGAGCAAAAAGTTAAAACCACAGCGGATAATTGGACTTACATTACTCAGGTGATCCTTAACTGCTGGGCGTGTAAATAGGAAACGGATGAAGCTGTGAGATGATGATGATGATGATGATGATGATGATGATGATGATGATGATGATGATGATGATGATGATGATGATGATGATGATGATGATGGCGAAAGTTTATTTTAAAGTCAGGTGAAAGTCTTTCTTCAGCCCCCCCCGACTCTTTTTTCTTCTCCAAGAGAAAATGAGCAATTTGGCCGATTAGATCCTCAAATCTACCGAAACTAAAAAAGATGAAGCAATAACAAACGGTCGGGAGGTAACGGTATTATGCAAAACAGCTGCGTTATAATAAAATAGCCAACAGCTAAATGGAGTTCTGTCTTGCCATGGTTTTAGTTTTTTTGTCATTTGTTTTAATGGATTTTAGAACAAAATGCGTCTCGCAATTATGTGACGTTCAAAAGTTTAAATTGGAGGGAAACCGGAGGATTCCTCAAACTCCCAAAAGAAAGATAATCCAGAAAAATGTGTAATTTAATGACGTAATCGTTGAGTCGTTTTTCACTGTTTATGCAGTGAAAATTGTATTTATTTTTCGCCCCTTTAGGGTTTTATCACTTGTAGAAACAACTTTTTATTTTATGCAAGACTTCACATCACTGAGTCACACATCTAATGATTTCTTTTCTAATTTAGTCCGAGAGTTTAGTTTACAGAGTTACATGAACACATTAAATGAATATGAATAATTCGTAGTAGACATGGACCATCCAGACCTCCGTCATAGCAAAGCAACTCCTTCCTGTCTTCATACGACTCTCCTGAGATGATGATATGATATGATATGATATGATATGATATGATATATTCCTTTATTCGTCCTACAGTGGGGACATTTCAAAAATCACAGCAGCGGTGCACATCAGAGCATTAATAAAAATAATTATAAAACACAAAACTAAATACTAATACTAAAACCTAATACTAATCCTAAATATACAGGGGGAAAACAAAGTAAAGTGCTGACTAAAGTAATACAGATACAGTATTAGCCTCGTTCAGGTTTAAATTCACAATTTTTTTTTTTACATTTCCAATATATTAATGTAAACACGTGCTCATCTCGACTAATCTCTCTCTCTCTCTCTCTCTCTATCACTCTCTCTCTCTCTCTCTCTCTCTCTCTCTCTCTCCCAGGAAAAGAGCACATACTTAGGCCTGGTGAGCATCCCCATCTCCAGCATCACCGGCCGTCAGTTCGTGGAGCAGTGGTACCCGGTCATCCAGCCCAGCGTGCTCACCAAGGGGGCGGGCGGCGGCGGCGGGAAGATCATCAACGCGTCGCTGCGCCTCAAGTCGCGCTTCCAGACCATGAACATCCTGCCCATGGAGCTGTACAAGGAGTTCGCCGAGTACGTCACCAACAACTACCGCACGCTGTGCGCCGTGCTGGAGCCCGTGCTGAGCGTCAAGAGCAAGGAGGAGGTGGCGTGTGCGCTGGTGCACATCCTGCAGAGCACCGGGAAGGCCAAGGTAGGGAACGCCTTCACTGGGACTCAGCGGCGTGGGCGGTGGGAAGGAGATGAGCGTCTTTATCACGGGAAGAAGAAGAAAAGGGGTTTTGAGAGCAGATGTTTTCGTTCGTGGGTAAATAGTTAGTTTTGCTAATATGTTGCTCAAATAAAAACTCTTTGATCTCATATTCAAAATATTTTCTCTCACATTAAAAATATTTTCTCTCCCATTAAAAATATTTGATCTCAAATTCAAAATATTTGATCTCAAATTCAAAATATTTGATCTCAAATTCAAAATATTTGATCTTAAATTCAAAATATTTGCTCTCAAATTCAAAATATTTGATCTCACATTAATAATATGTGCTCTTAAATTCATAATCTTTGCTCTCAAATTAAAAATAGTTAAAAATTCATAATATTTGCTCTCACATTAAAACTATTTGCTCTCAAATTAAAAATATATTTTGATTTTGAGAGCAAATATTTTGATTTTGAGAGCAAATATTTTTTATGTGAAACCGATTTTTTTTCTTGAAATAACTCTCAATAAATTAAAACTCATTAAAATAAAATTCACACGCTCTCAACAGGATCGTTGTATGATGAACACAAATAAAATGTAATACATAAAAAATGAGAAATGACAACAAGTTCTCCTCCGTCAACAGGATGTTTAATAACGTGTTTTCCTCTCCTTTGTGCAGGACTTCCTGTCTGACATGGCGATGTGCGAGGTGGACAGATTCATCGACCGAGAACACCTTATCTTCAGAGAGAACACTCTGGCCACCAAAGCCATAGAAGAGTACCTCAAACTGATCGGACATAAGTACCTCAAGGATGCTATAGGTGAGCCGGGGGGGTAAAAGCAACGCTGATTTTAGATGTGTGGGACGTCAGGGCGGGGCTTAGCAATCACACAGGAGGAAACCATCAGGAACAGGACGGACGACCTCAGGGACAGGAAGTGCAGAGAAACAGAGGAAACGAGGGACAGGGCCTTCAAAATAAGACACAAAAACTCAGGATCACGACAATTTTGAGCTGTGTGATGAGGTCCATCATCAGATTTTGACCGTTTCATGACCTTGACCTTTGACCCGATCAATCCCAAAATCGAATCAAATAATCCCCGGATAATAACCAATCATCCCACCAAATGTCATGCGATTCGGTTTAATACTTTTTGACTTATGCGAATAACACGCATACAAATAAATAAATAAATAAATAAATAAATGAATGAATGAATGAATAAATAAATAAATACACAGCGATCATTTTCAATGCAAAGGTAAAAATGGCGTCTTGACTAAAATCATTAACGCTAACGGCAACGCTGCATTTCATCTCTTGAGCCCCCCCCCCAGGTGTTGACAGGTGTGTTACCCGTTGTTCTGTTACTCACGGTTAACCCTCCGTAGGGGAGTTCATAAGAGCCTTGTACGAGTCGGAGGAGAACTGCGAGGTGGACCCCACGAGAACGCCGCCCTCCGTGCTCCCGGACCACCAAGCCAACCTCCGAATGTGCTGCGAGCTGGCGCTCTGCAAGATCGTCAACTCCCATTGGTGAGTGGGCGTGGCCCTCCGGAATCCAAATAAAGCGGCGTCCGCGCGGTATTTTAAAAGAAACCTCCCCTCCCCCGCAGTGTGTTCCCTCGAGAGCTGAAGGAGGTGTTCGCCTCCTGGAGGGTGCGCTGCGCCGAGCGCGGTCGGGAGGACATCGCCGACCGCCTCATCAGCGGCTCCCTCTTCCTGCGCTTCCTGTGCCCCGCCATCATGTCGCCGTCGCTCTTCAACCTCACGCAGGAGTACCCCGACGAGCAGACGTCGCGCACGCTCACCCTCATCGCCAAAGTCGTGCAGAACCTGGCGAACTTCTCCAAGTCAGTCTGACGGTCACATCCCATAATATCAAGATGTCAGGTTTAAGACGTACAAGAGGAACCTGAGAGAAGTTAAAATACACTAAATTATATATTCCATTTAAATGTTTTTTCTTTCCCATGTAATGCCTAGAAATGCTTAAAATAATGATATCTGGAGTCATTTGGAATTTAAAAAAATTTAAATGTACTTTAATTTACCAAACTATATATTTGGATAATTATAATAAATGAAGAATGTTCGGTGCAAGCCTCACAGCAGGTGTTCAATCACATCCCATAATATCAACATATCAAGTCTAAGATGTACAAGAGGAACCTGTGTCTTCCTGGAGTACAGGAGAAGTTGAAATACACTAAATAATATATTACATTTAAATATGTTTTTCGTCTTCTTTCCTATGCAATGTCTAAAAATTGTTTAGATAATGATATCTGAAGTCATTTGGAATAAAAAAAGAAAAATTAAAAAAAATATACATATATATCAATATATGAAGTCTAAGATATGTGAGAGCAACCTGTGTCTTCTTGGATTACAGGAGATTTTTCTAATCTTTAATCCAAGTTGAAATACACTAAATAATATATTAAATTTAAATATGTCTTTCCCATGCAATGCCTACAAATGCTTAACATAGTGAGATCTGGAGTCATTTGGAATAGAAAACAACAAAAATGTTCTTTACCTGAAGTCAAAACTACACATTTGGATTAAAAATGATCAGAATAATAACAAAAAATGCAAATTTAACCATCAACACTAGTAAATAACAGTGTCATCTGCATGAAGACATACGCTAGACATTTAGATCGTTAGTGATGAAAATAGTGAATATTAGTGTCTGTGGACTGAACGCCTACAGACAGTTTTGCTCCTTCTTTCCCAACTCATGAAAAGTAATTATTATTCTCAATTTGAAATAAACAACAACGTACATTGTACACACATTTCCGTTATAGCGTTATTTTGACATGAATATTGTTCCATAATTTCCCACAAACTGTTAGTCTCAGTCCGGTGTGTTGGACTCATAATAAATGACTTGTTTAAGGTATCATGTGCAACTCTTCATAAATCAAAATGCATCCCCATCAGTCATAAACTGGGACTCCAGTTGACATTAAATCAGCCTTTTTCTCTGCGTTCTCCCGTCTCTCTCCTCCTCACCGGCCTCTCCTCCTCTTCCCCTGTGCAGGTTTGGCAATAAAGAGGACTACATGGTTTTCATGAACGAGTTCCTGGAGATGGAGTGGGGCTCCATGCAGCAGTTCCTGTACGAGATCTCCAACCTGGACAGCGTGAGCAACGCGGGCGGCTTCGAGGGCTACATCGACCTGGGCCGCGAGCTGTCCATCCTGCACAGCCTCCTCTGGGAGGTCATCTCTCAGCTCAGCAAGGTCAGCTTGATTTCCTCCAGCACTCATTACTTGTTTCATTCGTCATCTTTTCACAGGTTTTGAGCAATTATTTAGTGATATTGCCGTATTTATATCACCCTGCTGTACAGGCTCGCCGATATTGTGAAGGCAAATATATGATAATGACTCACTTTTTATGGGTTATAAGTGTGATTGAAACATATGTATATGGAAGATCAATCTGAATATTTATATATATATATATATATATATATATATATATATATATATATATATATACAATAAAGTAAAAAAATAATAAAGAAAATAAAAGATAATTTATATATATGCATATATATATATATATATATATATATATGTATATACAATAAAGAAAAAGAAAGAAATATATATATATATTTTTTTGATTATAATAATTAAGGATTGGAATATATAAGCATTTTTTGCTTCTACCTTTACCTTTTTTCCGTTTTGTATATTATATATAATAATATTGTATTGCAATGATTGACCGAATAAACAACAACAACAACACAACTAATGACGGCTTGAATTCAATTAAATGATAAATGTTGCCTTTAATAGCATAAATCAGGCTGTAGGTCTTTTAATTGGCTCCAGTTGTTATTCGGAGATGGATATTTATCTGTAACTTTAATGATCTTTCATAAGATAACTAAAAAAATCTTAATTATGTTTTGAATTCCGCAGCAAAACTCAGCAAAACTGGTTTTCTTTGAACCACAGGATGCCATCATCAAACTGGGGCCTCTGCCCCGCCTCCTGAACGACATCAGCATGGCGCTGCGCAACCCCCACCTGCAGAGGCAGCCCAGCCACCAGGCCGAGCGCGTGCAGGAGAGGCAGGCCGACCGGCTGCTGTCCCGGCCCAGCTTCAACCGGGGCATCTCCTCCGAGTTCCAGAACCTCATGATGAGGGATCTCAACAGGTAAGGCCGGGTCCACAGATCACAGTCCAATCCTCCCATTGGAGGAGCTCCCCGGACCTCTCGGTCTCCGTCTCCGGCTGCCGGTGTTCTGTCATTTTATGCTACTTGTCAAGAACTGCTACCTCGTGGTATTGCGCATGCGCCGAGTCGATTTTTCGAGTTTGTTTGACACTCCCATCATGTTTTGCCACCCTGTCGATGCACGTCTGATAACGGGGAGTGACATCCTCAAAATCCAGATTATTTCCCTAGTTAAAAGTACATTCAGCATGTATATTGTACAGGTAGTAATAATACGTAGTAATGACATGTAGATTAATGAGTGACAAGCAGTTGCTATTTCTTTTGTGTCAACAAATTATTGTAAACATGAGTTTGTTCACATTATCATAATAAAGCACTGGTTTATTATTAGGGTATTTAGTGTTGAAGATAAACACTTTAACAGTGAAAAGTGAAACATTGAACTTTGAAAGAAAAGCATATTGTGACAGTACAATAACATCCTATCAGATAGGGTAGCATGGATCGATACACACCTATCGGTTTATGCAGTGGTAGCAAATTCTGACAAGGCAGCAAAAAGTGACAGAACAGCGGCCTCACTCACCGCTGTCCTCCAGCTCTATAGATATCACTCGCTTGCCTTCCCCCACCTCCGCCGGCGGCGGCGTCATGCCGTCCCGCCCCCAGATGAGTTTTCAGGACCGCGAGCACCTCCAGCGAGCGTCCTCCAAAGACATGTTTTACGTATCGCGCCCCCCCCTGGCCCGGTCCAGCCCGGCCTACTGCACCAGCAGCTCGGACATCACGGACCCCGACCCCAAGGTGAGTGTCTGTTTGTTTTGAATCACGCCGACTCTGGGGATCATCATCTCCATCCAGTAGGTCTGTCCTCACCCCCAAAAAAGGTGAGGTTAGCGAGACATGCATGTCCGCCATACACGCGAACGAGACTCGTCCATCGCGGTGTGGCGAGGCTGTCGTAGATATCATGACATCTGCTTCTTTTCTTTCCCACCGATTCACCACGCTACTCATCCTAAATACTTTGAGGCATTCCGATATCCAGGCCTCGCGGTAAAAAATTGAAAAAATACACCCCGCACCACCCTCACCCATATTTCACCCGCGGCCACGTAACACACACTACCGCTCAAGAGTTTGGGGTCACGTAGAAATGTCCTTACTGTTCAAAGTAAAGCTGTTTTTATCAATGAAGATCACATTAAATGAATCCTCTCTCTCCATAGTTAATGTGTAGATGACTATTCTCTGGTGTTAATGAAGTCTCTCCAGAGGTGTGTAGAGGCCCATCTCCATGTTCTAGTGGTACTTTGTGTTATCGCCTTAGAAGACTAGCGGAGGGGTAGAAAACCCTTTAAACCCTTTTTATGTGAGCGCAGCTATAGTGTATGTATAAATAAATACGTATTATATATATATATATATATATATATATATATATATTATTACAAATATATATATATAATATATATATATATATATAAATAATATATATGTATATATGAATATATATATAATGTATTAAATTATATATAGATTATATATATACTATATATATAATATCAATATCAATAAAATAGAAATGAAATTAAAAAAATCTAAATTTAAAATAAATTATATATATATATATATATATATATTTTATCAATAAAATAGAAATGAAATAGAAAAAATATATTATATACATAGAAAACACTTTAAACCCTTTTTATGTGAGCGCAGCTGAAAACAGTTATGCTGGTGAGAGAAGCTCTAAAACTGGCCTTCTTTTGAGCCACAAGAAGAACTACATTAATATTTACAATAACAATCATTATTTATTACCTCCATAATTATAATATCTATTCATTTTCTATTAATTTGATGAATAAAAGTGAGTTTTCATGGAAAACACCAGATCGTCTGGGTGACCCCAAACTCTTGCCCGGCCGTGTCCGTGGTGCACTCGGCGGCACATTGGGCTCTGGCATCGCCGCCGTCACTCGGGTGCTCGGTGTCATTGAGAGCGTGTCTATATGATGGAAAAGCTCCGGGGTTCCCGAGCGAACAGCGTGTCTAACCTGCAGTCGGTGGACATGCTCACCTCCTCCCAGGCCTCCATCGCCGGCATGGGCAGCTTCGGAGGGCTGAGCAGCGGAGGCGGTGGCGGCCTGGGGTCGGGCCTGAGCAGCCAGCTGCGGGCCGGCGGGAGGTTGTCAGCTGGCTCTGGCGGCTCCAGCATGTCCGGCGGCCTCCGGCTGAGCCAGCTGAGCCAGATCGGCCACGCCGCCACCGACTCGCTATCCCAGCAGCAGCAACAGCAGGCCGCCGCCATGCGCTACCCGCTTTCCTTCCAGAATCCCCTCTTTCACCTGGCGACGGCTGACGGGCCCCAACAGCAACAGCTGCACCACCAGCACGGCCGCGCCCAGCCGCCGGCGCCGCTGCTCCTGACCCCCGAGCCCGACCCGTCCCACCCCACCTACATGCCGCAGTTCGCCCACGGGGGGTTCTCCCGCAGCGAGGACCTGTCCACCCTCAGGACCCGGGACGGCCACCTGGGCCAGCCCAGCATCATCCACTCGCACAGCTACAGCGACGACTACAGCCGGGCCGAGTACGGGCGCCGGCAGATGTCCACGCACGCGCAGGTACGCCCGCCTTCATTACGGGGTTTTACCAACGCTTCAGGGCTGCAGAGACTACCGTTTCTTTGTTGAAGATCTTTTTTTTTGTTTTTTTTCGTGTATAAAACTAAAATGTCTTTAAAGTGACGTCTAAAAACCAAAGATGTTCATATATTACAAAACTAAAATCATTTATAAAATGCTCACATTTGAGACACTGGAGCCGGCAATGGTTTGTATTTTTCCTTTTTATAATTAAATGTGTGTAATAGTTTGTATTTTGGAGTATTTGCCATTTTTTTTGTAATTTAAGTATTTTATTAACTTTATATATATATATATATATATATATATATATATATATATATATATATATATATGTATACAAAAATAATGAAAGAATAAATATGGGAAATAAAAAATCTACTTTCTGAACAGATCATAAGTTGATCAACAGAATATCAGATATTTTGATAATCAATTAATTGTCTTTTTTTTAAACAGCTCACAGTGACTCACTTTCTTTACTTCCAGCTCCACCGTTGCTTTTCTTTCTCTAATTTAACGGTAAACTTCATCTCGCTCGTCAAATAAAACAAGCAAAAAACATCAAAGGCGTATTTACTGTTCAATAAAACTTTTCATCAAAAGTGTGTTTGTCTCCCGTCCGACATAAAGTGAATAATAATAACAGTAACAAAAATTCACAGATTATTTGTGCAATTTGATGTAAAATTAGATAGAGTGATAAAGTGAAAACGGTGAACAACAACATTAAAGAACATTTAATCATATCATTCATAAATTAAAAATAGATGTTATAAACCTATAAAATACTCCCGCCGAGTTATAAGTAAGTCATATTGAAAAGGTAAAATGCTGAGTCATGCTTTGTCTCCTCAGGATAACCTCCAGCAGCAGATGATGGGCGTGCCCTCGCAGACGGGAACCTCCCACTCCTCGCTGGCCGCCACGCCCCCTTCCACGGTCCTGCCCGTGCGCCAGAGTTCTGCGGCCCCGCCTCCCGCCCAGCGCGTCAAGTCCCAGACGTCCCACCAGCTGTCCGTCAGCGCGCCCGCCGCGCCCGCCTCCGGCGCCGGCGCCGGCAACGCCGCCCTGGCCAAAACGCGCCCGCCCAGCGGGAACCTCCTCCAGTCGCCGGAGTCCGGCTACGGCGGCCGGCAGCACGGGCCGCGGCAGCTGTCCGTCAAGGACAACACGGCGCCGGGGCTGCCCCACCAGCAGAGCTCCGTCAGGGAGAGCCAGAGTCCGCAGGGGACGACCAATCAGAGCACTCAGCAGTCGCCACAGCAACAGCCTCAGCAGCACCTGCTCAAACCCACCATGAGCAAACAGGTAACATCCCATAATGACCCGTTGGCGGTTACTGTGTCCTCATGCGTCTGGGCTCGAGTCACACGACATGCAAACGTGCGTCTGAGGGCTTTACAAGCTGTACTCTTTACATCCCTGACCTTTGACCTTTGACCTCTGACCTCACATCGGATCAGGAAAAACTCCCCAAAGAATAGAAAAAAAAATTAACAGTGGGAAAAAGTGAAGAACCGTTCATGAGCGTGAGAGGAGGACCCGTCTCTCCAGGATGGACTACGTGACACGTCGCTCTCATCCATGTTATTGAGACCTCACGTCCTCATGTTCGGTTTGCCCCGCCCCCTTTTTTTTTCTCCCCCCCCCCAGGGCTCCCAGTCTCCGTCCTCCCTCAACCCTCCGACGCCGGCCAACGAGCGGACGGTGGCCTGGGTGTCCAACATGCCTCACCTGTCGGCCGACATCGCCACTTCGCGGATCGACCGGGAGGAGTTCAAACTGAAGGAGTACTCAAAGAGCATGGACGAGTCGCGCATGGACAGGGTAGGTTTCGGAATTGTTATAACTATGTACATCTCTCTATTCTTTGCATTAATATATATATATATATATATATATATATATATATATATATATATATATATATATCATAATATATATTTTTGGTATATTTGACACTGAACTAGTTCATCTATATCCAAGCGATAGAATCCAAATCCTAGTCCTACGTACGCCCCTGGTGTTTGCTCTATTCACTGTTCTTCAAACTTTCATGTTGAATATATTGAAGGTATTTTTTTTTAATACTTTTCCATCTCTCTTGACTTCACAAACCTGGATAAAGACCTTTTCAATATGGGGGACTTAAAATGTCTTAAGTATAAATAAATAAATAAATGTATGAATAAATACAAGAATAGATAAATAAATGCTTAAATATATAAATAAATACAGGAGTAATAAATACATGTATAAATAAATAAATACAAGAATAAATAAATGCTTCAAGAAATGTATGAATAAATACAATAATGAATAAATAAATGTTTAAAATATACGCATAAATCATGCATAAATAAATGAAGAAATACGTGTGGACACGGAAATAAAACAAATAAATAAAGAAATACAGAAATGTAGAAATAGATTTATTTAATGAATGTCCTGTTTAGGTATCACACATATTTATTTATTCCTGTATTGTTTATTTATTTATACATTTATTTAAGCATTTATTTATTTATTATTGTAGCTTGTAATAAATGTATTTAGGCATTTATTTATTCCTGTATTCATTTATACATTTAATTAAGCATTTATTTATTCATTCATTTATTTAAGCATTTATTTATTCCGGTATTCATTTATACATTGATTTAAGCATTTATTCTTTTATTTATTCATTCATTTATTTAAGCATTTATTTATTTATTCCGGTATTCATTTATACATTGATTTAAGCATTTATTCTTTTATTTATTCATGCATTTATTTATTTATACTTCAAACATTTTAAGTCCTCCATATTTCCAAATCCTCGGAGGAATGGAGGCCCGCCGCCACTCCCCCTAACGTTTCCCCCTCATGCCTCCGCCTCAGGTCAAGGAGTACGAGGAGGAGATCAACTCCCTGAAGGACCGCCTGTCGATGTCCCACAAGAAGCTGGAGGAGTACGAGCGGCGGCTGCTGACGCAGGAGCAGCAGACCAATAAGATCCTCCTTCAGTACCAGAACCGACTGGACAACAGTGAGAGGAAGCTTCGGCTACAGCAAGTGGAGAAAGACTCCCAAATTAAAGGAATAATTAGCAGGTAAATGGAGGCTGCTGTTGGGATGGCGGGCGAAGCACAGCTCAGACGCTCACGTGGTCTTTTCATAGGAAGGCCACTGGCGGGCCGCATCGACTTTATCTTTTTATATGTGTGTGTGACGTCTTCTGGTGAACAAACTATGTGAGTTTTTTCTTCCAAAAATATATGGAGAGAAAGAAAAAAAGTGACATATTCTCTCGGATAAAGCGTGCGAGCGTTATTACAATGCATGCTTCTCCGGGGAGGGAGCGCCGACACCGAGCTGCAGCGTTTTTTTTTTCTTCTCCTATAATAATACATATATTGCATTTTGGAAAATAACTCTTATTTCCAGCGGTGGTTATCTCGCAAAGATTTCTTGGAGGGTTTCAGTTTGATTAAGTAAAGCACAGGGAGCAGCAGACACGCAACGGGCGACACGTTCAATGAGAAACTAACGAACACGACCTTCAGAAGTTTGGGGTCACGCAGACAATTTGGTGTTTTCCATGAAAACTCACACTTTTATTTATCAAATTAATTGCAACATACATATAAAATATAGTGAAGTCATTGACAAGGTTATAATTATTGATTTTTATTGTTCTTGTGGCAGAAAGGAAGGCCAGTTTTGTAGCTTCTCTCACCAGCGTAACTGTTTTCAGCTGCGCTCACATAAAAAGGGTTTTCAAGGGTTTTCTACCCCTCCGCTAGTCTTCTAAGGCGATAAAACAATGTACCACTAGAACATGGAGATGGGCCTCTACACACCTCTGTAGAGACTTCACTAACACCAGAGAATAGTCATCTACACATTAACTATGGAGAGAGAGTTATGATTCATTTAATGTTATCTTCATTGATAAAAACTGTGTTTTATTTAGAAAAATAAGGACATTTCTACGTGACCCCAAACTTTTGAACGCTAGTGTAAGCGACGGAGGTCTTCGTGGTCTTCGTGGTCACGTTCCCTTGCCGGTTGGTTCTGTGATGGAGTCTCTTAGTCGTTTTGCAGCTCTTGTTGTAGCAAAATCTGCCGACGCGTCACATCTACTTGTTGTCCCGGAGAATATTCGACGGCGACCGGAGCCGAATACGATCGAGCGCTTGTCGTGTGGAATTGTAAAGGTGCGATTTTTCAGTTTCCATTGATTGACGAGCAGACAAAGTAGTCGCTGGGTAGAAGGATCCGGCTGTGGGTCGCGTCTCAGACGTGTTCAGGCGTCCGCTTTGCTTTCTACGGATTCCCGGAGCTTTTGGAGTTGTATTTACATTTATTTATCGTGGAGAGTTAAGAGAGGACGATGTTCCCTCCTGGCGGTCTACGATAGGGGGGGGGGGGGGGGGGGGTATCTTTAGCGCCCGATAACTCTGTATATTAAACATCCCATAATCCTCGTGCTGCCGCGCACACTTATCACCACCATCATCCATTTTTATGAAAACGCAGCTTTTTTCTTAAAAAGTGGATCAGAGGAGTCCACTCGGCTCCGTTTTTTAATTGCCCCCCCCCCCCCCCTCCCCCCCGCACTGTAAAAAAAAGAAAGCACAAGAGGATTGAACATGTGATCACTTCAGAAAACTCGCCCGCTCTTCTTTTTCCCCGTGGCTTCAGGACTTTGGGAAGACGGCGGTTTAACACATGAGCTCTTCCATTATTAAAATCAAAGGACTTCTGACGTATAAATATATATATATATATATATATCGCTCTACATCCCCCTGCTTTTTGTTCCCTTTTTTTCTTCTTCTTTTTCTTCGTCTTCTTCTTCTTACGAAGATGTGATGTAACACATGAAGAGGAGAGGAAGTCACAAACGACGATGACGAAGATTCAAAGCACGCGTGCGGGGGGGGGGGGGGATTATCCCCCGTGTGACTTCTTCTCTCATCCGACCGCTCGAGGATGAATTCAGTAGCAGATCGGGTTGCTTCCACGTCTCTCTTCACTCACACTGAGCCACAACCACGGACCAGCGAACGCACCGCGGCGTCTGGATTTCAAGCGCCTGAACGCACCGCGCTCGACCCCCGACTCGCGGGCGCCGCGCCGCCTTCGATGTTCAGACACTCCGCGATGCAAACCGCAGCTCAGGTTCTCTCGGCCCCTCGGCGCTCGGCGTCGCCCTCGAGGTCAAGAGGTCAAGAGGTCAAGAGGTCGGCTCCTGAGAGGAGCCTTGATGTTGATGTTGGTGCATCCACTTCACGCGCTCCCATCGCTGTGGTCAGACCAGATGCACTTTTTAATTCTTTAACTCATTTAAAACCAAAGCCAAATGTTTGATTTTTAGGTCACGCTAGTTTAAAACTGAAAACACTGAACCCACTTTACCTGTAGCACTCGTGTCTGTTTTATTTATTTTAGGCTAATGATCCCATTAGTTGGCTACAGGCTCTAAATTACGATTATCCTTTGGTTATTATAAATATAAAGTATTTATCTTCATTGGGGGGGAGCAAGGGTCTTAATCGCAGCTGTCATAGTAATAATCTATTTTTAAGTATAATCCATAGCGTATTAAAGTCTGTGATGCAAGAGCCATATCATTAACGATATATGAAATATATATGAATTATATAGAGAGTGAGATTATAACTATTTTAACCTTGCAATAGCTAACTTTTTAGCAGGAGAAGCGCAATAATAGATTGGATATGTCTCCGTGTGCACACGCAGGATCCTGCAGGAACTACGGAGGCCCTGAACGGACAGAATTCAGACTTTTTTAATCACGAGAGGTGGCAGGATTTCAAAATAAGGCGTCAACAAGGGTATATAAACGATTACATGGATTCTATTGGAAGAAGTGTTCATTGTGTGTGTTCCTTCATAAGATGACATTGTGAGATCGTTGGGTTGCCGGAAAATAGATTAAAATAAATTATCTGATGATGGCGTGTACATTTGAGTTGACAGACTCCCTCTGAATACGTGTAAAAACACATTACTATAATTGAGATATTCAACGTCAGAATATTCCTAAACACGGTCGAAATGTCAAACCTTTATTTTGAAAAACCTCCTAATTGGTCCAATATAGTGAACTCTTTATTTCTTTCTTCTCTGTACGTAGTCAGAAATGTCGTGGATTATTTTATTTTGTTAATCCGGCAACCAAAAATAAATGTTCTCCTCAATTTAGTTATTTTGTTAAATGTCCAAAGGGCACAAAAATAACGTTTCACACGGCTTGTAATTATTTACGATCAAATCTTATCTTTCAATATATGTATTTTGCATGTACCCTCGTGAACGCTTTATTTTGAAAATCTGGACAGTTCAGAGACATTTAAATGTGAATTAACGTGAGGAAACAACCTTTTTAGTTTTTCCGCGATCACGCCACTGGAAGATGACGGGATTAAACCCCACAGCGTGTGGATCACGTCCGTTTGGGGGATTCCTGACGGAGAAACAGTTACTTCCTGCCAAAACCTTTTACCAGGTGCCACAGTATCTGAGAAATAAAGACTGGAATACTGTAAGGTGCAAAATACCACAGAGACAACAAGACAACGACAACAACGACAACAACGACGACATCGACGTGACTCTTTGACGTGTTCTGCAAAGTGTGTTCTTAAGTTCTCAACTTGTTGTTGTTTTGGGGCTTATCTGTACGGTGTTTGTGAATTTATCTGCATTTGACATGAAAAGAGTGCAATGGGGTATAACTTATTGATGAAAGATAACGACATCTGATCATAATCTGTATGATTTCTGCTGTAAATGCTTCGTATGCCTGTTGACTGCGTCATCGGTGGTGTCCAGTGACCTGGTGGTGAGACTAGATATTCAACAGGAAGTTAGACAGTACTGTCATTTGAACTTATGCAGTTACCGTATGATTTACATATTAATATTATTATTATTATTATTATTAAAAGGGCCACCGTATAATATCATTCCCCCCCCCCTCCCCATAGATATAGATGATATTCTGGTGTCAGTATATACCCGCCTCTTTCGTAGCAAGAGTATATTGATAGGCTGTGTATATATATATATATATGGAAGTTTTAAAGTATATATATATATTAATGTATATATTTATATATGTATATTATATATATATATATTTATATATATACATATATATATGGCAGTTTTAAATTTTATATATATATATATATATATATATATATATATATATATATATATATATACATATATATATATAGATTGTACTAGGGCAACAAAAATTGTGATTTTAAATCTTGCAAATGAAATTCAAAGTGGTGATGAGTTTTGGCTTGATGTGTGTGTATGTGTGTGTGTGTGTGTGTGTGTGTGTGTGTGTGTGTGTGTGTGTGTGTGTGTGATCAATATGGGTTTGATTGACATGGCTTGTAGCAACAGTCACCTGTCTGCAGACCTGTGTCAAATAGATGCAGGTAACTCTTAGTTCGGGTGGAGGTGTGTGTGTGTGTGTGTGTGAGGGGGGGGGGGCTGCTGCATGAGAGGTAAGTTTCACGGGGCAAAGAAACAAACCTCATGTAAGTAAATAGAAAAGTGTCTGCAGCTGCTGTGTGATCCAGGTCTGTCTGTTCCTCTGCATCCTTTTTGACCCCTTTTTGTCTCCGTAGCAACGATATTCAGACCTTGTGACCTCGCGTGGGTTCAGACACACGCTGGTTTTTTGACTCCATGTACGACTCGACCTCAAAAAGCACACTACTTGAAGTACACCTGGAGACGAAGACGCTTGTTTTTACCCCACGCTGTTCATGTATCACCCACATGCATCGTCATGGCAACGATCTCCAAGCTGTACCCCCGTGTTACATCCCATTGTTTGACCCGGGACAGTGTGCTTATATCTCTGTGTGTGCTTACGGTATGAGTGACTCTTCTTTCTTTTTCCTATTCTCTTCTTTTGTAATAAAAAAAAGGAAAAAAAAGATATATATATATAATAAAATTAACAAATAACTTCTCGACACTGTACATTATTTATGGAATAAAACATCCAAACACTTATGTTTGAAACTTCACCTGTGCATTTTTCGTTCTTTATTGTCCAACATGTGCCTCTCTGTGTGTCGTGAATAAATATGAATGTGCCGAGGAGACCGCAGCATGTGGGTCATGTGTTCAGACGTCCACTCTGTGATTGGCTCATTAAAGACCCCGCCCCTCTCCGGTCATCTCACCCACACAAACCCACATGACGGCATTACTATACATTATTACAGATGGAAAGTCACAATGAAAAATAAATGTCCTTTAATTTCACACCTACTTTGGGATTTTATCGCCTGTCGTAAAACGATTTTCAAATGCCGAATAAGAAACGTCCTTGAACGACCTCCGGCGTGGACACCTGGACACCTGGACGCTCGCGAGATCTGCAGAGGCCTGCGTTCTCCGGCGGCTCGTGAAAAAAAAAAAAAAAACTCTGTCTTTGAAATGACGAGTCAAAGGATTAATTTTTCCGCCCGTCCGTGTCACGTGAGACGGGCAATTCCCCCGGGACGATGGAGATCTGGCCCTAAAACACACAAAAGTGCTTTGATGAATCCCGTGTGGGGCGAGAAGAAGAAGAAGAAGAAGAAGAAGAGGAAGAGAAAAAAAAGAGGAAGAGAAAGAGAGGCTCCAGCAGAGAAACATGGCGGCGGCTTCACAAAGCGTGGCTCGGGTTAAAAGATTGAGCTGGGACTCAGGTAACCAACATGGAGGAGGAGGAGGAGGAGGAGGAGGAGGAGGAGGAGGAGGAGGAGGAGGAGGAGGAGGAGGAGGTGGTGTTGGGCACGTTGTTGGAGATGCAACCGCTCAACCTCTTGTTTAGTGTATCATCTTGGATTCGTAACACTCCCTCTTTCTCCCCCTCCCCCCTCCCCCTCCCCCCCCTCTCTTTTTCTCTGCTTCCAAGACTCATGGCGGTGGAGGATGAGTTGAGGGGACCCCCCGTGATTGAGCCCAAAACCAGGATTTTCGTCGATCAGGTCTGTGTGAGACTGCTTCCTCTCTTCGCCGAGCCCGTCGGATTGGCCTCCCCTCTCCCCTCCCCCCTCCCCCGCTCCCTCCCTCCCTCCACTGCTACTGTAATTAGTTCATCTGCCGTGTGTCTGCGGTCCCTCTGGTCGCCTCGACCCCCCGACCCCCCGACCCCTTGACCCCGTCTCCCTCTGTGTGTTGGTGTTTGACCTCCATCCGTCTGCCCATACACCCCGGGAGCTTTATCGGAAGATCAGAGTGCGTCGCTGTTTGCATTCAGCTCCAATCCCCCAAAAAAGGGTCCGTTGGAGATGTCTGACTCCAGCTGGGTCATGTGAGCTTTTTCTGGGGACTGCGGCGATTGTTTTCTCCCCTGATGAATGTTTCATGCCGAGCATGTGTGTGTGTGTGTGGGGGGGGGGGGGTTGCACACCTGACGTAGAAGCAGCCTTTCAGGTGATGGAGCAGCCGAGCCGTGTCCAGCTCTCAGCTCGCTCCGTTGCTCCTGCTCAGAGAGCGAGCCGTATACACATAGTGCGTGGACGTGTATCTATTTATAGATGTAGGTATATATCTATAAATGCATATTTTTACACTTGTATTCAGACTGAATTATTATTGAGGTATAAGTTATAAGTAAAGGTAATGCACTTAAACAGCTGTGAGCATCAATACATATTTAAAGAGCCACAAATAAAAGTGCTCACTGTGCAGATTGGCCCAATTAAAAAATAATGTGTAATATATGATTGGATTATAATTTATTGACAAAGTAAAAGTGAGACTACGGGATGTGAATAAAGTCTCATCTTAACATAGTTGTAATTATATTTTTGTTAAATTGACTAAAGGTCATTTAAGACACATAGTGGACACGTATACAGTAACAAGTATATTATATGTTTGCCTTTGAATTATAGTGGCAGAAATTTTAAATACTCAAGTAGAAATGTATAATTTTTTTTATTTCTGTACTGTATTTGAGTAAATGTACTTTTAATTTAAATGACCCAGTCATGATATAAGTTTGGCTGTTGGATGAGGTAAAACTTTAAGAATCAATATCTCAATCTATCTGAGATGAATATGTTCAATGTTACATTATCTAAAAGATGGTGAAGGCCGTTTTTTAATGAAGGTATGCTTATAGAATAAACCGGAATTATCCAGGACTTCCTGTGACACATTTCAAAACTCATCTTCGCCTTCAAAAAGCTAATTTCTTTGTCGAAGAGCTTAAGTAGTCGCCCGCTTGATACGTGTCGTCTTTCATGTGCTCGTTATTATGGATTTTCTGTCAATTAAAAGCATAAAAGAAATCAAAGAAACGGCTCACGGTAGATTTCCCGTCAAAAGGGAGAGAAAAATAATTAAAACACGCCAAGAGGGAAGAGCTGACAGAGCGTCACACTGACTGTCTTTATTACATCTAATGGGACAATTATACATTCTGACAAATCCCACAAGGATCCACATGGAAACATGTAATATATATATATATATATATATATATATATATATATATATATATATATATATATATATATATATATATATGTAGACTGCATTAATTTTATATATATATATATTACATATATTCAGCATTAATTATATATATATGTATTCTGCATTAATTATTTATATATATATATATATATTCAATATTATTTATATATATATATATATTCAGCATCAAATATATATAAATATATATATAAATAAATATATATATATATATTCTGCATTATTTATATATATATACACATATATATATATATATATATATATATATATATTTATATATATATATTACATTTTTGCATGAAAAGAAAACATAATAGGCTTCCCTCGAGATATAATTCACAACTCTGTTTTTTGGGCTATTGGATCTGATCATTTCGTGGAGACGGCTGAAGTCTGTGAGAAGCGTTAAAGGGTTACACTCGCATTTAAATAGCAGCTACATGTGGCTTTATATCTACCGGAGACAATTTAAGCTCCAATACTGCCTTGGCAAAAAAATGTTTTATTGGATTATAGAGCAGCACACTGCTTAGCATTCACACAGCGCTCGAGGTTATCTGCAAGCTGCAGGGCACCTGCACAAAGTCACAATTTCACTTAGAATGAAGGACTCCATAAATATAAGAGTTGTACATTTCTTCTACAGTCATGGGGCTTCAAGTGAAAAGACACCTGTACCACGTTTACACCATATTTAATGCACTTAAAACATTTCAGGGTATGAAAATCTTAACCAGAGCACAGAGTGGTTCATAACATGTGATTTAAGAGTTAAATAAAAGTATGGCCACTGCATAACAATAGAACACCAAATTACACAGCTGACCTGTACAGTCAAATGTGGTAAATATCAATGCAATGCAATCGAAGGCAACCAGTCAGATTGTAAAGGCTAAGCTGCATTCTCTCTGCTGACCACCAGGGGGCGACTCCTCTGGTTGTATAGAAGTCTATGCGTCATGTGTTAAAGCTGCATTCTCTCTCCTGACCACCAGGGGGCGACTCCTCTGGTTGTATAGAAGTCTATGCGTCATGTGTTAAAGCTGCATTCTCTCCCCTGACCACCAGGGGGCGACTCCTCTGGTTTTATACAAATAGGGCGGGGCTACCTTGTGATTGACAGGTTGCTATCGGAGCCAACGGGCGACGTTACGTTTACTGCATCCACTACGTATTTACAACGTCATTATACGCTTTTCCGATATAATCCCGCCAAACAACGCAACCTCGTGGTTGCTATAGCGTCGCAGCCCACCAACGTCCTTGGGATACAGTCGTGTGACCTTGAACGCTTCTAGAATGTAATCTCATCATCACTCATACAATTGTTAGTCCCTTTGACATTCGTCTGTTGTATTGATGAACGGCGTTTCCTCGGATGCGTTGAGTTTTATTTCGTGACTACACGTCTTCCTCCGCGGCGACATCATCACATCCCTGTTTCATTCCCAGGAGATCTGGTCGCCTCCTGGATCCGTGTTTCAGCTTCTTGAACGCTGGTTGTTTCATGAACACCTGTGTGTGTGTGCGTGTGTGTGTGTGTGTGTGTGTGTGTGTGTGTTACACTACAATGCAGACATACATTTTTCTCCGTTGTGTTCTCCCCGGTTAATTAGTGCGTTTATGCAGATATGGTTCTGTGTTGTTACCAGTGTGTATGTATTTATCTCCATAGAGCGGATATGATTGCTTGCTTGATGTAAACATGTTCTCAACATGAAACACGCGCCATGCAGTCGACTGGATTAATGTGAATCAACGGATTTTCAGATGCAGATTATTTGTTTTTGGAGTGCCCGAAATATGAGCTTTTTATTTCTTGTTGAGCATGAATCATGTTATTGATAACGCCGCATGGCGAGCTGCTTTAATGCTTTCCAGATGTTGGGTTGTCTGATGACATCATGCATGAATACTCGCCGTTATGTACACATATATATGTATATATATACTACCGTTGAAAAGTTTGGCGTCACCCAGACAATTTGGTGTTTTCCATGAAAACTCACACTTTTATTTATCAAATTAATTCAAAATGAATATAAAATCTAGTCAAGACATTGACGAGGTTATAAATATAGATTTTTATTGTAAATATTAAAGTTGTTCTTCTTGTCCCTCAAAGGAAGGCCAGTTGTATAGCTTCTCTCAGCAGCATAACTGTTTTCAGCTGCGCTCACATAAAAAGGGTTTCCAAGGGTTTTCTACCCCTCTGCTTGTCTTCTAAGGCGATAACACAAAGTACCACTAGAACATGGAGATGGGCCTCTACACACTATGTAGAGACTTCACTAACACCAGAGAATAGTCATCTACACATTAACTATGGAGAGAGTTTATTTATGATTCATTTAATGTGATCTTCATTGATAAAAACAGCTTTACTTTGAAAAATAAGGACATTTCTACGTGACCCTAAACTCTTGAACGTTATTGTATTTGGTTGTTTTCCGTTCCTGTTTGTCTTGTTGTTCTTTCTGTGTATACGTATTGTTTTTGGGTGGCTGTTGTTTTCCTGAGCGTCCCCCTCCTCTCCTCTGCCTCCTGCTTTCAACCCTCCTTTTCCTCTCCTCTCCTCTCCTCTCCCCTTGTGTTGATGAGATACGGTGATTTCTCTTAGGGGAGGCGTCAGTCCATCCTAGTGCAGCCCCGTCTCACGCCCGTCCCGCCGCGAATTACCAGGTAATAAAAGCCAACCGGCACACCTCTCACCCTCTCATCCATAACCCTGCTGCCTCTTCTCCACTCCTACTGTTCTCTATGTGCATGTCCATACGCATAGCATCCTGTGAACTCACTGCAACACACACACACTGACGGGCGCACTTACTCTAACATTATATCTTTTCAGAAGTTAAAAGAAATGTTTAAAAAAAACGAGAGTTTGAACAGAGGTCACCTGAAGGGCACTTCGCCACATTTCAGGCATTTACAGCGGCACCCCGGGGGGGCCGTTCGTCTGAAGCGTCTGAAGTGTAGTCCCCGTACGTCGAGGGCCGAGCGATCACTTTTCATCCCGAGGTACCGAACGTATACGAGAGAATCTGGAACGTCGACGCAGATGAATAATTACTGTCGTCTGGGATGACGGAGAGCTATCCCTCACATCGACGACACGACGAGAGAGGCTGTGTTTTAATTGACTCGAGGAAAACTGGGGCGCATCAGGAGGCTGGTGGCAGCCAACATCCCATAATAAGATGCTAGTTAGTATGCGTAGTATGCTTTAGTGCTTTAGTTCTTTAGTTTCCCGAAAACAGTATGAGACCATTGATATGCAAAGTGGACACGCATTAATTTCCCACAATGCAACTGGTGACAACCGTTATATCCGATAATGGTGGACAGCTCCGTTATGGCAATAAAGCTTCAGTATAAGAATAAGATTTCACTTTGATGAAGTAGAAGAAAGAAAAAAGTTAGTCAGCGTTTGAATGAAATAAGGTGTTTGGTTACCGTGTGCTTTATAGATTTAAATGTTTTTATTATAAAATACAATTTTAATGTGGTGCCGTTCATTTATAGTTTTAATAAAATCAAAAAAATACCCACTTCAAAAATGTTAAACAAATATGTAAGATCATCCTAATAGACGAAAGAAAGAACGAAGAAAAAACATTTGCAGCGAATTAATTATTATAAATCTTTTTACGGAACTCACACTTTACGATTCTTGTTCGGAGAGAGATTGGCCCAGGTTACCATGGTTACCAGCCTCCAACCGGGCAGCGCAGGTTGTTTTTCACCCCAAATAAATATCTGATGATTGGCACACACACACACACACACACACACACACACAATAGTGACATGTTCTTTGTTTCACGGAACAAAAAGAGGTGGTTTCGTTGTCGCCTCCCAACACAACAATGGCGTGTTCACTGGAAATATTCTGCGAGGGATCTTTCGAGTTTATTCTCATCACTTGAGATGAATTAGTTTGCTTTACGTTGACATCAAACGCCTCGGCAGAGATATAAAAGAAGTGGTAAACAAATGTGTTGCATTCCTTCTGCATAATTCAGCCATAACCAGCAATCCACAGTTATATACAGTGGGTAGGGAAAGCATTCAGGCCCCTTTAATTGTTCACTCTTCATTGCAGCCATTTGCTAAAATAAATATATTTATATATACATACACACAGTGGGTACGGAATGTGGTATTTCAGTTTTACTTTTTTAATAAATTAGCAAAAATGTCTACATTTCGTTTTTTTCTGTCCAGATGGGCTGCTGAGTGAACATTAATGAGAAATAAAATGAACCCACTGTATATAAATGTCTATATATGATCACTTTATTGTTAACGACATTCCTATAAGTTTTAAATGCAGAGAAATACAAAATGAGCAATTAATACTATTGATTATCAAGCGCCGATATTTTAAGATGCATTTGCAGATTTATCACATTTAATAGTCATCTCATTTATTCACTAGAATATATTAAACATGACTGAATAATACACAATGTCAACACTACCCCAACAAGTCGTCAGTAGATGAATAAGCAGGTATTACATTTTAATCTTTCTTTTCTTTCTTTTCTTTTCTTTCTGCCAGATGGCAACGTAAAAAAAGGAAAATATGAATTTTACGGACTGCACACAATGAAAAAGAAATCAACCGTGAAATGTGAAAAACATTGCGTGTTTTTCTCTCCTCTCACCAACAAACACACACACAACATATGTTTTAAGACGCTGTGTTTTGAACTTACATTTCCATCCACTTCTTCATCCCTCCCATCCCAGCACGCCCTCAGATAAAAACAACGGGAATTATGGGAAATCTCCGTATCCGACCCAATCCTTCCCTGAAGAACACTGATTAATGTGCACGTGTTTTTAGTTTTGTTGTGTGTGTTTTTTGGTGTGTTCTCTGTGTCTTCCAGTGAGTCTGTGTTCCTGATGGTTACGTGTTTGTCTCTGTGTGTTTTGGGGGACATTATTTAGTTAGATGGTGGCGTTGGCCAGTTGTTACAGAGCGTTTGAGGATGTTTGTGAAGCGTTCTACGTTGTTTTTGTTTGTTTGATTTGTGTCAAAATTAAAGCTCTTAACCCGGCAAGCTAGTCCTATAGACATATAGGGGTTCTTTACACTTTAAAACTGCCATATATATATATATATATATATATATATATACATATATTTGTATATATTGGCGTTGTGTATATACATATGTATATAAATATATATATTTACATTTATATATATATATATATATATTTACATTTTTATATATATATATATATATATATATATATATTTGGCCATTTTAAAATATATATATATACATGGCAGTTTTAAAGTATATATATGTATATATACATAAATATATATGTATATATAAATATATATGTATATATATTTATATGTATATATACATGGCAGTTTTAAAGTATATTTGTATATAAAAAAATATATATATTTATACATATATATAAATATATATATTTATATTTTTATATATATTTATATTCAACGTTGATGAAACCACCATGTGAGTACGTTTCACAGTTTGCTCTGTAGACATTCACATTGATTGGCGGTTGGAGGCGATGGGTAAGAACCTGTGTGCATCGTACACACCGAACATCTCAGTCCTCCACTAAGTGTTGTGTGTGTCTGTCTCCAGTAGCCCCCAATTTTTCATAATAATAAGAAATAATAACAATTTTTTTAAACCTCTCACGCCAATGCGGTTAATTGAATGAAGTAATCAAGCCCCCCAGAGAGTGAAGCAAGCTTGGTAAGTTTATGAAAAAGGATGTCAGTAACCTATTAATTATTATTTTTGTAACTTATTTTTTTTAATGCCATGTCTTTTGTTCAGCTGCTTGGTTCCTCTGAGTTTAATAAACACGTGCGGCGCTCTACACGTGGATATTAAACGCCGCCGCCGGTCGTGTGTGAGAGTAACGACACGAGTGTTACTGGCATCCTGTAGCTGTCATAGCACCGGTTAGCGGATCGTTCTGGTTCTGATTGAGAAGAGAAAATAATTCACATCAAAGTTTTTGGGCATTCTAATTTTCTTTTTCTTCTTCTTTTTAAAATCTTTTTTAAAAGTGAGATGGAAACCCCTCCCACTCACAATGGACACACCCATCAAACACAGTTCAGCCAGTCCTAAAATTGCTTAAAAAGAATAATAATTTTTTGATTCATTGGATGCGGTCCAAAAAAAGCGATCCCCCCTCCTTCCTGTCCCCCCCCCCCTCACCCCCCCCCCCTCTACGGCACGCCATTCCATCCATGTTACAGTATTTCATACTTCTTGCATTTTAAAGGATATCTGAAGTTCGTACATATATATATATATATATATATATATATATATATATATATATATATATATATTATTTTTTTTACACTACCGTTCAAAAGTTTGGGGTCACCGAGACAATGTTGTGTTTTCCATGAAAACTCACACTTTTATTTATTAAATGAATACAAGATTAATACAAAATATAGTCAAGACATTGAGGAGGTTATAAATAATGATTTTCATTGTAAATATTAATGTTGTTCTTCTTGTGGCTCAAAGGAAGGCCAGTTTTAGAGCTTCTCTCACCAGCATAACTGTTTTCAGCTGCGCTCACATAAAATGGTTTTGTGGAAAATGCAAAATAAAAAGTTATAAAAAACTAAAAAGGGTTTCAAGGGGGTTCTAACCCTCCGCTGGTCTTCTAAGGCGATAACATAATGTACCACTAGAACATGGAGATGGGCCTCTATACCCTACAACAGAGAATACTCATTTACCACATTAACTATGTATAGAGAGTATTTCTGATTAATTTAATGTCATTTTCATTGGAAAAAACAGTGTTTCTTTTTTTTTTTCTAAGTGACCCCAAACTTTTGAACGGTAGTGTAAGTAATTATGTCCCGACGCCACAAAATGTGGGCCGGCGAGATAAATTAAGTGCAATTATTCCAAAAGAGGTTCAATCAGACGGTAGAACTGTGACTTCCTCGATGCTTCTATATTCAAATCATCCCGCAGCGGCTCCTGAATACGCAATAAGTCCTCGGGAGTCGTCTCCCGGCAGAATAACCCAGACTGGGAGCGAAACTAAGATAGTCAAACCCTTGAACCCCCCCCCCCTCCCCCCGTGACCCTTCTCCTGAGCGCCCATTTCTATTGGTCTATCGACTTCGTAACTCATCCCTCTCTCTCTCCTCTGTCTCTCTCTTCTTTTTCATCACGCTGTCTTTTCCTTCTTGCGATTCCTCCTCACTCTGCTTCCGCCATGGCTTCAACGCACGCTCACCCCGACCGCCTCTTCTCTCTGCCCGTCACCGTTCACTCACTTCCTCACCACTCCATCTTCATCCCCCCATTCTTACTTCCTCCCACACTCGCGCACCTCTTCAACATGTGATCCTTTTTTATTCCCTCTACATGTCACGTTCTGTGCCTTGATTGGACATCTCCTTTACAACTCCTCCTCCTCCTCCTCCTCCTCCTTCTCCATCATCCCTCCTCCATCGTTCATCGAATGGCCTCTCTCTCCTACGACCATCTCTCCTTGCTCCCACTCCTCTATTTCCCCTCCCCTCCCCTCTCTCTCTATCTTGCCAGGAAGACCAGCGTTCCTCCCTGGATTGTGCAGACCCCGGTGTGAAAACTGAAGGTGGAGGGAGAGGCGGAGGAGGACAAGGAGGAGGAAGAGGAGGAGCTGTAACCGACGATCAAGGCCTCAGAGTTCCTTCCTCGGTCACGTCCTGCTCGCCCCACATGGAGTCCTCCCCCCCCCCCACCCCAAACTGTAGACCCTCCCTCTCTGCCCACTCCTCGTCATCATCAGCATCCTAGTCAGAATGGAGAGCTCCGTGGCAACCAAACATCCTCCCCCATGACAACCTCACAGGCCGCCGGGGGAACCACGGCAACAGCGACTACAGGCGTAAAGCAGAAGAACGGGGAGTAGGTCAAACACAACACCGAGCCCGAATCAGAGAGCGATGACACAGCCCCCCCCCCCCCCCCCACGTCTTTTTCCCTAGTTAGTGAGACAATGCTTTAAAAATAATTTTGCTTTAGATATTTGTGTATATATATATAAATATATACATATATACACATATATATATAAATATATATACACATATAAATATATATACATATATATACATATATATTTATAAATATATATACATATAAATATATATATATAAATATACATATATACACACATATAAATATATATATATATATACACATATATGTATAAATATATATATATATATATATACACATATAAATATAAATATATATACATATATATAAATGTATACATGTATATAAATATATATAAATGTATACATATATAAATATATTTATTTATATATATATATAAATTTATATACATATATATATACATATATATAAATACATATATACATATATAAATGTATATAAATATATATAAATGTATACATATATAAATATATATAAATGTATACATATATAAATATATAAATTTATATATATATATATAAATTTATATATATATTCCCCCTGGCAAGAGAGAGAAGATGGCCGCCGTCTCACTGGAACACACAACACAAAGGGCTCTTCAATGGACGCGTGTTCTCTGTGAGCTTCAGCTTGTATCGGTCTTGCAGGACGAGATGTACGATACACACACACACACACACACACACACACAGACAGATACACACACACACACACACACACACTCCTCCGTGCACTTGTTTGCGGCTTAGCGAGAATTAAAAAAACACGGCGGCGGGAAAAAAGGAGGCGCTATCGAATGTCTCGTAGTAGCCGTTAGCTAAGCGCTACACGCGCTGGCGCGGCGTCCCTCGACTAGGCGCTCTGAACACGCCGATCCCGAACAGACGCCAGGCTGCGACTCGTCTGGGCGGAGGTGTGGTGACGTAGTCTGGCTCGCTCAGTGCCTTTGAGTGTTTTTCAACTGGGTTTGCCCAGAGAGAGAGAGACGTGGCGCGAGGCTAACAGACGGAGAGCCACGCTAGCGCCGCTAGCGAGGGAGACGGCGCGGTGGCGCGGAGGTCTGATGGGTGACGCCAGACCCTTTTTTGGGGAAGTTTTTCTCTCTTTTCTTTTTCAATCAAAAGGGACTTCTTGTGCTTTTTTTCTGGGACTGAGCTTGTGCAATTTTCTCTCTTCTCAATCTCACAGAACCGATCCGTGGTAAAAAAACAACAACAACAGAATAAGAATTGGTGCTAAACAGAAACAAATGGTGCCGTTTTCTAGTCGGATGTCTTTGTCTGCCATAGCACACTGACTGTCTCTCTCCCTCTCTCTCTCCTGTGATTGGTCGTTGACAGGACTCGTACCCCCCCTCCCCCCTGTATGTGTTCTAGGTGTCTGTATGTGTTCTAGGTGTCTGTCTGTGTTCTAGGTGTCTGTCTGTGTTCTTTGTGCATCTTGTTGTTGTTCTTATGTCCAACAGGGTTATCGGGCTTTCAGAAGCGCCCTCCTCCAATCTCTGGGTTTTTATTAACACTCAAAAGCAGCTCTATTGAATCGGTTTAATTCAGATTTTACAGGAATAGCTTTAACCATGAATGAAACTCTTCTGGATGAATGTTTGTATTTATGTTTTACAGTTTTAAAAGTTGTCCAGTTTGTTTCCCTAACAGAAAACACACGGGGACATTATCACATTTTTTTCTGATTTGTCCAACTTTCACCTAAACTAATGTTGTAAGTGCATGAAAACCACTAACGACCGGTTTGTGATCCCCCCTCCCCCCTCTATACGTGGAGTTCTAGGAGGTGAAGTGTGACACGCTGTGTAAAAAGATCACTTCCACTGCTTTTGCCTGCCATGAAGTGCCTGGGATCGATATCTGAAGCGTCCTCTGGCCTGTAGACGAGTTAGCCATCGACTGATGCACACGCTAATGCCTTGCTCAAGAGTCAGCACACCCCTAGTGCTTAACACACACACATAAGTCACGCCGTGCTGTAGTTTTCATCATTTGAAGCAAATATAGGGAGAAAAACGCTTAATTTACAGTAAATTTTAGAAAAATAAGTTTATTTTTAATTTTTTTAATGAACTCTTGAAGTTTTCAAGTGTCAGAACGACTCGAGTCTCTTAAACATGTCTGTACCGTGTTTCATATCCTCTCATCCTGTGTACGACCTGTCAGTCGTCAAGGTGTGTCTGGGTCTCGTTCCCCCGTCTCTGTGCACACACACACACACACACACACACACGCACACACAAACACACACACACACACACCGGTGCCACTCTGAAACTACGTACAGGTTGACCCCAGAGGAGTCGAAGGGGCTACTTCTTTTCTCTCCGTAACATTGTGTGTTAAAGAATGTTCGGATTCTAAAAAAGAAAGACGCGCTCTCGGATTCGAACGTCTGTCTTTTCAGAGATGTGAGATGAAGATTTGAGAAATTAACATTGCTGTGAAAAAAAATACCTCAGTGACTCAGGTAAACAAGCAGTTGCCTCGGAGCTGAACACACACACACACACACACACACACACACACACGTACAACATACCTATCAGAGTCCAGCTTTGGGAAAGAATGCCACCATGCAGATACTCGGTCCATCGCTTTAATAGCACCTGATCAAGCACCCTCCCCCGTTTCTTCTCTCTCTCTCTCTCTCTCTCCCCCCCCCCTTTATAGCCACTCTCAAAGCTTCGTGGAGGACAATGTGGAACGTAATTGGCTGATGCACCATCGGCAGTCCGCAGGCTGGCACAGCCAAATGTCCCGAGCGCTGTCTCGCGACGCGATTGGCTGACACAGGGAGAACTCGGGGCGCTGGTCCCATTCTCTTTGCTCAAAGGACGAGGCAGAGCCCCAGCGGACCATGTAAGGAGACGCTGGGATGTGTTCTATTTTCTTTTTCTTTTTACACTTTACTCGGGCCCTCTCTCTCTCTGGTTTGAGATGTTTTTGGGTTGTTGTTTTGTTTGAGTGTTTGATGCCTCGTTGTCGGATCTACAATTTTACTTTAAAAAAAAGAGAGAGCAAAGATGGCTGGACACACATTGGCGTTTGTTAAGCCTGCGAAGAACAGCTATGCAGTCGACCAATCGGCAGAGCGGAGGGACGCGGAGGCCGAGGGAGGCGCCACGAGAGAGAGAGAGGGGACAGGTGTATTGTGGGTAAAGATGAATTTCAACGGTGCTTGACTTCAGTCACAGCTGATTTACTTTCAGAGCATTTATTCTCTTCTTCTTCTCTTTCTCTCTCTCTCTCTCTCTTATAGTCTTTTTTAAAATGACCTTTTTGATTCCTCTTCCTCTACTCACTCTTTATCTATCTAGGATTCTCAAAGCATTATTTAACCACGTAATCGTTACTCAAATCTTAAGACCCCCTCGACCTCCTTCTCGTCTCGCGGTATTTATTAGTCCTTCCGTTTGAATCTCTTTCAGACTTTGATTTTAAAAAGGAAACTAAAATATGCACAGCCTAAAAACAACAAGCGAAGAAGAAAAGAAAAAACTGCTTTCGGAAAAACACGAAAAAACTCTCGCTTCAACGAAGACATTGAAAAAAGAAAACCTGACAGAATGTTATTATTTATATTTCTATGATACCGATTATTCTTACAATAGCATATAAACAAAAAACTCGTCGGAAATCTTCCAGAGCAGATATTTATTTATTGATAAAGAGAGGACGATCTCAATGGAAGTTCATAAACAATCCGTTTTATATGAACCCACTTTTTCTTACCGAGACAATCGTGTGGGGAGTCGTTGCCCTGGAGGACGGAGGCGGAGCCAAAGGGACGACACGCTTGTGTTTTGCCTACTCCCCGTACAGCAGTTTGCACGTTGCTGTGACCTCTGACACCCCCCCCCCCCCCCATTCGAAAAGAAGAGGATGAAAAGTGGACGGATGTTTCTCGCCACGGAGCTCTCCATTTACGGACGACGTTGAGAGTCTTTTGGATGAAGCTTCTTCTTCTTTTTCTACTCTTTGGACTTTCTGACTCTCTGGAGGATGAACTCTTGGTTTTCAGTGCGGCCATTGTGCCCCCACATTCATTTCAATGGATGGACCCCCCCCCCCTCCCCCGCCCCTGAACTTGACTCCCCCTCCTCCCTGAGACGCCACCAGAGAGAGAGATATGTTAGAGGTCCTGCTGAGACGAGTGAATGTGTGTGTGCATACACGCGTGTGTGCGCGCGTGTGTGTGTGTGTGTGTACCCGCTCAATCTTTTTTGTGTACATACTGGATAAATGTGTATATATGGTGCGTCTACGTGTATATACAGTTTGTTTGTACATGCAGAGTGTACAGTTATTTTTCCTCTAATGTTTCTCTCTCTTTCTACGACTAGGTCTTCTCAAGTTACCGATACTGAGGCGCGGGAGAGTTTTTAAATGTCAGAGGACGTTAGAATATCAGCAATCTGGAGGCTCTGGTGCAAGAAGCCACTCACATAATCTTTAAGCTTGCGCTCCATTTCTTTTCTGACCCAACTCGACAACAAAAAAAGCTTTTCTAAATACATTTTGGGTGACCAAGCAATGTTTGTACATATATAGACTTAAGACACTTTTTTTTTTTGCCTTCTTCCCAGAAATCCTCCATCTGCGTTTCTTTGAAGATTCTCGATTCCTGTTTTTGAGTTCTTGCGTATCCGACGTTCACTTTTGGGTTCCTATGGTATATGTTTGCAGCGGTTGTCATTCAGAGTTATATATTTATTCCGACAACCCTTATATATATATTTCTTGAAATTTTGTTCCCCAAATTCTGCCTCTCGTGGAGCCTTCTGACCCTTTTTTGTTAGACTGGCGAATCCTTCCATGAAAGTAAACTGTCATCATCATCGCTTGTTTTTTGTACAGGTCCTTACTCAATAAGTGTGCCTCCCCCTTATACTCTTACTAACCTTCGCGCCATGAACCCCTCTGGTCACTCATCTTCATCCCCCTTGACAAGCCATAGCCCCTCCCCCCCTCCCCCGCCCCCAAAACTACCGCTATCGTTGTTTTGACAGGACAGAAATTTGGGGATTTTTGTGTATATTAATGGCAGAGTGGTGTTGAAGACTGTGTTGCAGTTGTATATGGAGTTGTTATGAATGTGGATATTCTGATCATTGAATTATTATTGTAATAATGATAATAATTATTGCCATTTTGATTTTGTTGATTAATTCCTTTGATGGAGACGATACCATTGTTCCCTCTTTTTTTTTTTTTTTTTTTTTGGAATACACCGGAATTTATATTTTTCGGGTGAGTGAATCATGGAGACGATGGAAATACGTAAATAAATAAAACAAATAATTAAATTCTTAATCCGCTGTGGAAATGTGTGTTTCTGTTTCTTAACACACTAACTTGGAATCCTCTCTCTCTCTCTCTCTCTTCATCTGGCATCAAGATATATAAAAATATACAATTTATATGGATAATAACAATAATAAAACATAAATAACTATACTGAAAGAGTGTAGGTGTGTGTGTGTAGCCATGGATCAAGCTGTTGCTAATCAGTTCTCTCTCTCTCTCTCTCGCTCTCTCTCTTTTCCATCCATGTCAGATTAATTATCAGTTTTTGCAGATTTTTTAAAATAAAAAAACCTGGGAAATACT
This sequence comes from Liparis tanakae, assembly GCA_036178185.1. NCBI lineage: Eukaryota > Metazoa > Chordata > Actinopteri > Perciformes > Liparidae > Liparis > Liparis tanakae. The sequence continues at coordinate 2,009,758 of CM070092.1, read as the reverse complement.
AGTTGTTGGTCTCGTCCTGGTAGTCTAGGCCCACTCTAACATACTCAATGAATCGGATGATTAAATTCTGGATTAAATAGTAATAGAGTCTCAATAATTGTTTTTTTTAAATAGACACAATTCCCCATAGCCCAAACCGATTTGAGAAGCCGGTGTTCGCAACTATTTGACTTTTCTGCTTCATAAATGACCCAAAAAGACAAATCGATTATCAACGACAGTTGCTAGTCAACTAATCACCTCATCAATGAATCAATGAATCAACTCTGGACCACATCACAGCATGCACCCCCCTTAAGAAGGTAACATACGACTTACATGCACATTACATTCACACGCCGTACCCACCGCTACAGGGAGCAACCCAGGGTTACGTCTCTTGCTCAAGGACACGTCGACTAGGGCGGGGACCGAACCGCCAGCTGATTGGAAGACAGACCTGCTGACCACTGACCCAGAGTCACACACAGGTTGTGAATTAGATGAAACTAAATCCTCAAGTCATTCATTCTACACTGAATATCTGAATCTAGCTGAAACCAGGGTTAGGTTATTGATCGGCTTTGATCATTTCCCCCCCTGTTCTATTGTTTGCCATATATTGATCTTCTAATGAGCTCGTGGTTGCACACACAGCTCAACTGGGTCATCATCTACATGTTTCCTGCGTCAGAGGGCCGTGAGGCTTCTCCTCGGGATCCTTTTCTCACTATACTCTCCTCAGCTGGGAGTGGAGGACGGAGCTGTGGGAACCCGACTGAATATAGCGATCTTGTAATTATCCTCATCCTCCCACATTTAATCTCCTGCGGTTCCTTGGAGGGTTGGCTACTTCTGAGGTTGGAGAGAGCGGGAAGAAGAAGAAAAAGATTAGGAGCTGCGTAAACACAGGAGACGTGAGACGAGGGGTCCACCTTCACCTGCTTCAGCCCGAGCATCATACAGTCACATCATCGATCTGTACACGGTTAAACGATGAAGAATATTCATGAAACAATGAAGTTACCAGTGAGGTTTTAATTGCTCATATCAAACTATGCATGTAGGTAATAACATGCCTACAAGTATGCATATCTATATCAAAATTACATCACTTTTACAACATTGATGCAAGATTAATTACAACCAAAATTAACTAAAATATTGGCCTGTATCATGTTTTTTTTGTTGCCTAAATCATCTCCTCATGACACTGTCCGCCTCTGGTAAACTCGCCCACATCCTCATTTTAATACATTATCTGATTCTACCCCTGTAGTATAATATATCACAATATCATGTATAGATCAATATGTGGTGTTTTCTTATTTTTTTCTGGAAAACCTATAAAAATTACATTATTTTAAGAAGGTGTCGATGAGATGTTGAACCAGCATCGTAATAAAATGACCTTTTATTTCATTCAGATCCATCGTCCTCTATCAGAGCAATAATCTGTTTCCACAGTCAGAGAAATACACAAAGACACTGTTACAGCATCAAAATGTCATTTATTTTAAAAGGATGTCAAATGAAGTGTGATCTTTAGCGACCTCTAGTGGTCACCAGGAGGTATTACAACAATATACCGCGCTCACTGTGCGCCATGGGAGTGAAACACACTCCGTGTCCCATAAGGGGGGAAAGCATATGAATGAAATATGAATGCGTTTTGTTTTTTGCAATTGTATTATAGTTATTATCTTATACGTGCCAATGAATACACAGGTATACAAGTATTTACTGCAAAATGTACTGAAAGTATTAAAGTAAAACAAATATTGTTGCTCCCTGAAGAATGATCCTTTTCAGAGAATTATATTATTTGAATATTATTAGTGATACTTGTATTGGATTGTTGGAGCTGGTGGAGGAAGAGCACATTTTCACCGATATAACAGATACTTGCACTGGAGAATAAGGTAGGATATTTCCATCATAGTAGAGTGGAATTATGAAATAAAAAACTTAAGTTGTTACCTCAACATTTAAGTACTGGGTGTTCTTCCGAAATCCAGTTTCCAGGTATGTGTAATTTATTAAGTATTTCAATAAGACGTTAGGCTAATTCACACTTGTTGGGGACATATATAATTACTTGTTACTGTAAAGATTTAGAATATGAACCAGAAATAAAAATCAACAAATATTATTGTAGGTTTCCCATTTAATGTAAAGTAATGTAAATCAGGCACACCTTTACCAGCTGCAGCATTTAAGTCATGCACACATTAATCCATAACTATAATCCATGTTCGGTACATTTTGAGGATACCTATCTATTGTTTTTTGATACACAACATTTACTCGTATTATTGTAATGCTGCGGTATCTATATTTATACTTAAGTAAACAATTGTAATACTTCTTCCAAATCTATTCTCTTCAAATAGTTCCAGTCGCTAAATGTGTTTCTCATTTCCGAAAGTGGGGGCTCTTGACACAATCTGGCAACCCACTTGAATTGCCTATCGACTTCGTTCCGTACTCTCGCGATATTCAGGCTTTTACTCGTATTATTGTAATGCTGCGGTATTTATATTTCTACTTAAGTAAAACATTTAAATACTTCTTCCGCTAGTGCCGAAATCTATTCTCTTCAAATGTCCAGTAGCTAAATATGTTGTAATTTTCGAAAACGGGGGCTTTCGACATAATCTGGCAACCCACTTGAATTGTCTGTTGACTTCGTTCCGTACTCTCGCGAGATCCAGGCGGTCGCTGCCTGATAGGAATAATGGCCGCCTTCGTAGCAATGGCTGGAACGGGGAACAACACAAGAGGCATACCGGAGCGTTTTAGCTGACCAGGAAGAGCCTAAATCACCGGGCACCCCCCCTCCTACCCGGTTCCCCACAACCGACGGGTAGAAGGGGTCTCGCCAACCGACACACGAGAAACGAAAAGAGACTCGTGAGGGGGGAAAGCGAGGGGAGCTAACGCTACGTTGATAGCTAACCGCTAGCTGGCCATCAACACGGTTGTCACCGCCGCGGGGGGAACGACCCCGAGGAGCCCCGACGACTGCGCGTCGTTACGCGGGGTTTTTGAGAAGAGGACCAAACGCTGGAGCGCGTGATCAAACGGCTCGCGGGGCAGCGACCATGAGCGGACCGGTGCAGGACAGCGAGCCCGAAGCGAAAGTCCTCCTCATCAAGCGGCTGTACAGGTCAGTTACGAGGCCGGCTTTTTTTTCTTTCTTTGGCGTAGCTAACACGCTAAATGTGACGCTAATTTAACGTGATTGCGCTTGCTGAAGGCAATCGAGGTATGCGAGGGTCTGTTCGGCAACCTGTCACGACAGCGAGCGGCCCGACGCGAGTCTCCCCGGGGGGTCCGCCGTGCTTTGTGTCTCACAGAAAGCGTGTGTGGTCGTCTCGTCTGCCACGATCTCGAAGCACTGTTGTTGTTTTGTGCCTCGCGGCCGTGTGGCCGGGTCGTTATTGTGTTAAACTCGTGCTTCCCGCGTTGCGCAGGGCCGTGGTGGAGTCGGTGCACAAGCTGGACGTCATCATCGGCGGCAAAGCGTCCTACAGAGAGGTCTTCAAGCCGGAGAACATCAGCCTGCGCAACAAGTACGTCCTGCTGTGTGTGTGTGCGTGTGTGCGTGTGTTTGTGTGCGTGTGTGTGTGTGTAAAGGAGCCTAAACATCTGGCCAGTCATGCTGAGCATCGTGCAAACGCCACCTCTCTACTAGGCTGCACCCTACACTCCGATCAGACCTGGGATTTTACATCCAAATTCAGATGTAAATACAGTTCCTAACTAGAATGGGCACTCGGTAGAGCGCATATCTTCTCATATCACAAGATCGGGCATTGAATTATGAAAATGTTGGCATTAGTTGCATGCCAATTGGATACAAATTGGCCGTGCTATGGTAAAAAGAAGATGTTGACCTTTGCATGACCTTGACCTTTGACCTGATCGATCCCAAAATCTAATCAAATGCTTCCTGGATAATAACCAATCATCCCACCAAATTTCATGCGATTCAAGAAGATTTTGACCTTAAACTTTGACCCGATCGATCCCTAAATCTAATCAAAAGGTCCCCGGATAATAACCAATCATCCCACCAAATGTCATGCGATTCGGTTTAATACTTTTTGAGTTAAGCGAGTAATACATATAAATAAATAAATAAATACGCAGCGATCAAAACAATAAGCAACAGTACGATCCAAACCGGCCACCTGTGTTTCACAACGATCGTTCGGTTCTATCCGTGAGCTGCGAGTGTCAACAAACAAACGGTGTACGTTGCTTTTCGTCTCGGCGACGGCCGTGAAGTCGCGGTCGTCACGGATACAGAGAACCAAAAAGAGACGGAGGAGGAAGTGAAAAGTAAATGTGAGGGAAAGATAGACGAGTGTCTCCACAGATGGAGAGACGGAGCAGATGGTGTCTTTATTCACTCGGGGATCCGACGTGCATTCGACTGGACTGGGTTTTTATTGTAAATCTTAAGCAATTTGCTAATTAATCAATTAGGTACAATAATAAGTAATTACTTTGATAATCGGGTGATTGTGTCAGTCGGGTTTATTCAAATAAAGATGCCAAACTTTCACTAATTTGATATTCTAGCTGTGATTAGCTTCTTCTTTTCATCTTTTTCAGTAGTACACTGACTATATTTAGATGTCGTTGGATGAACTTGTGGTGGTTGGTGCTATAGGTATTTTTTATGGTCTTTTTTCCTAATTTTTGACATTTTGTAGTCGAAACAATTAAATAACTGTCGGATTAAGAGTCGCATGTGTATTTTAAACTGCAAGGGAAATAAGCAACAGTTCCCACGAGTGTTTCTGATTATTTCAAGCACGTTTAGGTATGATTTACACCTGTATTTAAAGGTATCCGCTCCCCCGGGACATCGTCTAATGTCAGCGCCCCTGTCGGCCGAGAGAAAGACGCGTTTAGTGTCGTCACTCCATCCACGTAGTTTCTCTAAAATATGGATTGTGTAATCTAATCAGATTTTTTTTTTTTGCCATTTGATTTAATCTTCAGATTTCCCTCTCGAATAATCCTTGAAGTTTTGTAGCCCCGCAAGGTGTTTGTGTCTGTTGTGTCTGGCCTCACCTGTTCACGTGCAAACTATGTTGAGTCATGGGTCCGCCTGTCAAACCGGTGACCCGACTACCTGCCTAATGCACGTGTGTTTGTGTGTCTTTTCTTTCTGTGTGTGTGTCTTTTCTTTCTGTGTGTGTTTGTCTTTTTGTTCCGTGTGTGTGTCCGTCTTTTCGTTGTGTATGTGTATATTTTGTTTCTTTGTGTGTGTCTGTCTTTTTTTCTCTGTGTGTGTGTGTGTGTGTGTGTGTGTGTGTGTGTGTGTGTGTGTGTGTGTGTGTGTGTGTGTGTGTGTGTGTGTGTGTGTGTGTGTGTGTGTGTGTGTGTGTGTGTGTGTGTTTCAGGTTGAGGGAGCTCTGTGTGAAGCTGATGTTCCTCCACCCCGTGGACTACGGCCGTAAGGCGGAGGAGCTGCTCTGGAGGAAGGTTTACTACGAGGTGATCCAAGTCATCAAGACCAACAAGAAGGTAACTGCTCAACTTTATATATATATATATATATATATATATATATATATATATATATATATATATATATATATACATACACACACACACACATATGTATATATATATTATACATACACTTATATATATATATAAGTATATAAGTGTATGTATAATATATATATATATATATATATATATAAGTGTATGTATATATTATATATATATATATATATTATATACATATGTATGTGTGTATGTATAAATATATAAGTGTATGTATAATATATAAATAAATAAATATATATGTGTGTGTGTGTGTGTGTGTGTGTGTGTGTGTATAAATATACATATATTTATACTTGTCACAAGTTTCAAAGTGTTGTTGAAGTGGCGCCTGATCTGGCCTCACACACACATGGCCCCCACCCCATGAGGCAGCTTATGTAACCACCGGTACTGGACCGGTACTGAGCCCAGCTCATTGCTATTCACACTGCAAGAGTCACACTGTGCATCCCTGCTGAATATGAATGAATGTGGGGGGGGGGGGGGCAGAAATAGTGTGAACGGAGAGCGACGTCTAATACATGTGCTCGGGTGATGTCGGAGAAGTTTTGAAAAGGAGAAGAAATCTGTCGCTGTGGACTCGGAAGTGATCTTATCAGATTCTTGTAGCTCGCCTGCAGCTCGAGGCTCTGTGAGTCACCGCGTGTGTAATATGTAATATGCAATATGCAGGGTTCGTACGGTCATGGAATTTAAAAATAGTCATTTCCAGACTGGAAAAGTCATGGAAAAAAGTTAAATCATAAAAGTTTTGAAAAAGTCATGGAAATTTGTTATAATCACATGTTCATTTACGCCGAATTTAAAATAATTCACATGTTTTTGAAAGGAAGACACTCAAAATATAAGCCGGCGTACGCTCTCATACTATCGGTGGAATTATTATTTTTTCCCGTTGCAAGTGAACGCACCTTAACTGGAAAGTTTGCTGGCCATAGCAACAGTAGCTCAGGAAGCGGTCGTGATAATGTAATTTGTTTTATTTAAGGTGTATTGTATGCTTTGTAATTCTCAGTCTTTGAATACTACATTTTCAAAAATGTTCATGTATAAATTCAGTTTGGTCATGGACATTTGGTTAAAAATTATGGAAAAGTCCTGGAAATCCATCGGTCAACATGTGTAAGAACCCTGAATATGGTTCTTTCCACATTGCTCGCCATTTTTTTTATAAAACTCACAATATATTCAAGCGTTTCACGCTTCCTTTTTAATTTTGTTTGCGTTTATTTTATCCCGATCCTCGCCGTAAACTACCATATTTATACAACGTCGCCGGTCCGTCTCACCATCTTTTTTTCTTCCTCTTCCTCCGTAGCACGTCCACAGCCGCAGCGCTCTGGAGTGCGCCTACCGCACGCACCTGATCGCCGGCGTGGGCTTCTACCAGCACCTGCTGCTCTACATCCAGTCCCATTACCAGCTGGAGCTGCAGGACAGCATCGACTGGACCCACGTCACGGACCCGCTCATAGGTCAGACGCCGCGATGCGCTCGCCCACTTTTTATTCATTGAATTTAAGCATCTTTCTTAAGGCCGGAATGTTTCTTTTAATTTCATTACAAAAGTTATTTATGTTAATTTCATATTTTAACTGGAACAGGCACTCGGTAGAGCGCTTACCTTCACATATCACAAGATTGAGCATTGAATTATGAACATTTTGGCATTAGTTGCCAATTGGAT
>CM070092.1:1995000-1997500 GCA_036178185.1 Liparis tanakae | reverse complement strand
ATTCCCAGTCCACAAGGTGCACTTGTTGACTCATTTCTCCGTCTCCAGGAATGCCGTTCAACCAACTGGGAACGCTGGCCGGGAGCAAGTTCTACAACGTTGAAGCAACCTACTACTACCTTCGCTGGTGAGGGACGTTAGCGGTTGAGCGTTAAACTGCTGAACCGCGACGCGTTTGGATTCTTAATTAAATAAACGTTTCTCTTTTAATCCGCGCTTGCCAGCATCCAATCAGACGCCCCCTTTGAGGGCGCTTACGGGAACCTGAAGCGCCTGTTCGACAAAGCTGCCAAGATGTACCAGCAGGTGAAGAAGCAGGAGATGAAGAAGCTGTCTCCTTCTCGACAAAGGTGAGTCCCCCCCCCCCCCCCCCTCCGAGGCCTCCTGAGCCCGTTCTGGAAAACAGTGATACTAATAATGTTTTTCTCTAGTTTGCCTTAAGGGGAAAGAAATCTGAATATTGTGAGTTTGACCGTATCGACGTCCCACAGTAACTTTGAATCAAAGCCCAGTTGAGACATCTGGGCTTAAAGTTCTGATTAGCTTCTGCAGATGGGATCAGATCACGGATGAAACGAAGATGAAGCGACACAAGCTTCAGAACTCTGCGGGAAAAAGACAAATATGCACAAAAAGAAGCTCGTAAAATAGACATTTTATAGAGATGATGTGAGGTGTGAGGAGAACAAGAGCGGAACGTTTAGATATGGGTCAAGTCGTGGCGCTGCTTCGCGTTGGGTCAGTAGTTTTACAATGGGGGGGGTCCGTGAGATTTATTTAAAATATTTGAAATGACCATCCAAAAGAAAAAAAAGCTTTTGAAAATATTTTTTTTAAGAAATATTCATAAAAAATATAAGTGTAAGTTCATAAACTGAATTGTATATCTTATATGCAACATGCTGCATATAAAAAAAAAATGTTTCATCCCAAAATGCTTTGCACTGGTCAGGACACATTGAGTTAGAGTACCACTGTACACAGAGGTCAATGAGATTAAGACATTATTACGCCAAAGAAATCCTAATTTGCCCTAATTCCCAAAGAAATAATGACTCAGCGAAATGTATCTCATCTATTAATCCCCATTTTTTGGTGAAATGCACTTATTGGCTCCGGTGAGTCGAATGAGGAGCTTGACTCGTTTTTCGTGCTCACGTTGCCTCCAAGAACGTGGGAAATGTTGAATTTGATTGAGAACGATAATCTTAGCATCTCCATAATTTTGCTACTCGTTGTTGTTGTGCAGATTAAAAGACATCAAGCACCTCCTGGTGAGCTTCATGTACCTCCAGAGCCTCCTGCAGCCCAAGAACAGGTGAGCTGGCTCCTCCCACTTCCCTCCATGCTTCGTCCTTAATGTGTGCGTCAAATGACTCCATCTGTCGTATAATAACTCCTCGAGATCGAGGCTTCACTCGCACAGAGGGCGGGGCTTATCTCCGTGGAAATCTACGCTTTTCGGCGTCCTCCTCGGGTCTTTCGTCGTCGGTTTCCTCGCCTCCTTTCCCCCCCCCCGTTGCTTCCCGCTGCTCTCCGTCTGCACGCAGCCTGATGGAGACGGAGCTGACGGAGCTCTGCCAGTCGGTGCTGGAGGACTTCAACCTGGTGCTCTTCTACCTGCCGCCCACGCCCACGCCCGGCGGCGCGCTCCACCCCGCCAGCGAGGAAGAGGAGGAGCCGCCGCCGCCGCCGCCGCAGCAGCAGCACGCCGACAGCTCCTCCCCCGTTCTGCCCGACACCCTCGTCTTCAAGATGGTGGTCACGTGTCTGATGGTGGTGCACAGCCTGAAGAAGGGAGGTCAGTGGCGCTACTTCGTCAAATGTTCGCCCAAAATAATCTCCAACTCGCGAGTCACTCTAACCGAGTGGCGAGGAAACGGTGGGGCGACCTTCTGTTGTCCCACCAGGGGAAACTTAATCAATGATGTCACTTGGCTCTTAACTTTTAGTTTGTTTGAACTTCTTCTGTGTTTTTTTTGTTTGTAACTATGTGTTTTATATGTTTCTGCCTCTTGCCCTCGAACATCTTTAATGAAAATATGTAAAGTGCAACATACAATAATGCAAATATAGATAGAAAGATGGATAGATAGATAGATAGATTGATAGATATATACTTTATTAATCCCCATGGGGAAATTTGTTGTTACAGTAGCACCAATAAACTAAACTCACAAGAATAAAATATAAATATAAGAAACAGAAACGGTGAATAAAATAATAAAAAAAAATATATACATATATATATATATATATATATTTTTTATATTTATATATATATATATATATATATATATATATATATATATATATATATATATATATGCAAAAACGCAAATATAATACTGGTGACACTGACTGCAGTGTAAAATTAAATTAAATATAGACTATGCAAAATGTCTGTAGTGTAAATGAAATGTGTGAAGTGCAGATCAACATCATTATTATGTAGTTATTGCACAAATATACGAGTGTGTCCGCCTGTTTTGTCTTCGGA
>CM070092.1:1977500-1990000 GCA_036178185.1 Liparis tanakae | reverse complement strand
GCCTCTAACTACTTAACATGTTTGTTTAATCAGCACCAAAAGTGAAATCTTTAAATGATTCCACGAAGCTCTGCTAAGTACACAGTTCAACAACAAGGTTTGTTTTACGTTTCAGGTTTAGTTCGGATTAAACCCTCAAGACAAACACCTTTCAATATTGAGCTTTCAGAAGCTCATTAGCTGTTCTTTTATTATCAAAGTCGTGCTAGCTGTTTCCCTCCATGTCTTTACGCTAAGCTAATATACCTGCAGCGTCACACTCGGTGTCCTCGACCAAAAGAACCTGCTTCAACGTCAAGACTTTCCCCCAAAGCTTCACATAAATAAAAGCTCCAGACATGAATAATTCAGTACGAAATTAAAAAATATAAAATGTGTTGAGAAAGAACAAAATGTCCAATAAGCTGAGTCGGTCTGCTGCTCTCAATGAGCTGCAGCGGCCTCATCAAATACCCTTTATGACACGGTCATTGGTGTGATTTAAATCGATCCAAGTGTGTGTGTGTGTGTGTGTGTGTGTGTGTGTGTGTAATAGTTACGGTCACCATCATCTATATTTTGTCCGTATCCCCCGGAGCTCTTTTACTGCGAGCTCTCCCTGACACTCGGCTCTCACACGGAAGATTTGCTCATTCATGTATTCATGCGTGTGTGTGTGTGTGTGCGTGTGCGTGTGTGTGTGCGTGTGCGTGTGCGTGTGCGTGTGCAGAGCTGGGTCTGAACGCCGCGGTGACGGAGCTGCTGAGCGAGTGCGAGCAGCCCGGCTTGGTGCAGACGCTGCTGCTGCCGGAGGACGTGGCTCTGAGGCACCTGCCCGCCCTCGCCGGGGCTCACCGCCGCCTCGACTTCAGCCGCCGCAACCCCTCCCTCAGCTCCCTGCAGGAGGTACACACACACACACACACACGTGCACGCCGGAGTCAGCTACTACAGATGTGTTTGTTTGTTTGTTTGTTTGTTTGTTTGTCAGCGTAGCATCATGCCAGAGGGTTTGCAAAAATCCAAACTTTCTTATTATCTTGACAGTTAACTGTTTTCAGTGCACGATAAATCACAAACTACTGAATAAAAACACACTCTGTTGTCACTGTCAGGTTTAATTAAATTAAAACTCAGTACATAAAGTCTGCTGCTGAAATGAATTGACGGCTATTATTAAATGATTTGTTTAAGATTTTGTTTACACAAATATTTTGGTCAAAATGTCTGTAAAACAAGAGTGTGTATCTTTCTTTCTCCTTTTCACGTGCTTCTCTCTCTCTCTCTCTCCCTCTCGTCTCTCTCTCTCTCTCCAGTCTCTCTTTTCAGCCTCTCCATCTCGTCTCCCCCTCTCGCTTCAGTCTCTCTCTCTCTCTCTCCATCTCGTCTCTCTCTCTCCAGTCTCTCTTTTCAGCCTCTCCATCTCGTCTCCCTCTCTCTCTTCAGTCTCTCTCTCTCTCTCCATCTCGTCTCTCTCTCTCTCCAGTCTCTCTTTTCAGCCTCTCCATCTCGTCTCCCTCTCTCTCTTCAGTCTCTCTCTCTCTCTCCAGTCTCTCTCCATCTCCTCTCTCTCTCTCTCCAGTCTCTCTTTTCAGCCTCTCCATCTTGTCTCCCTCTCTCTCGTGTCTCTCTCACTTTATTTGAAGAAATTATAAATATGTAATTAAAGTGTTTTTGAAAAATAAACCTCCCTCCCTCCCTCCCTCCCTCCCTCCCTCCCCCAGTGTGTCGTGCGAGTGTGTTGCATTCGCAGTTTTGGCCACTTCCTGACGAATCTCCAGGGCAACGTGCTGCACTTCAACCCGGAGGCGGGCATCTTCACCAGCATCAGCCAATCGGAGCAGGACAACCTGCTGCAGCAGGCCAAGGCCCAGGCCCGGATGGTGAGCGGCACCCCAACAGAACCAGGGGGGGGGGGGGGGGGGGCATTCAGTCCCATCCAGTCCCATCCTCTTCTGTTGTGAAGAATGTTTAATTGGTGACCCTGAACCTCAGTGTGTGATCTGGTTTCTCTCTCTCTCTCTCTCTCTCTCTCTCTCTCTCTCTCTCTCTCTCTCTCTCTCTCTCTCTCTCTCTCTCTCTCTCTCTCTCTCTCTCTCTCTCCCTCTCCGTTCGTCCAGGCCGAAGAGGAGGCGCGGCGAAATCGCCTCATGAGGGACATGGCCCAGCTGAGACTGCAGGTTCTTCATCTGATCCCTCTCTCCTGTGTGTGTGTGTGTGTGTGTGTGTGTGTGTGTGTGTGTGTGTGTGTGTGTGTGTGTGTGTGTGTGTGTGTGTGTGTGTGTGTGTGTGTGTGTGTGTGAGAGTGACACTGAAGAGAGAGAGGAGACGAAGAGAGCCCTGAAGAGAGGAGACACTGAAGAGAGAGGGAGAGAGAGTGACACTGAAGAGAGAGGGAGACGAGAGAGAGAGCCACTGAAGAGAGAGGGAGAGACACTGAAGAGAGAGGGAGAGAGAGAGACACTGAAGAGAGAGAGAGAGACACTGAAGAGAGAGGGAGAGAGAGAGACACTGAAGAGAGAGGGAGAGACACTGAAGAGAGAGGGAGAGACACTGAAGAGAGAGGGAGAGACACTGAAGAGAGAGGGAGAGACACTGAAGAGAGAGGGAGAGAGAGAGACACTGAAGAGAGAGGGAGAGACACTGAAGAGAGAGGGAGAGAGAGAGCCACTGAAGAGAGAGAGAGACACTGAAGAGAGAGGGAGAGAGAGAGCCACTGAAGAGAGAGGAGAGAGAGACACTGAAGAGAGAGAGAGAGAGAGAGAGCCACTGAAAAGAGAGGGAGACGAGAGAGAGAGCCACTGAAGAGAGAGGGAGAGAGAGAGACACTGAAGAGAGAGGGAGAGAGAGAGAGAGACACTGAAGAGAGAGAGAGAGAGAGACACTGAAGAGAGAGAGAGAGACACTGAAGAGAGAGGGAGAGACACTGAAGAGAGAGGGAGAGACACTGAAGAGAGAGGGAGAGAGAGAGAGACACTGAAGAGAGAGGGAGAGACACTGAAGAGAGAGGGAGAGACACTGAAGAGAGAGGGAGAGAGAGAGAGACACTGAAGAGAGAGGGAGAGACACTGAAGAGAGAGGGAGACAATTCTTCAATTTCTTTAAGAAAAGGTGATGGCGTGTCTTTAAAGCGGCCACAGAAAGCGATGCGGCGGATTCTGAAACATGGAGGTCGTGCAACCGCGATGGGGACCTTGAGATGGTCGTTTATATGTCTAGATCCTTTTAAATGTCACAGTAAACGGTCTGATAATAAGTTTCCCGCGTGATGGCGTTGTCTGTCCTGCAGTTGGAGGTGTCGCAGCTAGAGGGCAGCCTCCAGCAGCCCAAGGCCCAGTCCTCCATGTCGCCCTACCTGGTGCCGGACACCGCCGCGCTCTGCCAGCACCTCCACCTCATCCGGCAGCTGGCCGGCAGCGGCTGCTTCATCATCATCATCCCGCGCACAGGTGTGTGTGTGTGTGTGTGTGTGTGTGTGTGTGTGTGTGTCGTATGTAGTTGGTGAGGATTCTGTGATTCACAGGGAGGCTAGTGACCGGTAACCTAAATATTACAGACTAGTCCTTTTTTAAATGTTCTTTAAATTGTGTTATTCCTTTTAAAAGAAGTAAAGTAGCATCAATTAGACTTTTACAGATGTCTCCCAGACGGTTAACGTTGTATTTTTAGTTTTCACGTCACCGTTTGGGCGCTATGTGATTTATTTAGGGAATTCTTCCGGACTTCTACGGGGTTGGTACGGTCACGGAGAACCTGGAAAAGTCATGGCATTTTAAAACGGGCTTTTCCAGGCCTGGAAAAAAACTTAAATCACAAAAGTTTGGGAAAAGTCATGGAAAGTTGTTATAATTACATGTTGATTTAAGATTAGATGAGATATTCATTTATTAGCCCCACAGTGGGGACATTTCAGGATCACAGCAGTGTGTGTACATAGAGCTTTAATACAAAGAGAAAATACAAATAAAAACACAAGACTAAATACTAATACTAAAACTACTACTAAAATACAAATACTAAATACCAAATACTAATACTAAAATACTAAATACTAAAAATACTAAATACAAAAAATACTAAAATACTAAATACTAAAAATACTAAATACAAAAAATACTAAATACTAAAATACTAAATACTAAAAATTCTAAATACTATTAAAATATTAAAAACTACAAGGGGATTTAAGTCGAGTTTGAAATAATTAATGTTTTTTAAAGAAAGACGCTCAATATATAATCCGCCGTACGCTCTCAATGTTCAACATGTTTCATGTTTATACCGGGAGAAATTTGGTTTAGAGTCCTGGAAATCCATTTCCTCAAAGTCGTTGTCTTAGTGTTCTCGTTGCCTCGGTCTGACTCCTCCTCCTCCTCCTCCTCCTCCTCCTCCTCCTCCTCCTCAGTGATCGACGGACTCGACCGGCTGAAGAAGGAGAACGCCGGCGCCAGGGACGGCATCCGCTTCCTGGAGTCCGAGTTCCGCAAAGGCAACAGGTGGGCGCCGGTTTTCGCTCCTCGCCGCTTCACGTTCGACTCTCTATTCTACCCGGCAACCCCCCGCTGAACCGTGTGCTGCGCCTCCTCCTGCAGGTACATCCGCTGCCAGAAGGAGTCCGGGCGAAGCTTCGACAGAGACAAAGTGAAGCGCCAGGACATGGAGGCCTGGTAAAGCGCCGCTCTCCCCCCCGCCCGCCGCCGGTTAGTCTTCCTGAGGGAGGAAGAGGAGGAGGAGGAGGAGCGTGACTCTTCTTCCCTTTCTGTCGTTCCAAGGCATCTATACAAGATGGTGGACAGCTGTCGCCAGCTCACCGTCTCCCAGAGCAACGGGGACGAAGACACGGCCGGCATGGTGACCATCCTCACCGACCGCCACGCCGAGGAGCTCTGCGCGCGGTCGGCCGCCATGAAGGTCGGTCACGGGCGCCGCTTGGTTTCTACGTTACAGATCCCAACGCCATCGGGGGATCTGGGGAGGGAGGGGGGCGTCGGGAGGCTGGCGGGCGCTCACGCCTTCATGGCCGTGACACTGTCGCCATTTAAAAAAATATGTACCTTTTTTATCCGAAAGATATTGAATACCTGTTGGGAACTGAGTCCTATTGTCGGTCTCTCTCTCTCTCCCTTCAGTCTCTCTCCCTTCAGTCTCTCTCCCTTCAGTCTCTCTCGTCTCTCTCCCTTCAGTCTTTCTCTCTCTCGTCTCTCTCTCTTCAGTCTCTCTCGTCCCTCTCCTTTCAGTCTCTCTCTCTCTCTCTCCTTTCAGTCTCTCTCTCTCTCTCTCTCTCTCTCCTTTCAGTCTCTGTCTCTCTCTCTCTCTCTCTCTCTCCTTTCAGTCTCTGTCTCTCTCGCTCTCTCTCTCTCTCTCTCCTTTCAGTCTCTGTCTCTCTCGCTCTCTCTCTCTCTCTCTCCTTTCAGTCTCTGTCTCTCTCAGTCTCTCTTCTCTCTCAGTCTCTCTCGTCTCTCTCTCTTCAGTCTCTCTCGTCCCTCTCCTTTCAGTCTCTCTCGCTCTCTCTCTCTTCAGTCTCTCTCGTCTCTCTCCTTTCAGTCTCTCTCGCTCTCTCTCTCTTCAGTCTCTCTCTCTCTCTCCTTTCAGTCTCTCTCTCTCTCTCTCTCTCTCTTCAGTCTCTCTCTCTCTCTCCTTTCAGTCTCTCTCTCTCTCTCTCTCTCTTCAGTCTCTCTCTCTCTCTCCTTTCAGTCTCTCTCTCTCTTCAGTCTCTCTCTCTCTCTCCTTTCAGTCTCTCTCTCGCTCTCTCTCTCTTCAGTCTCTCTCTCTCTCTCCTTTCAGTCTCTCTCTCTCTCCTTTCAGTCTCTCTCTCTCTCTTCAGTCTCTCTCTCTCTCTTCAGTCTCTCTCTCTCTCTCTCTCTCTCTTCAGTCTCTCTTGTGTCAAACACAAAGCCGGCCACATCATTTTTTTGTTTCCCCTTGACGGTTTGAAAAGACACACGATCCCCTTTTCTTCAAGAAATTGATGCTTTTATTTTGAAGGTTTCAAATGAAATGGATTTATGTTTTAATATTAGAGAAATGTTTGTATGTAATATAATTTAACCCAAACAATAATCAGACGTATTTAACACTATAATCGAGTAGTATATAAGTTTATATGTTTCAGGTACACCGGCCCTTTAAGAGGCGATAATGAGCTTGACCCCCTGACCTCGCCCTAACCTCCCGTCTGTCCTCTCCGGTCCAGGCGGCGGTCCAGGCGGCGGGCGCGGCGGGCATGGAGCTGAAGAGCATCGTGGAGTTCTACCGCCAGTGGAAGGAGATCGGCTGAGGGGTCCGGCGGGGGGGCAGCAGCTGGCGGCCGCTGCGAACAGCTGATCGATCACAACACTCGCGCTCTCTCTCTCTCTCCCCTCTCTCTCTCGCCCTCTCTTTTGCTCCGGCGCGTCCACGTCTTCAAAAGCTCGAAAAGAAAGCCGAACCGAAAAGGGAAAGGGTCAGAAGCGTCCGGAGGAGGAGTGGGAAAGTTTAAAAAAAAAAAAGAGTGAAAAATAATCAAATAAACAAATGAAAGTCGGCGAGGAAAAAAAAAAATTGCGAGCGAAAGCGAATAAGACGGAGCAGATCTCCCAAACCCTAAACTTAAAGAGCGACCCCTAGTGGTCGGAGCGCGAAACGCGGGGCGGGGGAGGAGGAGGAAACGCTCCTCGACTTTTAAAGTGCGCCTGGTTCACACCCTAACCAGGAATACACTGTACATGTTAGCAACGCGTCCACGGCGCCGAGAGAGGCGGCGCCCAGGCGCACACACACATTCACACGTTCACGCGCGGATGAGTCCATGTCGATGTTTAGGGCCGAGGTTCTTCGGGACCGCCGTTCCCCTCCTTCCCCTGAAGAAGAGCGTGGGGGTAAGTCGAGGAGACCACTTCTCTTTCTTTTTTTTTTATAAGACGGAGGAAGCCCCGCCCACTCCAGGCGAACCCGAGCTCCTCACCGGGGAGAGGTGGCGGGCGAAGAAGACGAGCTCTTCTTCTCCTCCGGGGGTCGGCCTCTCGTTCCCACGCGGCTCTTTTGATTTAGGTTGTTGTTTTTTTTTCATTTGCGGTGTACTTTAGTGACCAGTGACTTGTATTGTGCTGTATGGGAAGAGGAGGAAGAGGAGGAAGAGGAGGAAGAAACTAAACGGGTGTCGTCTCGTTAAAGGTTTTAATTTGGATTTTATTTTTGTACCCAAATGATGTTGTTGATTTTTTTTTTTTTTTTTTTTTTTTTTTTTTTGCTTTTTGTAAAGCTACATTTTGAATGAGATGTCCTGAGAATGTTTAAGGGGAAGGAGGGAAAGGGAGGGGGGCAAAGGGAAGCGGGCGGGGTGGCTGTCGCCATGCGTTGAGCCACTGAGCAAATCCTCCGGTTCTGAAACGCGACTCAAACGATTTACAAGCCAGTTTATTTATCAAGGTGTCAGTTGGAGGGAGCCGGATGCTGGTTGGCGCCCTGTCGGAGGAGGCGGGGCCAGCTGACTCCTCCCCCTCCCAGAGGACCGCGGGTTGTGTTTGTGGACCCCAGTAAACTCCTGTCAGTGTGTCCCATCTCCATCTCCATCGTGAGTCCCCATCCTGCACCGTGCATAAGAGCAGCAGTATACGTGTGTGTGTGGCCATGCATTGAACAATAAAAAGAAACTCGTATAAATCACACGACTTATTCCTCTTTTATTGTCCAGAAAATCTTCCAGAGACCTGAACACCTCCCTCTCTCGCTCGCTCCCTCCCTCTCTATCTGTTTCTCTCTCTCACTCCCCCCCACACACACACACACACTTGTTTCTCGTGGGGAGCTCGGTGACCCGCGGCGTTCCCCTTTCTGTGGCTGCTGGGCCGGGATGAGAGGTTCAGACCGAGGGAAGAGAACGGGTGTACAGTGGTGTTTTGATTCGGTTACTGCAGGAATGTGCAGAGGAAAGGGGGGGGGGGAGCTCGACTAGAATAATAATGGTTTATCATAATTTATTTATATATATATATATTATTTCTTTAAAGGGGTACTGCCCCCCTGTGGTGCTCTGGCACAGCTCAATACAGTGTTCAGCTTCCTGGGTCCTTTACCAGTAACTTTTGGGCTGTCCTTGAGGAACACTTGGCATGCTTGACACTTTATTTGAGCCTCTCACTCTGCTGAGCCTCTCACTCTGCTGAGCCTCTCACTCTGCTGAGACTCACTCTGCTGAGCCTCTCGATACAGAGAGAACAACACTTTATTTGAGGGTGATACGTTTGTGGTTGCGATGATGATGATGATGATTGGCTCATAAAATATGAAGCACTTCTCAAATGAAACCACGCTGAATATCAATCCGTTTGAGGAGCATTGTGAGAACTTAAGATAATACTTCACTTTTACTGGAGAAAATATGTGAATGCAGACAATTTATATGTATGAATAATACATATATTATATATTTATAATATATACTGTATATAATATATGTAATTAATATATATATATATATATGTAATAAATATATATATTATTAATATATATATTATTAATATATATATTGATATATATATATATATTATATACAGTATTTTTTTTTATATATATATATATATATATATGTATATATTAAAATACTGAAAAGTTATTCCAGATCCTAAAATATATATTTATTATAAATATATATTAACAATATATATTATATACTGTATTTTATATATATATATATATATATATATATATATATAAAATACTTAAAAGTTATTCTGTATTCTAAAATATATATATTATAAATATATATATATATAAAAATTACTGAAAAGTTATTCCGTATTCTTATATATATATATATATATATATATATATATATATATATAAATAAATAAAATTACTGAAAAGTTATTCCAGACTCTTGGAGGTCCAGCGGCTGGAGGAGAGTTGTGTCACTCAACAGGAAGTTGCATAACATACGTCCATCGGTCCTCTGGAGCATTACACTGCACACGTGGATTTGATCTGCAAGTTATTAGCGCGTGTCATTTGTTTGGAAGACACTTATTTTCAATGTCGCTATTTTATTTTTACGTGACACTTGAACTCTGACCTCTGGGCCGAGAACATGGATTCTGTGCGACGGCCTCATGGCCGCATGGCGAGGTAGATATTCATACGATGGGAACGAAAGTTGTGTTGACACGAGCTGGATGTTTAAAAACAGGAAGTCCTCCCCTCAGTCGGGACGCCGGAGTGTCCCCACAGGCTCGTTGAGGTCATGTGACGTCAGAGGCACTTTCTGTATTGCAACATAGCGGTTGCTGCAGTGAAAATCAAGAAGTCCACCGTACGTTTGGAAAACAGTCCCCCGTTTGTCCACAGGGGGCGCCAAAATCAACACGGATGAAAGTTCATACAGTAGGTTTAAGATAAAAACATAACATTAGACTTTAAGATAAGATAATGCTTTATCAGTCCCACATTAAGTTAAGGAAAAGTAATTATTATGTAGAGTAATGGCCTGTTGGTGATTCATGCGTTTGCTATATTAATGGATTATAATTGGTAGTGTCAACTTTTAACTTTTGGGTCGTTGAGTGTAGGCTTTGGATGCAGATATTTTGTATACTTTTATTTGAGTGAATATTATATTAATTAATTAATTTATCTTATGCAACTTCCTTTTGCTACAAGAAAACAAATGAACGTCTGTTTGTGGACTCGTTGGTTACGTGTTAGGCGTCGATGTCGTTATGGTAACCGCCCATTGAAATATTTTAATAAACTGGCAGAGGGAGAGAGACACTAAAGAGAGAGATACTGGAGAGAGAGAGACTGAATAGAGAGAAAGACTGAAGAGAGAGTGAGAGATATGCTGAATAGAGAGAGAGACTGAAGAGAGATAGATACTGAAGAGAGAGAGAGACACTGGAGAGAGATATACTGAATAGAGAGAGAGAGAGAGACTTATGAGAGAGATAGATACTGAATAGAGATAGATACTGAAGAGAGAAAGAGAGAGACACTGGATATATATATATATATATATATATATATATATATATATATATATATATATATAGAATAGAGAGAGAGACTGAAGAGATATATACTGAATAGAGAGAGAGGGAGATACTGAAGAGAGATGAGAGAGACAAGATATACTGAAGGGAGAGAGACACTGAAAAGAGAGGCAGACAATAGAGACTGAATAGAGAGAGAGAGACACTAAAGTAAAGTGAGAGAGAGAGAGAGAGAGAGAGAGAGGAGGGAGAGAGAGAGAGAGAGAGAGAGAGAGAGAGAGAGAGAGAGAGCCGCCCAGCCGTTCCTGTCACAGCGGTACCTCTCGGATCTTTTCGGACCAGCAGAACAACAACAGAACCACAGAACAACAGAACCAAAGAACCACAGAACCTCCTCCAGCGGCCACATGCCGGAGGGTCGCGGTGAGTAGAGAGAACCGAGAGAACCGAGAGAACCGAGAACCGAGAGAAGAGAGAGAACCGGAGCTCCCGGTGACAAAGGAGAGGACATTATGTCTCCTCTCGTCCCGCGTTGTTTCCTGGAGCTGCTGCAGCAGCACACAGGTGTCGGTGTCGGTGTCGGTGTTGTTGTCGGTGTTGTTGTTTTTAAAGCTATAGTGTTGAATCATTCCTGGGAGTGGTGTGTAACTACGAGCCGTAACGACCCCCCCCCACGTGGGCTGCAGGGAGCTCTGCTAACTGACTCCATGTGACTCGAGCATGTGTCGCTGGTTGCTCTGGAGACTCGCTGCTCTATGTCTGTTGCCCTGGAGACCCGCTGATATGTGTGTCGGTTGCCCTGGAGACCCGCTGCTCTCTGTGTCTGTTGCCTTGGAGACCCGCTGCTCTCTATGTATGTTGCTCTGGAGACCCGCTGCTCTCTGTGTCGGTTGCCCTGGAGACCCGCTGCTCTCTGTGTCGGTTGCCCTGGAGACCCGCTGCTCTGTGTCTGTTGCCCTGGAGACCCGCTGCTCTGTGTCTGTTGCCCTGGAGACCCGCTGCTCTATGTCTGTTGCCCTGGAGACCCGCTGCTCTATGTCTGTTGCCCTGGAGACCCGCTGCTCTCTGTGTCTGTTGCTCTGGAGACCCGCTGCTCTCTGTGTATGTTGCTCTGGAGACCCGCTGCTCTCTGTGTCTGTTGCTCTGGAGACCCGCTGCTCTCTATGTCTGTTGCTCTGGAGACCCGCTGCTCTCTGTGTCTGTTGCTCTGGAGACCCGCTGCTCTCTGTGTCTGTTGCTCTGGAGACCCGCTGCTCTCTGTGTCTGTTGCTCTGGAGACCCGCTGCTCTCTGTGTCTGTTGCTCTGGAGACCCGCTGCCGGTTCCACATGGACTCGAGCTGCGCGCGCAGGGCGAAGAGGAGGCGGCGGTGTGTGCGTTGACTCGTGTGTTTACACACGGCTCGGCTGGTTGTGTGTCTGTTGTTCCGGGTTGTGGTCGTTTTGTGGTCGAAAAATAAATGCTCCCGTACTCCAGCGTCTTTAGGATGAGCTTTGTTGGTGTGATCTTGTTGTAAAGTGAATATCTTGTTGTTGTTGTTGTTGTTTTTGACATTTTAAGATGTCTGCTTGGTTTCTGGGAAAGGGGGATAATCAATTTTTTTCTGAATCGAAAACATGTATACAAATTAGAATCTGCAGGTTAATCCACAGATGGAATGTTGTTATTATTATTATTATTATTATTATTATTATTGTATAATATTGTTTGCTGCAGCTGACAGTAAAAAGTAAACAAAGACATGTGGGGTCGAAGTGTTGCTGGTTATGTGCAGGTATAGGGCTGCAGCAGAGGAATGCAGTGGGGGAGGGGGGCGGCAACGTGCTCACGTCTACACACACACACACACACACACACACACACACACACACACACACACACACACACACACACACACACGCAGCAGTTGAGTCTTTTGTCTCCCTCCTGGATGTTTACGACCTCGTATTAGCGACGACGTGGGATAACTGGTTTGTGTCTCTTTTTAATGACTTGTCCCAAAAGAAACAACAACCTCCCAACAGGCACATCGCGGGAGCCTAAGAAAACACGTTGATACTCGTATAAAAACAACAACCGGTTCATGTTCCCGATGAACCGCGACTGATCCAACAGGAGGAGAAGAAGAACAAAAGCTACCCGAGTCAATAGGAACGGCCTCCCTCGCTCCGCGGTCAGCGGCGGGAACAGAGTTACATAAGAAGGCCTCTTCATGGGAGTGTAGACACTCACCAGGAAGGGGGGGGGGGACGACACCTTTTTTGTGGCTGTGGCTCTTCTTAGGAACATCTCCCCCCCCCCCACACACACACACACATTCCAGCTCGACTCGAGACTTGAAGCCGGTAGAGACGTGACCACTTCACGAGGGGCTCCAGCACATGTTCCTGACGTGACCCCCGACCCTCGGTCGGAGGGAAGTCGTTACTTTGAGGAACGGTGGCGACGCATCCATTGTTTTTTTCTTCTTGAGAGTGATTTATCCTTTAGTCCAGAGATCTTCAAAGTGGGAGGAGGACCACAGGGGGAGGGGGGGGGAGGGGGGGGGAGGGGGGGGGGG
>CM070092.1:1825000-1975000 GCA_036178185.1 Liparis tanakae | reverse complement strand
CTCGGTGGCTCTTCGTTGCTATTGTCATCGTCACACAAGCCTTGTGTGTCGGTGTGTGTCTGTGTGTGTGTGTTGTGTGTAGCTCAGATGTTATCTAGCTGTGATGAATGCAGGACTTGTACCAGTGTGTGTGTGTGTGTGTGCGTCTCTGTGTGTGTGTGTGTGTGTGTGTGTGTGTGTGTGTGTGAGAGAGAGTGAGCAGCCTCATTTCCATCTCTCTCAGTGTGTAACAGTCGTCCTTTGCCCCCCCCCCCCCCAGTACTCCACAAAGATCACTCTGTCACTCCAACAGGGGCCTGCAGCTGGGTAGATATATACATATATATAGTTATATATATATGTATATATACATATATATATATTATTCAGTGTTTGTTTGTTATTTACTGTTTTTATTGCAGTTTTTACAGTTTATATATATTATATATTATATTTGATAGTTTATTATATATAGGAATATGTTATTAGTGTGTGTGTCAGGTGTGTGTGTGTCTCATTGTGTGTGTCTTGTTGTGCGTCTCTGCAGTGTTTCCAGTGTGGCGGGGGATCGGGGTCGGGGCCGGCGCCATGGGTGGGTGGAGCCAGGCCTGGGGACGCTGTCTGCAGTGGGACCACGACGGGCCGGAGCCCGGACCCTGGATCCCGGCGTTCGACTACCCGGTGTGGGTCGGGGGGTGCGCCCGGCTGCGGGAGGTCTGCCAGCGGGGGAGGGGCGCCATCCGACTGCCCACGGACATGCTGGGCATCATGCTGCCGCAGCTCTTCGACATCCACCAGATCCCCAAGGTAGGAAGGTCTTCCCGGGTTTTTTTTGTCGTCACATTTTCCAAGCAAAGGTTTTCAGTTGTCGGGGAAACAAATATTTAAAATATGTGAATTATTGCGTTTGTGGAGTTTATTTTAAATATTTGACTTGGAACCAGGAGGAAGAAACATTACAAAAATAAATAAGTAAAAAACCTGTTCCGGTAGGAACATGCATGTTTACTTTAAACAATACCTGTGGAGGTTAAAGGAGATGTAGTCTGAATGAACTTATTTGACGGGAATGTTTGGAGGCGGAGTTAAAGTCCCTGAAACGCTCTCCTCGGTGTCATCGCATCGCCTTCCTGCTCGGGAGAATATTTAAAGCATGATAGTTCCTCTCTGTTTATCTCTTTCTTAGCACACGGTTAGCACCAGAAGTTCTTCGACGCTATAAAAAAAAATCTATATAATAATTTCTACAATTTCACAAGGCTTTCTCCATCCTTTTTTATTACCTTCGCATTGAAAATGCAGACGGTAATGTTTTGGCCGGCGTGTATTTATTTGTGAATATGTCCGTTTGTTTGTCCGTCCGTTATTCGTCTAAATCAGACAAAACTGAGCTGATTCTTATGAAACTTAGTGGGATGTTTGGTCATGCACCAAGGAACAATCGATTAGTTTTTGGGAGTGATTGGGTCAAAGGTCAAGGTCAAGGTCACAAAAAGGTGAAAAACTTGTTATTCATCTAAATCAGACAAAACTGAGCTGATTCTTATGAAACTTGGTGGGATGATTGGTCATGCACCAAGGAACAATCGATTAGTTTTTGGGAGTGATTGGGTCAAAGGTCAAGGTCAAGGTCACGAAAAGGTCAAAAACGTAAATTTGCGATATCTCGGGTTAATTGGCATATTTGCGTGAAACTAGTGCCAAATTGTTCATAATTCAATCTTGTGATATGCAAAGGTATGCGCTCTACCGAGTGCCCATTCTAGTTTTCTCATGAAATGTTTGTCGCTTTGACGGTTATTCAATTAAAAACAATAAGCGGGGGTCTTCTGGGCCCACAGGTGTTCCGGGAGGATAGCATCATCTCCGGATACCGCCACCCGAGCAGCTCGGCTCTGGACTGCGTCCTCAGCAGCTTCCAGCTGAACAACGAGACGGTCAACATCTGGACTCACTTCCTGCCCACGTGGTGCGTGGGGCGGCTTTTATTTTACATTCCTCACGTTCATTTGATGTGTGTATCGAGTCCGGCCTGGAGAAGTCCGGCCTATAGAAGTGTACCCTATAGAAGTCTGGCCTAGAGAAGTCTACCCTAGAGAAGTCTACCCTAGAGAAGTATACCCTATAGAAGTCTACCCTATATAAGTCCTCCTTACATAAGTCTACCCTATAGAAGTATGTCCTATATATGTACCCTATATAAGTCCTCCCTATAGAAGTCTACCATATATAAGTCCTCCGTATATAAGTCTGGCCAATATAAATCTACCCTATAGAAGTATACCCTAGAAAAGTATACCCTATAGAAGTCCACACTGTAGAAGTCCACCCTATAGAAGTCCAGCCTATAGAAGTCCAGCCTATAGAAGTCCAGCCTATAGATGTCTACCCTATAGAAGTCTACCCATAGAAGTCAACCCTATAGAAGTATTCCCTAGAGAAGTATACCCTATAGTAGTCCACCCTTTAGAAGTCTACCCTATATAAGTCTGGCCTATAGAAGTCTACCCTATAGAAGTATACCCTAGAGAATTATACCCTATATCAGTCCAGCCTATAGAAGTCCAGCCTATAGAAGTATACCCTATAGAAGTCTACCCTATAGAAGTATACCATATAGAAGTATATCCTATAGAAGTATACCCTAGAGAATTATACCCTATATCAGTCCAGCCTATATAAGTCTACCCTATAGAAGTCTACCCTATATACGTCTCCCCTATAGAAATCTACCCTATAGAATTATACCCTATATCAGTCCAGCCTATATAAGTCTACCCTATAGAAGTCTACCCTATAGAAGTATACCCTATAGAAGTCTACCCTATAGAAGTCTACCCTATAGAATTACACCCTATAGACGTCCGGCCTATAGAAGTCCTTCCTTTAGAAGTCCAGCAGAAGCAGATCAAGTTGAGTCGATTGCTCTAACCATTCTTGGCAGAAGTAAACAACCGGTTGTTGTTGTTGTTGTTGTTGTTTTGCAGGTACTTCCTGTGGCGGTTCTGCGGGCTGTGCTTCACGATGAACTTCCTGTCCGACAGCTACACCTGGCCCCTGCTGGTGTACATGCTGCTCATCTGCGTCTACCCCTTCACCTCCTGCTGCGCCCACACCTTCAGCACCATGTCGCCCGAGTCGCGCCACATCTGCTACTTCTTCGACTACGGAGCGCTCAGCCTCTACAGCCTGGGTACGGCGGCGGAGGGCGGGCGCCACCTCGCCAACGCCAACATACACCTTAGATGGGATTACCTATCGTACACATACGTGTTTTACTTATTGCTTTGGGATGTCACAGAGGCCTTTTTCCTGCAGCGTTCACGACCAATCCGGATTAAAAGTCTTCTTAAAATCTGTAAATAGAGGTTAAGAATCGTTTACAGGGTTCGTACGGTCATGGAAAACCTGGAAAAGTCATGGAATTTTAAAATGGTCATTTCCAGGCCTGGAAAAGTCATGGAATAAACTTTATTCATAAAAGTTTGGGAAAAGTCATGGAAACTTGTTATATTCACATGTTCATTTACACCGAGTTTGACATAATTAATATGTTTTTTAAAGAAAGACGCTCAAAATATAAGCCGGCGTACGCTCTCAATACGCTACATTTTCTAAATTTTTCATGTTTAAACCAAGATTTTAGTTTTGTAATGGAAATTTGATTTAAAGTCATGGAAAAGTCCTGGAAATCCATCGGTCAAAACGTGTAAGAACCCTGCATTTAGTTGCACTTGAACAACTTTTTAAGTGCATCAACGAAAGCAAAGGATAGATAGATTTGATAGATTTGAAGAATCAGCCTTCTTTGGTCGAAATCGAACTAATACTGAATAATCCAGCAGCAAATAAGCAAATATCTTATGAACGTTAAATATCCTTGTTATTTAAGACTAATATTCTTTGCCATTTTTGTAATAATCATCATTTCCCAAAAATGCTGACTCAGCATCCTGAAGCAGTCTGCAGACGTGCAGAGCTCTGTCGCCTATTTATATCAATATGTACATATGAATTTGCCTTATTTTTTAAACCCAGCCGTGTGTGTGTGTATGTGTGTCAGTGTGTGTGTCAGTGTGTGTGTGTGTGTGTCAGATTTCCATGCTCTAGTTTCTCCTCTGCCTCCCGTGTGTTTTGACACAACAGTATTTCCCTATCGCTGCATCGGCCTCCACGGAGGGATCTAGATGTTCCACAATGTGTGAACAGAGTGTTCTTTACACACACACACACACACACACACACACACACGTGGTGGTTTGGAAAGCAGGTTCCTGTGCCGTCGCACGCTGGTCTGTCTGTCGGTTTGCAGGCGAGTACGAACGTGTGCGGGACGTTCGTCTCGTCTACGCTGCACCGTTTAAAATGTATTCAATATGCAGACCTAATTGTGCGAAGGAGTCATTGTGTGTATGTGTGTGTATGTGTGTGTATGTATGTGTGTGTGTGTGTGTGTGTGTGTGTGTGTGTGTGTGCAGACTGAACCTAAATCCACCACAAAGCATCTTAGTAGATTTGCCCAGTTTTAAGATGTCCAAAACTCCATCAGGAGGGGTTAAGTTCTGTTAGAAGGTTTTACCAAATAAAACACGAGGACGCTCTCGAGGAAAGTGGGAGGCGGCTTATCGCTAAGTTACAAGTCGACACTGAGAAGCTTTGAGCGCCTTTGGA
Source organism: Liparis tanakae (assembly GCA_036178185.1). Taxonomy (NCBI): domain Eukaryota; kingdom Metazoa; phylum Chordata; class Actinopteri; order Perciformes; family Liparidae; genus Liparis; species Liparis tanakae. Next base: position 1,970,350 of record CM070092.1, on the reverse strand, counting down.
AATAGAAACAAATTCTAAACGTTCGTCTTGTTTAAAAAAAACTAGACCTGAGTGTAGAATGTGAAACGCTTCTATTTAGTGCCCCCTAGTGGTGGTTTCAGGGAACACACTCATACCCATGATGTGGTTGTGACACAAAAAACTAAAATATACACGTTCTGGCTTTTTAAATACACAAATAGTGTAAAGTTTAAATATTTTTGTGCATTTTGAATAACATTTGTATTATTATTATTTTCTATTATATTTATATGATACAATTATTCCCCCCTTCTACTATCCTCACTCTTATGTTGTCAGTGAATGTTTTGCTTTGTGTTTGTTTGTTTGTTTGTGAAAAAGCTTTTCTAAGGTTTGTTTACATATTTAAATACACAGACGCACAACACGGAGATCTATTGAAATACATTTACATTCACACAAAATCGCGTTGCTCTACATAAACTCTGATGTGCATGAATTTAACCACGAGCTCCATGTTGGCGCTCTGGGATCAGTCGGCCGTGTTTTCATGTTTTCGTGTGTTTGTGTGTTTGTGTGTTTGTGTGTTCGTGTTGGTGGCGGTCAGGTTGCGCCATAAGCTACGGGTATTACGTGATGCCCGACTGCCTGCTGAACAGCTGGCTGCACCAGCACTTCGTCCCCATCGCCATCGGCAACACGCTGTTCTGCACCGGCCTGTCCTGCTACTCCAGGTGAGAGGCCGCCGCCCACACGGCGAAGACGAGACGCGCCTCAACGCTTAGGTTTTTGGAATAACAGTCGGGGAGTTTCGGTGAAATTTAAGGACGTTTCTTGAGTATTAGGCAGTGGCGGAAATACACAAATGCAAAAACTAATGTTTTAAAGTAAATATAAAGTTGCCCCTGACGTCACTAGAGGGGCAAACGATGCCCCATAATGTCTTCTAATAATTATGATCATTTAATAGCGTTTTGTTTTTGTTCTTTGTTGTGTGTGTACTATGGGTAGTTCCTGTACGAGGGATGTACACACAAAAAAAAATCAATACATATTATTTTGAATTATAAAAAAATAAAAATAAAGTTATAATTGTTCATATTTGTTTAAAAAATGTAATAACAATACATATTCCCAAAGAAATAACAATACAAATAAATTAAATATGATTGTCTGATTTATGTTTTTTGTTCATAAAATCTAAGAAAACACTTTGAATCTGTAGAATGCTGCCTAATAATTGTATTACTGCCTAATAGTGTTATTATTGCCTAATAGTCTTATTATTGCCTAATAGTGTTAGTATTGCCTAATAGTGTTGTTACTGCCTAATAGTCTTATTATTGTCCAATAGTCTTATTATTGCCTAATAGTCTTATTATTGCCTAATAGTCTTATTATTGTCTAATAGTTGTATTATTACCTAATAGTCTTATTCTTGTCTAATAGTGTTATTATTTACATTTTCATGACATTTGCTCATATCCTGTAAGCCTAAATAAGTATATTTATTATTTTTTAACATAGGTTAAATCTTATATTATTCAAAAAGTGCCCCAATTTATTTTTAGATGCCCCTGGATTTAAGTCAGTGGGAAGAAAACTACCCCTAAAAAATATGTAGGTTTTCTACTCAAATGCCAGGACGGTGTACTTTACCGTAGTTTTATTGTGTTTTTTTCCATTTATAATATACGTACGTCTCTAACGTTCTTACCCAGTTAGTTAACATTAGACCGTTTGTTGAATGGTTATTTTTATACAATCTTTAGATCCTGCTCTTCTTGCTAACACAGCAGACTGTGAACACAACAGGGCCTTCATTGTGAAGCAACTGTCGCACAGCGCCACCTCCTGGTGGGCCAGTGAAAAATAATGCTGTCTTTTTTGTTTATTTACAATAAAAACCCTGTTTGGGAGTTATATTTGAGCAAGGGTGCATGCATTTCATATCAATTTAAAGAATAGTTATAATGCTTTTGCTTGATTTGAATATTCTACAGCTTATTTTTATCTTTTGTTTGATCATTTATTTTAATGCACCATCTTTTGCTGTGTATTATACTTTTCTTTTTAAACTGTTATATATTTTGGCCTGTTATTGCCACTATGTTTTAATTGACTATCAAACTGCACTTCATGACACTTTGTCTAAGTGCAATATAAATAAATAAAATAAACTTTCCATACTTACTTAATTATTTAACTGAGCTTCTTTTGTTATATTATTGCTGGTTTATGTACAGTATTTCTCCCTCTGGTGTCAATGAGATTGTGGGCGGGTCTCCTCCAGGGTCATTTAGTATTTTAGGATGGTGTTGTTTCTATCGTGTACATGAGGATGAACCTCCAGGGTCATTTATTTGATTTTATATTCATAATTTTTTATATATAGTATTTTGTATGTTTCGTATTTTTTATTCTGACTATTTTTTATATTTAGAATTTTTTATATTTCGTATTTTCTAAATTTCGTATTTTGTATATTTGATATTTTTTATATTTAGAATTATTTTGTATTTTAGCTTGATGACGTTTTTTATTGTGTAGCTGAGGGTGAATCTCCAGGGTCATTTAGTACTTTTTATATTTAGTACTTTTTATATTTAGTACTTTTTAAATTTAGTAATTTTATATTTAGTACTTTTTTAAATTTAGTACTTTTTATATTTAGTATTTTTAATATTTAGTACTTTTTTATATTTAGTATTTTTTATATTTAATATTTTTTATATATAATATTTTTTATATGTAGTACTTTTTATATTTAGTATTTATTTTATTTACTACTTTTTATATTAGTATTTTTTATATTTAGTATTTTTTATATTTAGTATTTTATATATTTAGTATTTTATATATTTAGTATTTTATATGTTTATCGTTAGTATGAGCAGGCGGGGGCCTCAGTGGGCGTGGCCTCAGTGGGCGTGGCCTCAGTGGGCGTGGCCTCAGTCGTTGTCCTCAGGCGTCTGACTGCTGCCCTTCTTCTTGTCTGCAGGTTCCTGGAGCTTCAGTTCCCCCAGTGGAGCAAGTTCCTGAGGACGGCGGCCTTCGTCGTGCCCTTCCTCTTCGACACGGTGCCTCTGTTCTACCGGGTGAGTCATGTGACGGAGACCTGAACCCCGTGGCTTTGAGGTGCATGTTGTTGTTGTTGTTGTTGTTGTTGTTGTTGTTTTTAACCCGCCCTGCCCCTCAGATCGTCCTCTGCTGCGGCGGCGGCGGCGGCTGCGGCGCGGGCGACGCCCTGTCCAGCCACTGTTACCACCTCCTCTTCGCCTTCCTCACCTGCTTCCTCTTCACCGCCCACCTCCCGGAGAGGCTGGCGCCGGGGCGCTTCGACTACATCGGTACGTCAACAACGTCGTTGTTGTTGTTGTTGTTGTTTATTTAAACTGTATGGACCTGGAAGATAGGCAGCGACACAAGAAACAAGGATTACAAACAAAAAACTCTCTTCTCTCCTCTTTCCTCCATCCTCCTCTCTTTTCCCTCCCCTCTCCTCCCTCCTCTCTCCTCCATCCTCCATCCTCTCTCCTCTCTCCTCTCTCCTCCCCCTCCTCTCCTCTTCCCCTCCTCCTCCCTCCTCCTCCTCTCCTCTCTCCTCTCTCCTCCCTCCTCTCTCCTCTCTCCTCTCTCCTCTCTCCTCTCTCCTCTCTCCCTCTCCTCCTCCTCCTCTCCTCCTCCTCCTCCCTCCTCTCTCCCCTCCCTCTCTCTCCCTCCTCCCTCTCCCTCCTCTCTCCTCTCTCTCCTCTCCCTCTCTCCTCCCTCCTCTCTCCCTCTCCTCTCCCCTCCTCCTCCTCCCCCTCCTCCTCCCCCCTCCTCTCCTCTCCTCTCCTCCTCTCCCCTCCCCCCCCTCCTCCCTCCTCCTCCTCCTCCTCTCTCCTCCCCTCCTCTCCTCCTCCTCCTCCCTTCTCCTCTCCTCTCCTCCTCTCTCCTCCCCCCTCCCTCCTCTCTCCTCCCCCTCCCTCCTCCTCCCTCCTCCTCCCTCTCCCTCCTCCTCCTCCTCTCCTCCTCCCTCCTCCTCCTCTCCTCTCTCCTCCTCTCCTCCCTCCTCCTCTCTCCTCTCTCCTCTCTCCTCCCTCCTCCTCTCTCCTCTCCTCCTCTCTCCTCCCTCCTCCCCTCCTCTCTCCTCCCTCCCCCTCTCTCCTCCTCCCCTCCTCCTCCCTCCCCTCCTCCCTCCTCCTCTCCCTCCCCTCTCCCTCCTCCTCCTCCTCCTCCTCCTCCCCTCCCTCCCTCCTCCTCCCTCCCCTCCTCCTCCTCCTCCTCCCTCTCCTCCTCTCCCTCTCCCTCCTCCCTCCCTCCTCCCTCCCTCCTCCTCCTCCCTCCTCCTCCTCCTCCTCCTCCCTCCTCCTCCTCCCTCCTCCTCCTCCTCCTCTCCTCCCACCTCCCCTCCCTCTCTCCTCTCTCCTCCCTCCTCCCTCCTCTCTCCTCTCTCCTCCCACCTCCCTCCTCTCTCCTCTCTCCTCCCTCCTCCTCCTCCTCCTCCTCCTCCTCCTCTCCTCTCAGGCCACAGTCACCAGCTGTTCCACGTGAGCGCCGTGGTGGGGACCCACTTCCAGATGGAGGGCGTGATGGCGGACATGGCGTCTCGGCGTGCTCTGCTGCTCGCCACCGGGGCTCCGCCCACTTTCCTGGGGACCGTTGGCGTGCTGGTGGCGAGCCTGCTGCTCAACCTGGGCGTCATCGCCGTCTTCAGCACGCCGCTGCTGTGGAACGCCCAGCACGCCGCCGCCGGGCAGCCGCGCACGCCAAAGTGCAAAGAGCAGTGAGAGTGAGTGTGTGTGTGTGTGTGAGTGTGTGTGTGTGTGTGTGTTGACTATTAAAGCCACTAGTTTTATCTTTCAGAGAAAAGGATAATTTGGACGCATTTTTCTTAACACGCCCACGCATCTGTTCACGTGTGTGTGTGTGTGTGTGTGTGTGTGTGTGTGTGTGTGTGTGTGTGTGTGTGTGTGTGTGTGTGTGTGTGTGTGTGTGTGTGTGTGTGTGTGTGTGTGTGTGTGTGTGTGTGTGTGTGTGTGTGTCTGCGCGCCAGGTTTCACACTCAAACATTTCTGTTTATTTTTTTATGTATTTTTTGAGGTTCCTCGAGGGGCATTTTTGGGAACCGGGCTCTGGGTTGAAGGACCCGACGTAGAACCTATGTAGACCCGACATAGACCCAATGTAGACCCGATGTAGCCCAGACGTAGACCCGATATAGACCCGACGTAGACCTGACGTAGACCCAATGTAGACCCGACGTAGACCTGACGTAGACCCAATGTAGACCCGACGTAGCCCCTATGTAGACCCGACGTAGACCTGACGTAGACCCAATGTAGACCCGACGTAGACCTGACGTAGACCCGACGTAGCCCCTATGTAGACCTGACGTAGCCCCTGTGTTTGCCGTGGAGCGCTACACCTTTAAATCTAAAACTGGAAACTTCTAACGTCGCAGTTTGCAGGGATCAGATTTTGGAATAACTCAGATTTTATATATTTTTTTCCTCCGTTCTTTTCCTCCATGTGCTTCACGCCAGAATCTCCTCTTTATTTTTATTTTTGTTTATTTTTCTCTTCATTCTGGATTTATTGAAGACGTTCTCTAACTGGACTCCAGGCGACCCTCACTCAACCCCTACAGTCGACCACGCGTCCATTCCTCTCTCCTGATTGGCTGCCGTGTTGTGAGCCCCACAGGCCCCTCAGACAGCCTCCACGTGGGATACAAGTATATATATATATATATATACATATATATATGTTTTTGGTAACCATGCCAACGCTATAGCGGCCTCACGCCGTTCCCTCGTTTTTCCGTCACGTGTCATAAGTTCTGATCGTTTATCGTGGACAAAGCACTTTAACTCAGCGGGTCGTCTCTCCTCTTCTTTTGTGTTTCCACTTTTCCGTCACTAAAGAGTTCTGAATGGAGGGCGAGAGAAAAGTACATTTGTGTTTTATTAATACGAGTATTGTGGTGCATATCTAGTATTACCAACCGTTCTTCACACACTGTCGTCTGGCTACAACTAATACTAATATGTTTATAGAATTTTATTATATTTATCTTTTGTTTCTTCAGTTGCATAAATTGGGAAGAAGATTAATGTTTTTTTTCTTCTCTTTTTGGGGATACATGGATGACGTAGCAGTCGTTCTTCAGCCTGTTATCTGGCCTTAAAACACGAGAAAAATGTATAAAGTGCAGACAGAGTCCAAGAGTCAATAAGTAAAAATTATAAATAAATACAAAAGAGCTGAAATGATTTAGTTTAGTGAAGTAAACCATTTTTATATATTTCTTTTATATTTCAGTTCAACAATTGCCAAACATTTGCGTCATTCGTTCCAGTTTATTATTTTATATCATTATCAATTGAATATTATTCAATAAAAAACGGGTTAAAATGATATTCTTTTTAAAAATTAAATCTCTGCAGACACTATTGACTTGCTGCGTAACCTCCGTGTGTCGGTAACCTCGGCAACCGGCCGGTCGGCCCGGTCCACACAGCCTCTGCCTCAGAAGCATCGTCGACGTTTGTGTCAACAACACTCGTTTACTTTTGTACGAAGTCGGTTTTAAAAAGCACCTTTTGCCTAACGAGTTTATGACATTGAACACGTGACCCACCAGAGGCCCGTGACTCACACACTCACACTCTCACACTCTCACACACTCACACACTCACACACTAAGGTCTTTCGGTGGGGAGTTTAATTAGAGGGAAGCGTAGGTGTTATTATGGGATTGCGGCGTGCTGCAGGAGGAGGGAAGGTCGGATGTGGAATGTTTAGAATCACAAAGAGCACACACACACACATACACGTACACACACACACACACTTTTCCGATGTCTTCAAGGTGAGTGTGCGTCAGACCAAAACGGGGTTTCCACCGGCCCCTGCCAAACGTCCATCCATTCAAGACGTCGATGGATTCGTTATTTCTCGGTGTTCCACGCTTTACGCCTGCCGGTTTTTGGAGTTGCATCGTTACATCGTTACGACATCGTTACGACATCGTTACGACATCGTCGTGACATCGTTAAGTCATCGTTACGACATCGTTACGACATTGTTACGAAATCGTTACGTCATCTTTACGTCATCTTTACGACATCGTTACGACATCGTCGTGACATCGTTACGTCATCGTTGCGACATCGTTACGACATCGTTACGACATCGTCGTGACATCGTTATGTCATCGTTACGACATCGTTACGTCATCGTTACGACATCGTTACGACATCGTCGTGACATTGTTACGTCATCGTCGCGACATCGTTACGTCATCGTTGCGACATCGTTACGACATCGTCGTGACATCGTTACAACATCGTTACGACATTGTTACGTCATCGTTACGACATCATTATGACATCGTCGTGACATCGTTACATCGTTACGTCATCGTTACGACGTCGGCGTGACATCATCGTTACGTCTATATGACGTCATCGTTACGTCATTGTGACGTCATCGTGCCGTTTTTACGTCGTCACGACATCGCTTCGGCGTCATTAGGTGGTCGTCGTGACGTCGTCTTTACTGCATCGTTATGTCAGCGGCGTGACGTCATTGTTACCGGTGTCCCTGGTGGTTCTTTTGCTATCGACCCAAAATAGTTGGAGGCCTTTCATTTCTGTTGTTGTTGTTGTTGTTGTTGTTGTTGTTGTTGTTTTGCCTTCATCTCATTGGTTCTCGGCCGTTTGCTGCCGCCTCTCAGCCTGCCGGCTCCACCTCAAACGGCTTCATGCCGTCGCGCCTTTACCCAGTTTAGTTTTGTTACATTTATCGTTGACCAAACTGGATCCCAGCGGACCGCGAGTTCAGGTTTAACTTATCAAGACAAACGGTGCAAAAAAACAAAAGTATTGAAGGAAGTTTTAAAAACGTGGAATTGAGAGGAAAGACGAGAGCGGCTGAAATATATTTGATGCAACAACGATTCACGACGGGGTTTGAACACGATTCACTGGTGCCTTTAAAAAATAAAATGTATATTTTCTACAGCTTTTCTTTTTATACAAGACAACAAACTAAATGTACACAGACGGATGTGTGGTTTGCTGTGTAACTTGTGCTGCTTTGGTTCTACTAGACTTGTGTAATAAATTAAGACTTTTATAAATGTAACGCGTGTCTCTGGAATCATTTTACGGGATTTAAGAGGAGATTATTAAACGTATACTCGCGAATATTAAAAAGTGAAAGTCCCAGGACGTAAGGTTGTGTGTCATCAGACGTGTTCACGAACACGCCAAGACACAAACAGGTGACTGTTGGTTATATGACAAACAAACAAATGTATTCTTTTCATTTTAACCTTAATATTAATATTCAAAATAATACAATTTCAGATATGCAAAAAAGAAAGCGTGCATGTGTGTCTCTGTGCTTTTCTCTGTGTCTATCTGTGTGTGTGTGTGTCTCTGTGTGTGTATTTCTCTGTATGTGTGTGTGTGTGTGTGTGTCTATGTATGTATGTGTGTGTGTGTCTGTGTGTGTGTGTGTGTGTGTATTTGTCTCTGTGTATTTGTCTCTGTGTGTGTGTGTCTCTCTCTGTGTGTTCGTCTCTGTGTATCTGTATGTATGTGAGTGTGAGAGTGTCTATGTGTGTGTGTGTGTGTACGTCTCTCTCTATGTGTCTGTGTGTGAGTGTGTGTGTGTGTGTCTCACTCTCTGTGTGTGTGTGTCTCTCTCTCTCTCTCTCTCTCTCTCTCTGTGTCCAGCAGAGGGCAGAACACAACAATAAGTGTGTGTCCTTCGGGGTGAGCTGCTGCTTTAGTTTGAGGTACATATTAACATCCTCCATTAATCCTTTAATAATAAGTCACTGCAGCAAAAAAATACAAAATAATATTACAATAAAAGATGAAATAATCCTCAGAGCTGCAGGACGACTTTATTTCTTATTCATAGTAAAACTATTTTCCTTGAAGTCTTTTTTTCTTTTGGCTCTCAGCAAACGGAGAGCCATAGATCTACATCGTCCTCTTGTCCTTATTATAGATTCAGGAGAAGTCCGACAGACGTCTCCAGAACAAAACAAAAAGCTGCTTGATGAACTCGCCACGACAAACGAGAGGAACTAAATATGTATTCCTGATTTTTTGGCTGTGATCCATCATTCTTTCCCCAACTTGATTCATTGCTCTTATTTTCTATTTTCTTTTTAACGCGTTGTACACATGTGTTTGTGTGTGTGTGTGTGTGTGTGTGGGGGGGGTGGTATAGTGAGGCAGACACGGAGTGATCTATTATTGCTATAAATGAATCTGAGCCGGCATTGTCATGGAAGAAATAATTACCCTAAAAAAATAAAAATCAATATCCCTCATAGGAGCATCGCATGTCGAGGGGGAAGATTCATCAGGGAGGCTCTAAAAGGCCTCGGCCCTCTTATTATAGTCAGAGCCCACATCCAACCGGCTGGAGTGCTTATTAGAAAGGATTCATTCTGAAACTACACATGGAGGAGGAGAGGGGGTGTGTACTAATCCTATCTGACCCATAATCTGCTTGTAAGACACTGGAAGAAACAATGAGGCGGACAGGAGGAGGTGGAGGACGGGATGATGGCATCACTCCCACTCCATTACCGCTCCCCGGAGACGGGTGGAGGGAGGAGGAGGAGGAGGAGGAGGAGAGAAGGTTTTTTTTTTTGGGAAGGCAATATGAAACTTTGATTATTCCTTTTCAATAACCATCTGCCTCGGAGGATCTGGCCGAGACGTCGCGGGGCGCCGATTAGTTCGTCCAAAACAACATGAAAATACCCGATGACCGGGTGAGACGTCTAACTTCAAAGGAACCGAGTCGCTTTCTTTCCTTCTTTTCTCCTGTTTTTGTTTGTTTATTTTTTTCTTTAAAGGCAGACAATATACAAAGTGCTGGAGTAACAATACACGAAGAGATATATATATATATATATACTTTTGGTTTTGTTTAAACATGAATACAGAGTATGTACACGTTAGTATTTACACTTCAAAGGCATCGCAGCGGTTTGTACACTCTTTTTCATCCTCGACCACTTTTGGTTGGATTTAAACTTGTCCCCCCCCCCACACACACACACACACACACACTGGCTTCACTTCCAGTGTGTGTTTCAGGCCCATCTGCCCCTCTGCTCCTGGAGTTTCACTCACTTGAATCCATCTGCTACCCCTAAAACCATCTTGCCCCCCCCCCCCACAAAAAAGACTACCTCTTCTTCATATCTCGACCTCATCGAATGTGAAACACACTCATGTGACATGTTTGTTGTTTGTTGTTTGCTTTTTTTGAAAAATACTCAGAAACAAAAACAAGCTCACGTTTTTCTTTTTTTTTCTTTGTGTGGATTGTACAACTTTTGTTTGTTTTCTTATATACATTCACTGAAAGCCTTTAAATATTGTCCCGTATCAAAAAACGTATCCAAAAGTCAGTGTGACCATCCTGTACAAGCCCCGCCCCCAAATCTGAAAAAATTGCTTTCCACTTTTTTTTAGCCCGACGATGTGAATGAAGTGCCCTCTCTTGTAATCACACGTCTTCATCTGCTAATTGACCCTCATCACAAGTGTCGGCTGTAGAGACGCATACCCCCCCCCCCCCCCCATATGCCCATGTACAGTTAACTTCAACACTTACCCATGCATGCCCCTCCTTCAGATACAGATTAAACACTTTGGTAAACATGTTGACAGGTTTCCAGAGGAGGAACAGGGCCGTAAACGAGGGGTGGGGGGTAAGGGGGGGTGGGGGGATTAGGCTAAAGTTAAAGCTGGCGGTCCCTCCATCGAGCGTCGAGGCTGGATAAGCAGCAGCTGGGACATATTTGTTTTCATCTCAAACCAAAACCTGTTTTTAAAGCCCTGATTAGAGTAATGGAGTTAAAGCGGCACATTCCCCCCACCCCCCCATCCCCTCAGCCTCCAGCTCCCCCCCCCTCCCGGCCTCCTCAGCCCAGGATGTCCAGGTACACCGGCGGGTTCTTGACCAGGAACAGCAGGCGGCTGTGGATGTCCTTGATGACCATCCTCTGCTGCGGCTCCCTCTGCCAGCAGCCCTGCATCAGCAGGGCCACCTCCTTGGGGCAGGTGCGCGGCCGCTCCAGTTCACGGCCCTGCGTGATGCATTCAATGGCCTGTTGGGGGGGAATTCAGAAAAAAAATGTTATATTAACAGGATGTACAGTATTCGAGATCTGTACAGGACAAGCATATATATGTATTTTATATATATATATATATATATATATATATATATATATATATAAATACATATTTATAGATATTTAATCGAATCTTTGTATTTATATAAATATATATTTATGATTTTTTAAAGAATGCATATATGTTTATATATATATATATATAAATATATATATTTATATATATAAATATATATATATATTTAAATATATAAATATATATATATATATATATATATAAATATATTATTTTTAAATATAAATATGTATATATAATATATATATATAAAGAAAATATATATACATATATTTATGTACATGTATTTATATATATATATATATATATATATATATATATATATATTTATACATATATGTATATATGTAGATAGATATTTAGTTATATTTTTATATATATATACATATTTATATAAATATATCTAGTTGAATGTAAAATAATAATAAAAAGTCAAATATAATTCAAAGAAATAATAGCGGATAAAACAACCTACAAAATATGAATAACCCTCCACGCCAATGGCTTTGATGGCTGAATTCACACGCTCTCTGTCGCTCTCCCTTCGAAGCGGCGCTTCCAATTATGAACCTCGGCCCGGTCCAATGAACGGAAGAGGCCAGACACACATGACCCCCCCAAAATGGCGTCTGCCTTAGAATCCGTATTTTGGGGCGTGATTCATCTCCGCCACTGCGTATTTAGGCAGCACGATAATTCCGCCCGTCCCTCATTGGCCCCGAGACCGATTAGGTTAACGAGGTTTACGGCTCGTTGGGCCCGGGCACAAAATGAGAGCCGATGAGATTAGAATTGAGTGCCGGGGAAAAGTGATCCACCCTCCTCTTGAAAGGGGAGAGGGTTTGAACCTGTAATAGCACCGCTGCGGTCGCAATGGAGTCCCACTTCTTGGTGCTCCAGCTGAAAAGGCTAGACTGGACCGCCCTTAATTACTATGAATTTATTGATTTACTTTAAGAGCGTAGAGAGTCGTAAAAAAAAGAAATATCAAAACCCATCAGCGGCAGCATGCGCTCTGAAGGCCTAAATCATGTTTTGTTCTGTTTGGAAGATGTTTTTTCATTGAAAAACCTCTTTAAAAAGTCATGAACCCTGTTATTGTTGTTATTATTATTATAGAAAACTTTTAAACTGACTCCTTTAAAATGAGACGCAGTTGTCCTTTAAAAATAAATAAATACATATTTATTTAGATATATTTATTTATATAAATATGTATACACATATATTTATTCAGATAAATATTGAGATATTTTAGATAAATATGTATATGTATTTATTTATAGATATATCAATATATTTCTCTAAATTTCTCAAAATATTTCTCTAAATATATCTAAATTTTCCTCTAAATATATCTAAATATTCCTCTAAATATATATGTATATATATATTTTTTTCTTCTAAATTTCTCTAAATATATCTAAATTTTCCTCTAAATATATCTAAATATTCCTCTAAATATATATATATATATTTTTTTTTTTCTAAATTTTTCTAAATATTTCTCTACATATATCTACATTTTTCTCTAAATATATATAAATATTCCTCTAAATATTTCTCTAAATATTTGTCGAAATATATCGAAATATATCGAAAACTTTTAACCGGCCTCCTCTAAAGCGAGACGCAGTTTTTCCGAAGCATTTCAACAATGATCTGGTTCTGCCGACCCACCTCGCTGTTGGACAGCTGGTACCACGGCTGCTTGCCGTAGGTGAAGATCTCCCAGAGGACCACGCCGAAGCTCCAGATGTCGCTCTCCGTGGTGAACTTCCGGTACATGATGCTCTCCGGCGGCATCCAGCGGATGGGCAGCATCGTGCGTCCGCCCACCTGGAGGAGGAGGAGGAGGAGGAGGAGGAGGAGGAGGAGGAGGAGGAGGAGGAGGAGGAGGAGGAGGAACATTCACCCGCTTTATTTTGTGGGTTAAATTCATGACCGACTTTCACTCTGGTTCTTATTATACCCGTTTATTATTATATTATATATATATATATATTATTAAGTCTGTTTGCTCCACTGTGATGAGAAGGAAAGATTATTTCAGTCATTAAAATGAGAAACTATCTCAAAACAATGAATTATACCTTTAAAATAATTAATTATGCCTCAACATAATTAATCAATAGCTCAAAATAATTCAAAATACCTCAAAATAATTAATAAGTTACTCAATAATAAAAAGAATAAATAATACAAATAATGAAATAATAAATAATAAAAAGTATATATATATGTACATACATATATATACATATATACACACATATATATACACATATAAATATATTTGTGTATATGTATATATATATATATATATATATATATATGTATATATATACATATATAAACATATATACATACATTTGTGTATATGTATATATACATATATATGTATGTTTATACATATATATATACTTTTTATTATTTCATTATTTCAATATATATATTTGTATTATATATATTTATTTATATATATATATATGTATACATATATATGAACATATATAAATATATGTATATATATACACATATATTTTTTTAATATGTATATATATGTATATATGTATAAACACATATATAACATCATAAACGAAAAAATCACACAATAAATAATACAAATAATGAAATAATAAATAATAAAAAGTATATATATATGTACATACATATATATACATATATACACACATATATATATACACATATAAATATATTTGTGTATATGTATATACATATATATATGTATATACATATATATACACACATATATATATATATATGTATATATATACATATATAAACATATATACATATATTTGTGTATATGTATATATACATATATATGTATGTTTATACATATATATATATACACTTTTTATTATTTATTATTTCATTATTTCTATATATATATTTGTATTATATATATTTATTTATATATATATGTATACATATATATGAACATATATAAATACATGTATATATATACACACATATATTTTTTTAAATATGTATATAAATGTATATATGTATAAACACATATATAACATCATAAACGAAAAAATAACCTCTCTCCTCTTCCTCCTCCTCCCCTCTCGTCCTCACCCCCCCCCCCCCCCCACTCACCCGGTAGTAGTCCGTGCTGTAGATGTCTCTGGACATGCCGAAGTCTCCGATCTTGACCACCAGCCCCTCCCCCACCAGGCAGTTGCGCGTGGCCAGGTCTCTGTGCACGAAGTGCAGCGAGGCCAGGTACACCATGCCCGACGCGATCTGAGCCGCGATGTGCAGCATCTGAGGGAGCGTCAGCTGGCCCAGGGGGGGCATCTTCGCCTCCTCCAGGATGCGGGCGTCAGGCCCGTGAGCCCTGAGAGGAGGAGGAGGAGTGGGGGGGGGGAGGAGGAGGAGGTTGTTAGTGTTGTGGGATAAAAGCAACAAATATAAACTAATTGATGGAGCCATCTTTTAATGAGGACTCATCTCTCCTGCCTCCTCCCTCTCTTCTTTCTCATCATTCTTTCCTCCCTCCTTTTTCCTCCCTCCTCTCTCATTTCTCTCCTCTCTCCTCCCTCTTCTCTCCTTTCTCCTCTCTCCTTCCTCCTCCCTCCTCTCTCCTCTTTCCTCCCTCCTCTCTCATTTCTCATCTCTCCTCCCTCTCTCCCCTCTCCTCCATCCTCTCTCCTTTCTCTACTCTATCTTCTCTCTCCTCTCTCCTCACTCCTCTCTCCTTTCCCTCCTTTCTCTCTCCTTTCTCCTCTCTCCTCTCTCTCTCATCTCCTCTTTCCTTTTTCCTCCCTCCCATCTCTTTCCATTCACTTCTCTCCTCTTTCCTCCCTCCTTTCTCCTCCCTCCTCTCTCCTTTCTCCTTTCTCCTCTCTCCTTCCTCCTCCCTCCTCCCTCCTCTCTCATTTATCATCTCTCCTCCCTCTCTCCTCTATCCTCTCTTCTTTCTCTACTCTCTCTTCTCTCTCCTCCCTCCTTTCTCCTCTCTCTCGTCTCCTCTTTCCTTTCTCCTCTCTCCCATCTCTCTCTCCTCTTTCCTCTTTCCTCCCCCCCTTATATGCCTGATATTGTGTTTTAAAATCATTTCTAAAGCTTCATTTCTCTTCTCTCATTTCTTTTTGAGGTAACATGTTTTCCTTTCGTCCGATTTCAAGAATTCTCATCAAATTGTTTGATTGGTAGATTCCAGAATATTCTTCCCTTCATATTTCTCCCTCCTTCTCGGGTTGTGGTCCCACATATCTCCATTTGTAAAGACCGGGACACGCCGGCCTCCTGCGATTCTTCCCCGGCCTCCGATCGGCCGGCCTCGCATTACTCAAACGCGTTGAGGTCGGGGCTCTCGGTGTACCGGTAACCATGGCAACCAGCGACCTCGCGTGACCCGGAGCGCGACGGCCTCGCGAGCCGCAGATCGTCGGAAAAACGTCTCCGCCGAGCGGCCGGTGTTCTGTCACTTTTTGCTGCCTTGTCAGAATTTGCTACCACTGCATACACTGATAGGTGTGTATCGATTCATGCTACCCTATCTGATAGGATGTTATTGTACTATCACAATATGCTTTTCTTTCAAAGTTCATTGTTTCACTTTTCACTGTTAAAGTGTTTATCTTCAACACTAAATACCCTAAGAATAAACCAGTGCTTTATTATGATAATGTGAACAAACTCATGTTTACAATAATTTGTTGACACAAAAGAAATAGCAACTGCTTATCACTCATTAATCTACATGTCATTACTACATAGTATTACTAGCTGTAACTTGGGAAATAATCTGGATTTTGAGGATGTCACTCCCCGTTATCAGACGTGCATCGACAGGGTGGCAAAACATTATGGGAGTGTCAAAAAGAAAAATCGGAAAATCGACAAAATCGAAAAAGGTATCGGTTCTCGACAAGTAGCATGAAATGACAGAAGGCTCTCGAGTCTCGCGGTTTATAATTTCTCCGGCTCGGCCGCTTAATACGAAACACGCGTCTCGTAATCCGCCCGCCTGTGATTTCCAGAATAATGCGATCCGGGAGCACGCCGCCTCTCACGGCTCATCAACACCCACTCGCCATCCGAGTCCGGCCCAGACGAGCCAATCACAGGCGACGTGTCTCCATCCATCCTAATATCGCTGCTCTCCGCCTCGCAGGAGGAAGTTGTCTCCACAGCCAGGATTAGTTTAAAGGCAGGTGGCGGCGTAGGAAAGCAGCTGCGTGTGTGTGTGTGTGTGTGTGTGTGTGGGGGGGGGGGGGGTAAATCAGATTTCCCTGAACGTCTGCCGCCCCTTGAGGACACCTGGCAGACAGGTGTCCCGAGAAGAGAGAGATCTTAGAGGAGAGAGAGAGAGATCCTAGAGGAGAGAGAGAGATCCTAGAGGAGAGAGAGATCCTAGAGGAGAGAGAGAGATCCTAGAGGAGAGAGAGAGCTCCTAGAGGAGAGAGAGAGATCCTGGAGGAGAGAGAGAGAGCTCCTAGAAGAGAGAGATCTTAGAGAGAGAGAGATCCTAGAGGAGAGAGAGATCCTAGAGGAGAGAGAGATCTTAGAGGAGAGAGAGATCCTAGAGGAGAGAGAGAGAGATCCTAGAGGAGAGAGAGAGATCTTAGAGGAGAGAGAGATCCTAGAGGAGAGAGAGAGATCCTAGAGGAGAGAGAGAGATCCTAGAGGAGAGAGAGAGCTCCTAAAAGAGAGAGAGATCCTAGAGAGAGAGAGCTCCGAGAGAATCTCCTTCCTTCCTTTCTTCTTTCCTTCCTTCCTTCCTTCCTTCCTTTCTTCCTTCGTTATAATGCGTTGGTTCTGTCTCAGTCGGCCTCCTAAGATCTCCATCCTTCCTTCCTTCCTTCCTTCCTTCCTTCCTTCCTTCTTTCCTTCAATTACATTTAGCTGACACTTTAATCCAAAGCGACTAACAGTCACGTGACATCCACACACTGTGGACACAACCACAACTCGGGGTTAAGTGTGTTGCTCAAGGGCACGTGGACCAGGGCGGGGTTTGAACCGCCAACCCCCCGGTGCTCGTCTGCAGCTCTCTGGTAAAAAACGACTTCAGAGACCCGAGAGGGACGGACGGAAAGCCGCAGCTTCAAACTATCAGTCCGAACCGCCGAAACCATCGATTAGACTCAGAGCCGCCGAGAGACGCGAACACGCGTCATGTGACCGGAGCCACCCGTCATGTGACCCCCCCCCCCCCCCCCCCCCCGCCTACCTGAGGAAGCGGTTGAGGTCCCCGTGCCTCATGTACTCGAACACCATGGCCAGCGGCTCCCCGTCGGTGCAGACGCCGTAGAACCTGACGATGTGCTGGTGCTGCAGCACCGTCAGCAGCTCCGCCTCCCGCTGGAAGTCCTGCCGGGTCGACTCGTTGGCGTCCTTCAGGGTCTGGGGGGCGGGGGGGGGGGGGGGGGGGCATTAGAAGGCATCCACATCACCAAAACAAGAGCGGCAGGAGGCCCAGAGGTCGTCGCCATAGTTACAAACCCAAAAACATAAGAAACACATAGTTACAAAACAAAAGAACTCTCCTCCCACCTCCATCATCCATCCTCCCCTCCATCCTCCATCCTCCATCCTCCATCCTCCATCCTCCATCTCCATCCTCTATCCTCCATCCTCTATCCTCCCTCCTCCATCCTCTATCCTCCCTCCTCCATCCTCTATCCTCCCTCCTCCATCCCATCCTCCATCCCCCATCCTCATCCTCCATCCTCTATCCTCCCCCTCCATCCCCTCCATCCTCATCCTCCATCCCTCCATCCTCCCCTCCATCCCCATCCTCCTCCATCCTCTATCCTCCCCCTCCATCCCCTATCCTCCCCCTCCCATCCTCTATCCTCCCCCTCCATCCTCTATCCTCCTCCTCCATCCTCTATCCCTCCTCCATCCTCTATCCTCCCCTCCTCCATCCTCCATCCTCTCATCCCCTCCCATCCTCCATCCCTCCATCCCCATCCTCCTCCTCCATCCTCTATCCTCCATCCTCCATCCCTCCATCCTCCCTCCATCCATCCCTCATCCCTCCCTCCATCCTCTATCCTCCCCTCCATCCTCTATCCTCCCCCTCCATCCTCTATCCTCCCTCCCCTCCATCCTCTATCCTCCCCCTCCATCCCTATCCTCCTCCCTCCTCCCATCCTCCTCCATCCTCTATCCTCCCCCCTCCATCCCTCTATCCTCCCCCCTCCTCCATCCCCTCCATCCCTCTCCTCCCCCTCCATCCCTCTATCCTCCCCCTCCATCCCTCTATCCTCCTCCCTCCATCCTCTATCCCCTCCCTCCCCTCCCTCCTCCATCCTCTATCCTCCCTCCTCCATCCTCTATCCTCCCTCCCCATCCTCCCCTTCCATCCTCTATCCTCCCTCCTCTATCCTCCCCCTCCCTCCTCTATCCTCTATCCTCCCTCCTCCCCCGGTCTCCCTTTTCCTCCCTCCTTTCTCCTCTCTCATTTCTCTCCTCTCTCCTTTCTCCTCTATCCTCCATCTTCTCTACTTCCCCCCTCCCTCCCTCCCTCCCTTCTCCTCCTCTCCTTTTTCTCCTCTCCCTCCCTCCCCCTCTCTCCTCCCTCCTCCTCTTCTCTCTCTCCTCCCTCCTCCCTCCTCTCTCCTCCCTCCTCTCTCCTCCCTCCTCCCTCTCCTCCCTCCTCCTCCTCCTCCTCCTCCTCCTCTGATGTGATGCTCTACAAAGCTCCTGCAGGTGAATGTGGAGCCGGTTCCTCCACCTTGTTCCTCTTGTGTATTATCGTGTCGTAAGGCGATGCGTGTTAACACCACCCGACGGCCTCCACTCTCTCAGACCGCAGGAGGCTATTTGCAGCTCACGCAGGACTTAAGAGTAAGTGAGTAAGTGCAGCGTATTTACTTTGACTCTTGTTGCCGAGCTATCGAGTGTCACGCTTCGGAGTTTTCAGAGTTTTCCTTCATCACTTTGTTAGATGGACAGGAGGAGCAGGAGACGAGGGAACGTTCTCCAGCCGGGAACACAACACGTCTGGCTTCAGATACCGAAGTTCATACAGGTTTTTAAAAAGGAGCCGGTTGCTGCTTGAATATAGCTTCTCCTGCCCCGCTGATGCCCCCCCCCCCCCCCCCCTCTACCTCCATCCGTCTCATGGACCGTGGAGGTCTGGAACTTTTCATAAACTCTGTCAAATTCATTGAATGTATTTTTACTCTAATGATTCCTTCTGGTCACATGACATCTATTGTTCATCTGGTCACATGACATCTGTTGTTCTGTCCATCCTGGAGAGGGATCCTCCTCTGTTCTCTCCTGAAGGGTTCTTCCCTTTTCCCCTGAAGGGTTATTTGGGAGTTGTTCCTGATCCGATGTGAGGTCAAAGGTCAAAGGTCAGGGATGTCTATGTGTACAGATTGTAAAGCACTCCGAGACACATTTGTAATTTGTGAAATTGGGCTCTACAAATAAACTGAATTGGTCCATATACTGCGAACTATCCACACTCTGTCATGTTCATTGAATGTGTTTTAACTCTACAGCTTCATTCTGGTCACATGACATCGATGATCCTCTGTTGCTCTGCTTTTTTCTCCGTGAAAGTTTTTTCTTGGGAGTTGTTCCTGATCCGATGTGAGGTCAAAGGTCAGGGATGTGAACAGACTGTAACGTGTGGCCCAGGTGTGACATCGGGCCCTTCAGATCAGACTGGTTGAACCGACGCACCTTGATGGCCACCAGCATCTTGTCGCTGTCGGGGCTGAGGTTGGCGCACTCGGCCAGGTAGACTTTGCCGAAGGCTCCTTCTCCCAGCTCCCACTTCAACACGATGTCCCGCCGCTTGATGTTCTGGACGCCTGACAGGAGGACGACATGCAGAGGGTTGAACATCCGGGTGTGAGGGGGAAGTTTGCAACAGCAGCACAATTACACAACATGAATACAAAAAGCTACAGTCATCAGTGGAAACCACAGCGGAAACTACAATGTGAACTATGGTTAAAACTTTAGTCATCAGTAAAAACTACAGTGGAAACTACAATGTGAACTGCAGTGTAATCTACAATGTAAACTATAGTGTAAACTACAGTGTGAACTACACTATAAACTACCGTGTGAACTACAATGTGAACTACAGTGTAAACTACACTATAAACTACAGTGTAAACTACAGTGTGAACTACAGTGTAAACTACAGTGTAAACTACACTATAAACTACCGTGTGAACTACAGTGTGAACTACAGTGTAAACTACAGTGTGAACTACAGTGTAAACTACAGTGTAAACTACACTATAAACTACCGTGTGAACTACAGTGTGAACTACAGTGTAAACTACAGTGTAAACTACACTATAAACTACTGTGTGAACTACAGTGTAAACTACAGTGTGAACGACCGTGTAAACTACAGTGTAAACTACACTATAAACTACCGTGTGAACTACAGTGTGAACTACAGCGTGAACTCCAGCACTCACACATGTCCTTCTCCTTGATGATGCCACAGAAGTACTGCGGGTTCTCCACGAAGCTGGACAGACCCGAGTCTTCGTCGGAGGACGGCGGGCTGGTCCCGAAGTTCATGAAGCGCAGTGACACCGCCAGGTCGTCCTCGGTCCCCAGAACGGACGACCCTAATGACACGAGGGGGGGGGGGGGGGGGTAACCATGAGCGACTAATCAGCCTCCTAACCACTCGTGATTGCAGGCCATCAGAAGAAAATCTCTGAACTTGTTTTTTACCTATTTGGTCACCGGGGCTCGGCGGAGCTCTAATAATCACCGTCATCAACCGGCAATCAGGACACATTGAACTGGGGGGGGGGGGGGTAACGGCGCCTGACTACAGCGCGTATTAAAAGCCAAACAAGTGGGGCACAAATTGTAAAAACCCCACTCAGCAAGGCAAACCACAGAACCCCCAGAGTCCAACTCGGTAGAAAATGGATCAACAGAGAGAGCGATGGAGGAAAGGAAAGAGGGAGCAGGGCCCACTTAGGCAATCAGGCCCACTTAGGCACTTTTAGAGTGAGAAGGGTCTATGTGTGTGTGTGTGTGTGTGTGTGTGTGTGTGTGTGTGTGTGTGTGTGTTGAGGGGCGAGGGGGGGGGGGGGGTCAGAGTGGAGCTTTATCGCGTCTAGCTGTTCCTCCATCCATCTTCTTTAATGGGCCCTCGCCACGTGGCCGTGGCCGAGGGAGGTTTCTACCGCCGGCCTCCTGCAGTAATTAAGGCACTTTAGACTCAGCGGCTGCCGAGCGCACGAGTCACGGCGCTGGACGGCTCGGCCATTTTAGAAAAGCGATAATTTGGTGGAACGTTCTCATTCCGTACGTTCTCGAGCCGTATTCATGCGTCCGGGCTGAGGCGGCTACGCCCACTCGGTCCGGAGCGCGGCGGCAAAACTTGTGAAGCTAATTTTTCCTTTTTTCGCAGGTTTCTGTAACGCTTCATTCTGGTCACATGACGTTTATTGTTCATCTGGTCACATGACGTCTATTGTTCATTCTGGTCACATGACGTTTATTGTTCATCTGGTCACATGACATCTATTGTTCATCTGGTCACATGACATCTATTGTTCATCTGGTCACATGACATCTATTGTTCATCTGGTCACATGACATCTATTGTTCATCTGGTCACATGACATCTATTGTTCTTCTGGTCACATGACATCTATTGTTCATCTGGTCACATGACGTCTATTGTTCATCTGGTCACATGACACCTATTGTTCATCTGGTCACATGATGTCTATTGTTCATCTGGTCAAATGACGTCTATTGTTCATCTGGTCACATGATGTCTATTGTTCATCTGGTCACATGACGTCTATTGTTCATCTGGTCACATGACACCTATTGTTCATCTGATCACATGACATCTATTGTTCATCTGGTCACATGATGTCTATTGTTCATCTGGTCACATGACACCTATTGTTCATCTGGTCACATGATGTCTATTGTTCATCTGGTCACATGACGTCTATTGTTCATCTGGTCACATGACATCTAGTGTTCATCTGGTCACATGACATCTATTGTTCATCTGGTCACATGACATCTATTGTTCATCTGGTCACATGACATCTATTGTTCTTCTGGTCACATGACACCTATTGTTCATCTGGTCACATGATGTCTATTGTTCATCTGGTCAAATGACGTCTATTGTTCATCTGGTCACATGATGTCTATTGTTCATCTGGTCACATGACGTCTATTGTTCTGCTGAGTTTGGGACTTACGGTGAATGCCGAACTTGGAGTGCTGGCCACACTTGTTGATGACCATCACCATGACGACGAGGAACGTGCAGGCGAACACAGCCAGACCCACAGCCACAGACACCTGGGACCAAGACACACACACACACACACCACACACACATCACACACACATCAGACACACATCACACACACACATCACACACACACCACACACACGCCAGCGGGACGTACCACGAACACGCGGCTCTCGGGGTTCTCCGTGACGTCCATTCCCGACTTGTTGGTGGGACCTGAGGAGCAGCAGGAGGTCAGTCCTAGAGGCTTCTCAGCCGGACCATGCCGGGTTATTTTTGAGGAGAATCAAATGTAAAAACTCACTTGGAGCCGCATCGGGGACTGGCATGAGGGGAGAACACACACACACACACACACACACACACACACACTGGTTAATTTCCAATTATTCAGCCTCTGCTTAAATGGTAAATGATTTGTTGTTGTTGTGATTATATTCTATTTTATATTCTACAGGTATCTAAATACCTTTTCCACGCGTTGCACACACACGTATCTATGCACTAGATCTTGGTGGTGAATATTAATTCACATTTTATTCACATGCTTTACTTGAAACTGGAGACACATTTGTGTGTGAGTGTGTGTGTGTGTGTGTGTGTGTGTGTGTGTGAACAGCTGATCCAGAGTCAGCCAGGAATGGCTCATGAAGAAAGTGTGTTGACACCCCAGATCTCCAATAGATGATCAATACGTCGCGTTCATTCATTCATAACTAATCTATTTGGTGTTTTTAGGGGTCTTGTTGAATGGGGGTGCAGATGTTTGTGTGGAATAACATATTCACATAGAAACATATAAGCATCCTGGACCGTTCGGACCGTACATTTTTATATTTTCTCTGTGTGCCATCTTCATTTACTTTTACCCAGTAACATATAGACTGACATGTACACATCTGAACATAAGTAAAAAGGTTTAAAAAGGTAACATTTATTAAAATATCCCACTAGTGGTTGCAGAGATCCTTTTTAGTTTGGGGATGCAATTTTCGGATCAGAGGCCTAAAAAAAGCTTAGCGCTTAATCCTCGTAACATCCTCCCGCAATACACCTTTTGTCCACTGGGGTCAAACATGACCCCGACTGGTTTGACCGTTATTTAAAGCATATAGTATGAATTGTCAAATAATTCTGTTTTAGTCTTACTTCATTCCAACCCATTATCACACATTTATGTCTTTGTTTTGGGAATTTAGGGCCAATAGACGTGGTTTATAAAAAAAAGTATTCCCTGTTTTTGAAAGGAAATTAAATGTGGAGAAAAAAAAAGTCTTTACTTTATATTATTTTGACTATTTGAATGATTACATGTCAATGTTTACTGCAGATGCTGTTTGTGAATCATTCACATTTTTCTCATGGCAGCTCATTATCACACCCGTTGTCCTCTGGGGTCAAAATGACCCCGACTGGTTTGACCGTTATTTAATAAATATAGTATCAATTGTCATTTAATTCTGTTTTACACCTTTAGTCTTACTTCAGTCCAACCCATTATCACACATTTTTCTCTTTTAGGGGGGAATTTAGGGCCAATAGACCTTGTTTGTAAAAAAGTATTACCTTTTTTTGAATGGAAATGAAAAGTAACATTTATAATTCATTACTTTATATTATTTTGACTATTTGAATGATTTACATGTCAACGTTTACTGCGGATACTGGTTGTGAATCATTCCCATTTTTCTCGTGGCAGCTCATAATCACACCCGTTGTCCTCTGGGGTCAAAATGACCCCGACTGGTTCGCCTGTTATGTAATAAATATAAAGTGGATCCTCCCCCCGGTTTCGCGTTTCGGGAAGTCACCTGGAAAGATGCCCTCGGGGTCGAACTCGTCGAAGGGGTTGTCCATGAAGCTGCCGTTGGCCGTGGCCTCGTCGCGGCCCAGCTTGTTGTGCACGATGAGGGTGTACAGCCCGTTGTTGATGTGCGTGGGCTTGTTGAGGAAGAGGCAGCCGTGCTTCTCCGAGCCGTCTCCGGAGTCGGGGATGAGCTGCGTGTACATGTAGGCGTTCTCCTTCAGCTGCTGCCCGTTGTAGCGCCACGTGATGCTCGGCTCGGGGTTGCCGTCCACCACGAAGGGGAAGCACCAGTGGTGCTGCTGCACGGCGTTGCCCAGGTAACCGATTCTCACCGGGACTGAGGGCAGGAGGAGAAGAAGAAGGAGGAGGAGGAGGAGGAGGAGGAGGAGGAGGGAGAGGAGGAAGAGGAGGAAGAAGAAGAAGAAGAAGAAGAAGAAGAAGAAGAAGAAGAAGAAGAAGAAGAAGAAGAAGAAGAAGAAGAAGAAGAAGAAGAAGAAGAAGAAGAAGAAGAAGAAGAAGAAGAAGAAGAAGAAGAAGAAGAAGAAGAAGGGGAAGAGGAGGTGGAGGAGGAAGAGGAAGAAGAAACGGAAGAAGGAGAAAAATAAAAAGGAGGAAAAAGAAAGAGGAGGAGGAGAAGAAGAAGAAGGAGGAGGAGAAGAAGGAGGAGGAGGAGGAAGGAGAAGAAGAAGAAGAAGAAGAAGAAGAAGAGGAAGAAGATGAAGAAGGAGGAGGAGAAAAAGAGGAAGAAAACAAAGGAGAAGAAGAAGAAAAAGAATAAGAGGAAGTAGATGAAGGAAGAGGAGGAGGAGGAGGAGGAGGAGGAGGAGGAGGAGGAGGAGGAGGAGGAGGAGGAGGAGGAGGAGGAGGAGGAGGAGGAGAAGATAAATATAATATAAGATAAAGTGCACAAACGGTCAGGTTTACAGAACTTTGTCAGTCGGTTTAAAGGTTTAGCTTAGCTTAGCATAGTGTGTGGAAACGGATGGAAACAGCTAGCCTGGCTACCTCCCAACAGGAGCTCCATGGTCCTCAGATGAATCTCTTTAGTCATCAATGAATCTTCCACATCGATGTTGACTCAACACCGGTTAGTTTAGCTAGTGTGACGAAAGATAAGTTTTAGGGGATTGTCACGAGAGAATTCTCACAGATTATTCATTAAGATGTTTTGGGTTTGACATGAAGTGGTGGGTTTGCCATGAAGTGGAGGGTTTGACATGAAGTGGAGGGTTTGACAAGAAGTGGAGGGTTTGACAAGAAGTGGAGGGTTTGACAAGAAGTGGAGGGTTCAACATGAAGTGGAGGGTTTGACATGAAGTGGAGGGTTTGACAAGAAGTGGAGGGTTCAACATGAAGTGGAGGGTTTGATATGAAGTGGAGGGTTTGAAGTGGAGGGTTCAACATGAAGTGGAGGGTTTGATATGAAGTGGAGGGTTCAACATGAAGTGGAGGGTTTGACATGAAGTGGAGGGTTTGACAAGAAGTGGAGGGTTTGACAAGAAGTGGAGGGTTTGACATGAAGTGAAGGGTTTGACAAGAAGTGGAGGGTTTGAAGTGGAGGGTTTGCCATGAAGTGGAGGGTTTGCCATGAAGTGGAGGGTTTGACATGAAGTGGAGGGTTTGACATGAAGTGGAGGGTTTGAAGTGGAGGGTTTGAAGTAGAGGGTTTGACAAGAAGTGGAGGGTTTGACATGAAGTGAAGGGTTTGCCATGAAGTGGAGGGTTTGAAGTGGAGGGTTTGCCATGAAGTGGAGGGTTTGACATGAAGTGGAGGGTTTGACATGAAGTGGAGGGTTTGAAGTGGAGGGTTTGAAGTAGAGGGTTTGACATAAAGTGGAGGGTTTGCCATGAAGTGGAGGGTGTGCCATGAAGTGGAGGGTTTGTTGAGGCGTCCTGCAGGTTTCCGTGAGTCGATGCTCTCCATCTGCACATCAAACTGTGATGACCTGCCATGAATTATGAATCCTGGTCGTCGTCGTGGCCCCGACCACAAAGAGCTACCTGAAAGGTTACAGGAAACGGCCTCGCCACGGATCGAACACTCTGGAGTGCAGACCCCCCCCCCCCCCCCCCCCCACACACACACACACACACACACACAACACACACACACACAGGTCCGCTGCTCTTAACCCGTGACCCGGCCTGTTGGAAAGTGCTGTGCTAAGGGGATGCTGAGCTCTGTTTCCCCCTCAGCCCCACTGGAAGTCTGTCGCACCGGGTGGAGCATTAGCACTGTGATCCACGTTTAACTAATCATCCATTAGCGACCCCCCCCCCCCCCCCCTCAACTCACACTCACAATGAACTTGCTTCTTTTTTTTCAAGGAAATACAAAAAATGATTTCCGGCTTCAGTGCAGACAGATTCTACACTTAACCTGAACTTTATACAAAATTGTATACCAAAAAATTCAATATATATATTTTTTACTGTGGATATTATTATAATAATAATTATTATCATTATTATTACTATTATTATTATTATTATTATTATCTTTATTTAAAGGGACCATTTAAAGATAAATGTCAACATTTAATGCTCTTTTCCAGATTGTAGCTACACAGCTAATTAGCATCTGTAGTCCCTTGACAGACCATAATAAACATAAAAACAATAACAAAGATAAAACAATAACAAACAGTACATGATAAGACACACCACAACTATATATGTTGTAAGACAGGAAAAGCATATTAAAAGTAAGTAATAAAAACCATTAAAGGTAAGTAATACGACCCCTAATAATAAAAATGCTGCTCTAAATCCACTTTTTTTTTTACTTCAAATGACACTGCAAAAAAAAACACAACACGTGCCCTCTCCCTTTTAAAAAGGGAAGCCACGACACGAGCGCCATGAATCAATGGCGCCGAGAGCCACTCAGCAGTAAACACCCACTGTTCAGGGAGGTAATTAAGAGTAATTAAAGGGCTGGCGGTTAACGAGTGTCCGTCCACCAGGGGGCCGATGCTGATGGATTAGCTGCACTAACGCGTTTACCGACTGCCAATCACGGCGGATGAAGCGTTTTTTCCGGAGTAGGAGGGAAGAGTCCATTAGCGCGGGGCTCAAATCAGATCTTAGGCGGCTTATCGGCCCCATTTTCCTGACGTTCATTATCTGTCCCTCGATGCTCGTGCATTTCGTACCCCCCCCCCCCCCCCCCCCCTCCCTCGCTCTTTTTTAGGCTGTATTCTTTCTAATGCGTGTCCCACAGTTGGTTGATATACGACATTGTTTTGGCCGTATTCTTCTTGGGTAATGTAATCGCTAATGCACCCGACGGCGTTCCTCCTGCGGGGACCGCCGGGCGCTGTCATTCCTGAGCTGCTCGACGCCCTAATGCATCCGAGAGGAGAACAACAGGCGGCCTCCTGGGTCAAGCTGCAACTGGGAAGTACAGCGCGAGCGTGCGTGTGTGTGTGTGTGTGTGTGTGGGTGTGTGCGCACAGAAAAATAATGGTTCTTAAATGGTTCCATCAACCAATGAAGAACTACTTATTTTGTCTAAAGCACCATTATAGGTGCTTTGAGACACTGTTATAGGTTCTTTGAAGAACTCTTGAAGAAGATGGTAATTTAAAGAATCCTGGTTTGAAAGGTTCTTTGTGGAACCAGAAATGGTGCCTTAAAGAACCATCTTTTGAAGGTTCTTTGAGAGACCTTTATAGGTTATTTGTGGAACTTTTTACTGATATGGTACTTTAAAGAACCCTAGTTTAAAAGGTTCTTTCTGGTGCCTTAAATAACCAAGTTGTGAAGGTTCTTTGAGACACCATTTTAGGTTCTTTGAAGAACTTTTTAAGGAGATGGTTCTTTAAAAAAACCTGGTTTAAAAGTTATTTGTGAAACCAGAAATGGTGCATTAAAGGACCATTTTTGACGGTTCTTTGAGACACCTTTATAGGTTCTTTGTGGAACCATAAATGGTGTCTTAAAGACCAATTTGTTAAGGTTCTTTGAGATATCTTTATAGGTTCTTTGAAGAAAGAACCCTGGTTTGAAAGGTTCTTTGAGGCACCATAAATGGTGCCTTAAAGAACCATGTTTTAAGGTTATTTGAGACACCTTAATAGGTTCTTTGGGGAACCATAAATGGTGTCTTAAAGACCAATTTGTTAAGGTTCTTTGAGATATCTTTATAGGTTTTTTGAAGAAGGTTTGAAAGGTTCTTTGTGGAACCTTAAATGGTGCCTTAAAGAACCATGTTGTTAAGGTTATTTGAGACACCTTTAGAGGTTCTTTGAAGAACTCTTTAAGGACATGGCTCTGTAAAGAACCCTGGTTTGAAAGGTTCTTTGAGGAACCAGACACGGTTCTCCTAAGGCGTCCCTCTGAAGAACCATTTTCGGGTCCAGGCTGCACCGTAACTTGTGCGTGTGCGAGGTGAAGGAGTTCTCCGGGAGCAAGCCGAGGTCCGCCCCCCCCCCCCCCCCTCCCTCTTGTCCCCCTCATTGTATCTGGCCCTTTAAATGGCGAGCCCTACCTGCAGCACTCGTCTCGTATTATTACAACGCTTCCCGCCCGGCTGCCAGAGTGAGTGGCAGGCGACAAAGAGCTCCATTAGACGCGTGGCGGGTACATGCTTGCGTTTGAGGATGGAGGGGGGGGGAGGGGGGGGGCATTTAGAAAGAAATCAGTACAGTACATTTTTCCCTTTCTCTGGCTGTCCACCCTGCCGGCACTATATAAAAAAAATAAGAAATGTCCCCGGCGTGCCGCGGCCGTAACCTCCATTAGGCACTTACACTCGATGTCCAGCTGCACCATCTCCTCCCCGGGCCCGGCCTGGTTCTCCGCCTCGCACGTCAGGTTGTGCAGGTTGTCCTTGGAGGAGATGTTGGAGAGGAACAGCACCAGCTCCAGGGTGGAGCCCCAGATTCTCTCCTGTCAGCAGGCGGAGACAGAGGAGGTTCATTAATGCAGGTATAGATCCCTCAGAGACAGAGAGGACTCGGGTCAGAGCGCCGGAGAGGGATCCAAAAGATGAGTGAAGTGGGCGGATCAATAGATACAAAAGCAAGCTGTACTTTAGATAAACGGCTTCAACAATTTGGCGACAGCGCAGTCGAAACTAAATCAGAACTTTTGGGAAATCCACACGTGGATTTCCCAAAAGTTCTGATTTAGTTTCGTTGACGTATGGCGTTTTTACATTTCCTGAAAGGGCTCCGCTACCTGGGTGAAGAAGCGAGACTTGAGCGTATCGGTTCGCCACCTCACGTTGGGAGACGGACTCCCCGTCACTTGGCAGGCGAACGTCAGGTTGCCTCCTTCTTGGATCTTGGTCTCCTTGAAGGGGTCAATGGTGACCATCGGCAGACCTGGGATCAGCCGAGGAGACAGAGGTGAGCGGCGCGACGGTACGAGTCCCTCGCTTTCCTCAATACGGCTTGTTTACATTTTATTATTTGGACAACTTGTTTCTTGAATATTGATTCTGTTTGTATTTACACTGGATGGGAACTACTTTTTACACGTCTTATGTTGTGCTGGGACACATTTAGTTGCGATCATCCTCCTGAAGACATGTGCAGCGGTAGAAGTTTTTTACTTAAGTTCAAGAAGTTGAAGTGACAATAAAGTGTTGTTTTCTCAGAGATGATTGTTTTCTCAGCGGACCGTCTCCCTCTCGGCGGTGTGCAGCCAGTGAGGGTCTACGCTCTTTATTTTAATGTTTCATCGCGCATATTTTTACGCGCAAGCTATTTACCGGCTAACGGGGAGAATTCGGGAGAAGAAAAATAAGCTTCCTATTAAAGTATTAAAGAGATTCAAGTTTCTATGTTGAGGAACATCGAGAAACATCGAAGAACATCGAAGAACATCGAGGAACATCAAGAAAAATCAAGAAACATCGTGGAACATCGTGGAACATCGATAAACATCGAAGAACATCGAAGAACATCGAAGAACATCGAGAAACGTTGAGGAACATCAAAGAACATCGAACATCAAAAAACATCGCGAAACATCGAAAAACACAGAGAAACATCGCGAAACAGAAAAGCATTGAAAAACATCACGAAATATCGCGAAATATCGCGAAACATCGAAAAACATCGAGGAACATCGAGAAACTTCGAGAAACATCAAGGAACATCGAAGAATAGCGAGAAAAAGCAAAGAATTTTCGGTAAACATGGAGACACATGCATTATTACCGATAACATGACAGTGAGAAAGTGAGAATGGAGTCCGGGCGTCACTCACTGCAGTTGTCGAGCACCAGCGAGTTGAGCGCCACCTCCTGGTCGTCTAGGTAACAGGACAGCATCTGGCTGTCCACGTCCCCGCGGTCGTTGCGCTGCCACTGCTGCAGCCAGTGGAGGTCACAGGAGCAGAGCAGCGGGTTGTCCCTCAGGACCCTGAGGAGGAAGAGGAGGAGTCCTTCATCAGCATCGGGAAAACCAGACGTCATCACACTAAACACGCGTCCGCCCCTTTAAGTGTGGGTGATGAGGTCACGTGACCACGTGGTGGTCTGCAGCGTGTGGACTTCTGGTCATCGTGAACTTGAAGTCGTTGTGTTCTTTACATGAAGATTATCTGGCAGAACAAAATGTGTCGCCTGTCCTAAACTTCTGTTTAATAATAATAATCCAGTCAGCCAACTGGAGCTCTTGTGTAAAAGTAACTTATTTTAAGGAATGAGAGTTTAAGGGACTCACAGGTTGAGCAGCGGCAGGGAGTGAAACACCCTCCAGGAGATGTGCTCCAGGGAGTTGGACGCCAGGTTCCTGTGAGAAGGTTGAGAGAAGAAGAAACACGATGTTACCGCCATTCATTACGTCGTTCCATCTCTATTCAAGATGAAGAAGTCTGCACTTCATCAATGAGGAACCAGGATGAAGTCTGCGTTGTGTTCATTACATTACATTACGTGTCATTTAGCAGACGCTTTTATCCAAAGCGACTTACAATAAGTGCATTTCAACCTAGAGTACAAACTAAGA
Source organism: Liparis tanakae (assembly GCA_036178185.1). Classification (NCBI taxonomy): domain Eukaryota; kingdom Metazoa; phylum Chordata; class Actinopteri; order Perciformes; family Liparidae; genus Liparis; species Liparis tanakae. Next base: position 1,939,117 of record CM070092.1, on the reverse strand, counting down.
ACAACAAGAATACAGAAAGTAACATTTCCTCATCATAGTCAAACTACAAAAGTACCATAATAAGAGACATTCAAGTGCTACTAAAGTGCGAATCTGTGTTTTAATCCAGATATAATCGAAATGCGAAATGCAAAATAATGTTCATGCCTTCTGCATCCGTTTATTGAGGGACATCTTTTGGGAAGGGGATTGAACTTTAATCGGGTTTAATAAAGAAGAAGAGATAAAATAATGGTATCAACGTTGTTTGTGCAGTTGATTCTATGAAGGTACATTTGTGTCTTTATTACGCAAACAAATGACAAAGTTTTAAGAGCAAATTTATCGTTTGTAAGTACATGAATTGTTAGTTTTGCTGATGAGATTAAAATGTGTTGCTGCAAATCAAAAACATCACCAATAGAAACTCCTCGCTCAGCGTAAGCCCCGCCCTCTACGTATATTTTTTATTTGAGTCCAAATATTTATTTTTATTTTGAGAGCAAATATTTGTTATTTGAGAGCAATTATTTAAATTTGAGAGCAAACATTTTTTATTTGAGAGAGAATATTTTTTATTTTAGAGAAAATATTTTTTATTTGAGAGATAATATTTAAAATTTTAGAGAAAATATTATTTATTTGAGAGCAAATATTTTAAATTTGAGAGATAATATTTAAAATTTGAGAGAAAATATTTATTTGAGAGCAAATGTTTTAAATTTGCATCAAAACTAACAATTAATTTACTTGCACAATAAGAAACTTGCTCTCAAAACCTTTTTTAGTTTTTGTTTGCCTTTGTTTCCACCTCCATATGAGTCGTGTGATTTGATTGGTCGCTTTTTTAGAGCGCCTCTCACCTGACTCTCGGCGGGGCGAAACACGTTAATGCACCCGGAGCGTCGTGATCAATCACCTTCGGCACGTCTCTCACCCGCCGGGCGCCGACAGGCTGCAGCGCGCCTCGCTACCTCAGTGCATTAGGTGATTGGCTCGGAGTCAAACACTTCCCGGAGGAAAGGGGGCGGAGCTTGGCGACAAAGACTGACCAACGCCATTCAAATGAGGGAGAAAGAGTTTCACACTCTGGCAGATTGTTCTAAGTAGGGTGTCAATTTTAGCTTCATGGCATAATTTGGTGACCTTTTCTCTCTATAAAGTGAGGCTCAAACATTCATTTTTTCTTTATGCATGAATTGTCTCAAAAGCAATATCTTTCTGCCTCCCCTTCAGGATTCATTTGAATCACATCGGCGACCTCCTTACTTCGCACTCGGAGCTATAATCAGGTCACAATTGTTGGACCGAATACATGGAAAATGAACACGTAACCTAGGTAACCCTCCGGCCTTAGTGACACAAACAGCGGCCTTCTTTTTTTGTTACCCCCCCCTGCAGTGTAAAGCATTCTGTGTGATAAAAATAGATGTAATACGATGCATTTTGCACATAATATATAAAATAGACAATTCAGTTTAGGAACTTATTGAATATTTATGAAATAACTATTTTCATAGGCTTTTTTAAATGGATGCTCATATTAAAAATAGCCCTATTTAAACGTATTAAAAAGATGAAATCTACAGTGTTATACTGCGTCGTGGTCATCCTGTCACGGGTGAATGCTCCATATCTTATTGCCGAATCCTCTCGGGGCACTAAAATATCATCACAGGGGCTCTCAAATGATCCTCAGACGGCTGAAGAGATCAGGACTGTAAATAAAAACCTCCCCCCCCCCAGAAAGATGACAGAAAGCCTCACTGGGGAGCGCCCATATTATTTGTTTTCCTTGCTCCCAAAAGTTCATGTCAGATGGTTTAGCCATCAGGGCTTATCCATTACAGCTCGATTCCTCCACCCGGGACCACAGGAGAGAGAGGGGGGGGGGGGGGGCAGAGCCGGGAAGAGCAGCTCATCTTCTTTTTTTCCATTCTTAAGTAGTGGATTTAAAGATAAAGATGGAGTGTTGTGGAAAGGAAAAGAGGCCCAAGCCTCCGTGTCCACTGGCTGTAGTTTTTGGGGATCGTCTTTTTCCCTCTTAGAGCCCCAGAAATACATCTGCCACACAGAAGCCCCCCCCCCCCCCTCCCCCCCTCCTTCCACTCAAACCCTGCCCACCGTCTCCCATCTCCCATCCACAGTTGAATATTGATTAAGTGATAATGGACCCTTAGTGGAGTGTATTTATTATGCATCAGTTGTCGATAATCCGCCAAAGTGAGCGAGTAAAAGGTGACTGGTGGACGTCTTCTCCGATTACTCTCCAGCCCCCCCCCCGCCCCCCCCCCCGCCCCCCCTCCCATCCCTCCAATCTCTGGTCCCCGCTTCTCTCTCAGATAAGCGGCGTGGGACATGTCGCACACGCCCAGTAGGACCATGAGGACAAGATGGAGGCGATGAGAGTCGGCTGCAGCTGGATGGACCGATGTGATGGTTCCCCCAGATAAGGCTTCCTCGTATTATTATTTATTAAAGGGCCAGACGTGAGGATATGTAAAGACCCAAATTAATAACTTTTAGAAATATAGAGTGAAAAGTTGTCTATTTAACTACCAGGCTGCCCGCACATTTGTTTCTAGATGATAGCTGAAAACGGAGGTGGTTGTTATTAAATGTATATATATATATATATATATATATATATATATATATATATATATATATATATATATATATATATATATTGTTATAAATATATATAATATATATATATATATATTTATGTATATATATATATATATATATATTTCTATATATGTTTATCTATAGTTGTATTAATATATATGTATTTATATTAATATATGTAGTATATATATGAGTATATATTAATATTTATATATGTAATATTTATATATGTATATATTATTATATTTATGTATTATATATATATATATATATATATATATATATAGCAAATATGGAAAAAAATGATATGTTTTTGTGAGTAACAGCAGAAGTAATTGATTTTGCAGTTGCAACTAAAGATTTCATTCACTATTGATTAATCTGCTTTAATCTTCTGGGTATTTTATTGATTAATCATTGAACATTAAGTCCACAAAATACCAGGCCATAGACAAAAAAAACTATACATAATAGATAAATACTCCCATTAGGGATGGTAATACTTGCGTTTGTTTCAAACAGCTGGATGTTATAGTCAACATGATATCCATCGAGAGAGAGACTACTTCTAATAAACGAGCCCACGCTTTCACCAGATGACGAGCAACAACCAATCAGGCGAGTCGCTGAGGTTTTGAGAAGCGCGTCTCGACTTCACGTCAAAGAGGCCGGGCGCCACGCGGTCACAACACGACGACACTTACACATACTGGAGCTTGGTGTTGTGCTTGAAGGCGTTGGCCGAGATGAGCCTCAGCTTACACAGAGTGACCGTGCTGCAGGGGGAGGGGGGGGGGGCGGGGGGGGGCACAATCACACACCTTTAGAATAGTGACTACAAGCTCAGGCCATCAAATAGAAAGTTCATGCACATACATAGAGGAAGGAGTTGCATTATGAGCTTCATCATCCGCTCCTCTGGCAAACGTATAAAGGTATATATATATATATATATATATATATATATATATATATATATATATATATGGTAAGGAAGTTTGGTGTCAGCAGCAGCAGCAGTAAACAATTTCATTTTATGTTTGTCATTTTGTAAAATGTTGAATATTAGAGAGGTGGAGGCTTCAAATAAGCCGGGTTGGCTTATCGCCTCTTCCTGATCTGTAATATTAATTTATCTCTGTTGTGATTTTTATTTTAGTTTTATTGTTTGAAATTGAAATAAATGAATAAAATAAATAAATAAAGAGTACAAATATGGATGAAAACATTTACGACAGGACATTTCTAATTTAAATACAAATAAATAAGAATAAATAAAAAATAAAACGAGATTGATAGCCTAAACAAGTGTCGTGGAGAAGAAAATGAAATACTTATTATAAGAATTGTGTTGATTCAACTAATCGATTCATTGACCAAATGTTTCACATCTATCTCACAGCTTGTTGTCTAATTGAGACATTTTATTCTCAATTTTATTAGAATTTTATTTGACTTTTTGCGTGTGAGGCTGTTTTTCACCGTTTGGCCACTAGGGGAAATGTGAACTCAAAGATATTTTGTAAAAAACCCACAAGAGGGCTCATAAAGAAAGAGCTTTAATTAGTACTATTGTTTGAGTAAAAATGAAAAAAGTAACAATAGAAGCAGAAGCGTTTTAAATAGATTTAACTTTTCTCTTCATCTGAAATTAAAGGAACCGTTATTTATTTTTAAACATTACTCGGGGAGCTTTTAGGGTTAACATCCGCTCCCTTCTCATTGCAAACCACAGACTGTACTGCGGCCTGAGCAGAAAGCTTGATCGGCATAGCAACAGTAAGTAAAGGGGGGGGGGGAGTGTGTGTGTGTGTGTGTGTGTGGGGGGGGGGGGGTATTGAGCGGTCGCTTGTATGGAGTTACATATTCTATTGAGAATTGAGCGCACACGACAAACAGTACTTAGAGCGCTACAGCATGTACAACGTGAAGTGTCCGACAATTATTTTCATTATCGAGTACGTGGTAAAAAGAAGAATTACTTACAGGTTCTTCAGCTCTTTGTAGTTGGCCAGATCCATTATGGTGATGTTCTCCAGGGCTGCTTGGTTTTCTATGTAACTGGTCGAGAGAGAGAGAGAGAGAGAGAGAGAGAGAGGTAAATACATGCATTTAGTTGTGACCTTCTGCCTTTTTGTTGGGTAGATAATCAATTAAGCCCACGCTTAAATAAACATAATAGCGGTAAAAACAGGAGTGAATGGGTTCCTTCTTGAGGGACAATCAAAAGAGTTCACCGGCATCCGGGGTCCTTGTTTTTCGGGCGTTCCAACCAGACGGACAACGGCAATATTACAAAATTGCCTTTAAATTTTTTTTAAATAAATTTAAAAAAGCACTTTTTGTACCCAAGAGAAATAAAGTGACGACAATAACGCAAAAAAAAGCAAAAAAAAAGAGTCAGAGTGGAGTCACCTGCGTAACCTCCGTGTCACTACGCAGCAGACAATTACTGTAAACCATTAACCTCCGTTGAAAAGTATTATTGTTATTATTAATATTAAAAAATATGAATATTTGAAACAATGCTCATGTGAATCGACTGAGAGTTGAAGGAAGGCGTCAGAGGAGGAGGTCGTGACCCCCGTGACCTCCGGAGGGCCCGAATTACCGAGTGAAAATGAAATAAAAATAGGAAGGGAAAAACAAATCAATCGGATCAATCCGGCACTCAGCGCGAGGACAGGCTGTTCAGGTTCTGAAGAGACGGCGCGGGTCGGACCCGCCAAGGATCCTCCGCCTCGCCTCCATCAGCCAGGAGGACGCCGCGCCGCGGCCTTCAGCCTCCGCTGGGAACGCGTGGAGGAGGACCGAAAAGAAAGAAATCGGCAACAACAACAACAACAACAACAACAACAACAACGACCAAAACGACGTTATTCCCGAGAAAAATAAATAATAATCCACGTGACGCGACTGAACGGTGCGTGCGTCGACTTTACAGACGAACCGTTTGGGAATAACATAATTTCTTTAATGCGAACAAACAAACAAAGCAGGAAGTACTTAAAAGGGCAAAGAGCAGATCCATTGTCTCCTGATGGCTCTCAACATGGCGCCGGCTGAGAGCGGACAAACAGGACGGAGCGATGTTAAGCTTCGAGTCTGAGACGAATAAATTAACTACATGGAAACTATTTGTCGGGAGGGGGGACGGGGGGGGACGCATCTTCTTCAGCTCCGATTGGCGGCCCCGCCCCCTTTTTAAAGGTTCACCTGTCCGTCTACAGCTCTGCACTCATTTTTATACCTGCCCTGTTTCCTTTGGGCCACATGTTGAGCTCTCAGGGGTCACTTTTAGGGGTCACTCTCAGGGTCACTATCAGGTTCACTCTATCAGGGTCGGTATCAGGGTCACTTTTAGGGGTCACGCTCAGGCTCACTAGTATTTTGAAGAGTTTAGTTTAAAGATGGTGAAGAGCCTTTAAACTAGATCTAGTTGCTCCAGCTCAGCAGACTGGTTTCTAGCGGGTCATGTGACACATCGAGCCTCTCTCCAGCCTTCCGATTGGTTCCTGTGGCGACCGTACGGTGATCCCGCGAACACGCGGCGCTCCGGACGCTTCTCTGCCTGAAGCGACTCGAAGAACTTAAAACGATGGAGGAAAAAAAAATGAAGAGACATTTTGATCTGCCTCTGAAATGTAGAAGAAGAAAGTGGCGCGGATAGATACGGCAGCTCTCTGGCATGCAGTGAACTGAATCCCTCTACCCCCCCCCCCCCCCTCCAACAGGATGATTATGCTTACTACGTATGAGCAACATTTGTATGAATACCTGGAGTCATTTCCAGTTGCCGACAGCCTCTTCTCAGCATGTCTCATTGTTTCAGCCGCTCCACTTCTGCTTGTCAGCTGCAACCCCCCCCCCCCCCCACACACACACACACACACACACACACCACCCCCGTCCATTCAGGTCCGACTGCCCCCACTGATGTGATTACGGGGCAGGTGGGCCACGGGGGGGGGGGGGGGGTTTGGACTGAGCTGTAGATCATCCATTGTTCCCGGTGGAGGCATCGACGGGCAATTCACTCAAATTGAATTCATAACTCTTGCGTACAATGACTCTCGGCCCCCACCCTTCCGTTCCACCGTTAACGCCCCCCCCCCCCCCACCCCCACCCCCACCCCCTCGTGTTTGTTTCCCTTCGAATCGGGCCGTATTCACTTTGCACGGCCAATACGCCAAAGTGTTGTTGTTGTTGTTTGTTGACATGTAGAAGGGCCGGGCTCCTCGCTGAACGATCCATCGGAGGGGGGGGGGGGGGGGGGGGGGGGTTGATCTTGAGCTTGAGCGGCGGGAGAGTGACATTTAGACCCGGCCGTCGGCTGATGGAGGGTTACGTAATAACACGGCAGCTCTGGAAGTCACAGGTGGGCAGTTTATGGGTTTTTTTCCTCTCCATACAAAAGTTTTTAGAGTGAAAGTGTCTCGGAAATTACTTTCTTCTCGTAACACTCCCCCTCCGCCCCCTCCCCCCTCCTTCCCTCCTGCGGAGACTTACATGTGACACACCTGTGAATGTGTGTGTGTGTGTGTGTGTGTGTGTGTGTGTGTGGCTGTAAAAGGCCGACATGAAAAGCAGCAACAGGTGAGCCTCCACCTCCACCAGTTGAGCCATGCGGACCGGAGGCAGGTCAGAACCAAGGAGAACCAAGGAGAACCAAGGAGAACCAACACGGGTCGGAACAACAAGTGGAATCCACATCAAACGCTTCATAAACTATATATAATAATATATTTATTTCTCTGATTCGTGAATAACAGCACGGTATCTGTACTTTATAATAATACCTTCAGTCCTTAATGAAGTTAATGAAACTCTTCTAAATAATAATAATAATGTATCCTTACATGTATTTACTGTAATCATAAGGTATTAAAGTATTTATCGAGCTCTCCAGATCATGACGTCATTCAATAACACGCCCAGACTCACACACATGATTGTGTTTGATTACAACGTCACATTTAAACATCTTTGTAAAGGAAAAGGTTTTACTTAATCGTTAAAGTGCTTAATTACTTGTGGATTCTTGATGTTTTGAAGAAAAATGTGACTTGAAATCAAGTTTAAAGTTCAACAAAAACACAACGCTGCAGAGGGAGAGTCCCACTGACGGTCAGTTATGAACTCAGTTTATGAACTCAGAGTTTATGAACTCAGAGTTTATGAACTCAGAGTTTCTGAACTCAGAGTTTATGAACATGAACTCTGAATTATTGAACTCAAAGTTTCTGAACTCAGTTTTAATGAACGAGAATATACATTTCCAGACATGCCCCCCCCCCCCCCCCCCCTCCATCTCTTCAGCTCTCACAACACGGAGAAACAGACGCGACTCTTTGAGTTCCCCACCGAGCCGAGGAGCTGGCGGGGCCCGGCCCCTCTGAGGCCCCCGGGCCACATGTTGAGGCACAATGCACAATAGGACATCAGCTCCCGTCACTCCGGGACGCTTATTGTCAGTCGGCAACAAAAAAATCCATAATTGATTTCCAATGACCGGAGTGACACGATTACTGAAGCGCTAACGCGCCTCGGGGAGCGGAGCGTTCACTGTCCGAGATCTGGACCGGGAAACGACTTCTGAGAGGGAATCTGAGTGAACAACACCGGGAACAACACCGGGAACAACACCGGGAACAACACCGGGACCGACGCTCCTCCGACAGGACGCGTGCTCTCCTCCTGGTCATGACTTTGTGAGAACTATATCTGCATTAAAACACAGATTATCACTTCAGTGGCTCTTAAATGTCTCTTATTGTGGTACTTTTGTAGTTTGACTATGTTGAGGAAATGTTACTTTCTGTATTCTTGTTGTTCTTAGTTTGTACTGACATGTAATGTAATGTAACGGAGCCAAAGAACGCAACAAATATCGATAAATGAGCTCCGGTTGGAAACGCTGAGCGTGCAGAAAAGAAACTTTTCAGTCTCAGAGATGGAAAATAAACTTTATCGGCGAAACTCGAACGCATCGCCGAATAAACCCGTACCCGGCGATGGGAGAGTTTCATCGCCTGGAGGAGAGGAGCGGACTCCAGAGGAGAGCCGTGGTCCTAACCTGAGGGTCACATGTGGGGTCACGCAAAAAACAAATAAAAGGTCCCGATGAAACCCAAAGCATGGGAAACGGATTCGGCCGTACTCACATCTCGGTCACGTTCTCGCTCTCCTGCGCGGCGAGCGCCGGGACGGCGGCGATGCCGTTGGGCTCCAGGCACTGCAGCATGGCGAAGGAGCAGCGGCACGCCGCCGGGCACCCCCCCGAGGACGGCGCCGGAGCCAGGCTGAGCGCCGCGGCGAGCGCCAGGGCCCACGCAGCCAGAGCCATGGCGTCGGTCCTCCTTCTGCTCTCCTTCTGCTCTCCTTCTGCTCTCCTTCGGTTTTCCTTCTGTTCTCCTCCTGTTCTCCTTCTGTTCTCCTGCTCTTCCTCTTCACTAGGAGGTCTTCTCCGCTGCAGCTCGGGCTCAGGGTCCAGCTGCTCGGGGTCTGGAGCCTCAGCTGTACTGAGCAGCAGGAGAGGAGGAGAGGAGGAGAGGAGGAGAGGAGGAGAGGCGAGAGAGGGGCCTCTGGGGACACGGGGCTGGTGGTGGTGGGCTGCAGCCGTCTCTCTCTCTCTCGCTCTATCTTTCCTCTCCTCTCCTCTCCTCCGCGATGGAGGGAGGGGCCGAGATAGCGGAGGCCAGAGTCAACAGACACCTCCGAAAAAAAGAGAGGGGGGGGGAAAAAGGAGGGGTGAAGGGTGTGTGTTGTTGTTGTTGATGATGACGATGATGATGGGATATTGGTGATGGAGATCTCATCTTCTCCCCCCCCCCTCCCCCCTCCCCCTCTCCATCCACCTCCCAGGGAGAGAGGTGTCCTGCCAGTAGCTGGAAGTTCAAGCCGGGCGCTCTCTAACTATCTCTCTCTCTCTCTCTCTCTCTCTCTCTCTCTCTTTCCCGCTCTCTCTCTCCCTCCCACTCTCTCTCTCCATCTATCTATCTAGCTATCTCTCTCTCCCTCTCTCTCTCTATCTCGCTCCCTCTCTCTCTCTCTCTCCTTCTCTTTCCCGCTCTCTCTCTCCATCTATCTCCCTCTATCTCTCTCTCCTTCTCTTTCCCGCTCTCTCTCTCCCTCCCGCTCTCTCTCTCCATCTATCTATATCTCCCTCTCTCTCTCTCTCCCTCTATCTATCTCTCGCTCTCCCTCCCGCTCTCTCTCTCCATCTATCTATCTCTCCTTCTCTCTCTCCCTCTCTCCCCCTCCATCTTCCCCTCTCTCCTTCTTACTCTCTCCCTCTCTCCCCCTCCATCTTCCCCTCTCTCCTTCTTACTCTCTCTCTCTCTCCCTCTCTCTCTTTCTCTCTCGGAGGTAAGAATTTGGGGGCCCCATATATCCATATTAGAGACATCATTTCTTGGTCTTAGTGATATTTTATGCTCATTTGGACTCTTATCAGAAATAAAGATGAACTAGTTCAGCCTCAAATACACCCTCCAATGGAACAACAATATAATAATAATATATATTAATGCAGAGAACAGAGAGACGTCGATGGTTATTTCTTGTTTTTTGAGTTCTCTGGCTCACTGGAGACGGTTTATAACTCTTTTATTTGCCTCAAGTTAAGCTAAATGTAGGCAGTCACACTTGAAGTCCCTAAAACCGACCTAACGAGAAGAATTTAAACAGTTTAAGTAATTCCCAAAGCACCTCTCTCCATTTATTATACTACATGTGCTCACCTGGATAACCGAGGCGTTTAGTTCCGTGTCCCGTTTTCTTCCTTCTCCTCCTTAACGGCGGGTTACAGCCAGGTGTGTATAAACTTTAGTGTCTTTTGACAACTCCACTGTAGTCTGGTTTTTGATCCCGAGCCAGAGGACCGGAACGTGTCTATATTCCGCATTTCTTTCTTTTTTTGTGCGAACATTTCCAAAGAATCTATTAAAATGTGCTCAAAGTTCCCGTGAAGCTTTACAGCGAAGAAAAGTAAAGAAATCTGCTGCTTCTTTATCCTCTCACCTCTAATACTGTGAGTCACCTGCCCTCCGGCGCTCCTAGAACTTCTCGTAGGTCGGATTTTACACACACACACACACACACACACACACACACACACACACACACACACACACACACACACACACACACACACATAAAAAGAAAATAGCATGAAGGTTTTCATCAATTCAAATGTCTGGTCGGGTCTGACGTGCCGTCGTGAACTCAAAAGCCTCGCAGGAGAAAAGCTGAAAGACAAAGTTGAAAATGCCTCCTGGAATCTATGGAAATACCAGAGCTCAGAAATGAGGCGTTCAATGACCTTTGTGCATTCTCACTTCCAGCCGTGTTGGATTGCATTGAGAACATTTAATTAATATGAGCCGCTGTGCGCCTGCTACTGATCACCTGGGGTGAAGGAACTGAGAGCCACATCGGACACAAGCGTTCACTTGAGAGAAACAATGAGGGGCGGGGCTTACAGTGAGGGGCGGGGCTTATGATCACACAGGAGGACCGAGAGACAACTGTTGTTACTCGTCTGAAACACGCTTTATTTTACTAGCTCCTGCGGCTTTATAGAATAAAGTATAATCCTCTGTTATTTAAGATTAAAATCAAACTGTCCTTCTTTATTAAATATTTTTATTATAAGACAAAAGACAATAGACATAAACACCTAGAGGATGACGAAACAGTGGATCAAAAAGTCAGAGTTGAGAAAAATAAAAAATAAATAAATATAAACTACTAAATAAAAATGTATGTGTAAATGTGTGCATGTGAGTGTGTGCGCTTTTTAAAATTATTTAAAATTATTAAAAAAAATATTCAACGAAATAAAATACATTGATGATGGCGGATGTATCTATATGAGTGTTTTCACGTATACGTGGAATTTAATTGGTTTCCAGGCAAAGAAAACTAAAAATTCGTAAAGATGAATGAACTAATCAATAAGATGAGTGGTGTCAAACTGTCTTTCTAATATCACTTGTATCACTTTATGTTTTTATAAAGCTTTACTACAAAATCATTCAAACGGGTTTCAGCAATTCTTCCTTTTAAAAGTTTATTATTCTACACAGCTTAGAGTGGAATTCATACTTTGAGGATCCGGATATTGATAACGTTGAGTTATCAACGCCATTTACATCCCGGTTGATCACATCTTTTATTTGACTGGTTCAGGACTATTCATATCAAGTGTACATCCCTTCTTAGCTATACATCAGGCCTGGGTTATCGTATATGACCCACACGTGTCCATCTACTAGTCTCTAATTCGGTAATCTGGATAACTCTCCTTCACTGAGCCCAAACTGTTTCTATTCCACTTTTTAGATAACAATTTTTAGTTGTATATGTTGGTTGGTTAAATCTCGAGGTACTCACCTTTTTTTAAGTCCCTTTAAAGGAGGCCAGAAACTCATTTGTGTGTTTCACTATCAATCCCAAAAATAGGGTGAATGTTTCCTATTCAAGAAGAAATTAGGTTTACAAAAATAAAGAATCTCAGTTGAGTTCACTAATTAGATTCACATTTATCTCCAAACGGTTATAAGTAAAGACAATAATGATCCACCCCAAGAGGGGTACGTGTTAAACACAGAGGAGCTCTGAAAAGAAAAGACAGAGCTGAGTTTCGTATAACAGGCGTTTCTTTATATAGCCGCAGAAAAGGGAAGCGAAGAAGTGTTCATGCAGAAAGATCTCTCCAAAACGTACACACACTTCTTCTGAACTGTGACCTTGAAGTCACCCCTCTCCAAATGTTGTCACTCAAACACATCGCAGACATTTCTGCTGTGACAGGACATGAGGATGTGCAGCTGACAAGGCACCTGTTTTTATTGTGGGAACATTTTCGGTTTTCCTGTATTTCCAAAGAATGTACTCACATCCTCCTTTTGACTTCCTGTGTGAAAGGCCCATTCACTTCACCACACTGTAAAACAGGATTTGAGATGTTAGTTCATTCAACTTATTTCCTCAAGTCAGTTCAACTAAAGTGTTGGGTGCACTCGAAATATCAAGTTCAGCTGAGGCCAACGAATCACTACAGTCGGAATAGTTCAAGCAACAAAGATTTCCTAGTTGACTCAACTGTGTAGCCCCTGCAAAAGCCCATAGGTAACCCCACGGTTTGATTCTTCAGAGTGTTTCTTATATTTTGGTTTGTAACTTTATATTTCTTACGTTGTTTTTTTTGTAACTTGGTATTTATTTTACGGGTTTTCATAACTTTGTATTTCTTATGTTTTTTGTTTTCTAGCGATGTTTTTTTTGTTTCTTATTATTATTTTCATTTACTTTGTGTTTCCCATGTTTTGTTTCTAACTACGTGTTTCTTATGTCGCTGCCTGTCGTGTCAGGTCACCCTAAAAAATGAGATTTTTAATCTCAATGGGACTCACCTGGTTTAAATAAAGCTTGAATAAAAAAAAAAAGAAGATCGTTGGTTCGATCCCCGTCTTCGCCTTGCTCCCGTATAGATCTGTCTACGGCGTGTGAACGTTCGTTAGTCCTGGTGGGCAGGTGTGCTACCTTACGTGGTGGCTCCTCCCATCAGGGATGGCTCCTCCCACCAGTGTATAAAAGGGAGGAGCACCATTCGTGTCCATGGTGTGTGAATGTTCGTTAGTCCTGGTGGACAGGTGTGGTACCAAGTAATGATGTCATGTGGTGTTAAACTTTGAGCGGTGCAAGTACAGCTCCATCTTTTTAAGTGGTGGAAGGCTTTAGAAATAACATAAAAGTACATGTGCTCCGTAATAAAATAGGACGGCTGATCCGAAGCACTTTGATACGAGTGCGACGACGTTTACGTTTGACATTTAACTTTCCACGTGAGCTGCAGAGAGAAGCCCCGCGAGTGGCTCCAGCCTCTAGACCTGCGAGGCTCTATATGTTCTTCACATGCTTCCTCCCCCGTGGGATGGATGCTGCCCCTCCCCCACGGCTCTCAGTCACTCTGCACACACGGGGTCAGAATGTCCCGACCACAATTACTGGACCATAAGGCTGAATGGCCATTTTTTTTTGTTGCTGCCGTCGTCAGGATTATCTGGTGGCTTAATTACTCTTCCTTTCACGCCCCCCCCCCCCCTTTTGTTTGCCTCGCTCAGCAAAATGCGGCAGAGGGACAAGACAAGACGGCTTATTTGCAGGAAAAGTGTTTGAGAGCTCACGGCAGAGCAGTTTAAAAGAGAGAGAAGTCAATGGGAAGCATTAGCTGGAGGTGTAATTAGGCCAACGTCAGAGGAGCTCACGTTGGAGCGACGTCTCATCTCTATTCACGTTTCTTACAACTGCTTCCTTTATATTCTAAACAAGAGTTCATGTGCATAAGTTGCACAAAAAACAGTTAAAATCGTCTATTCTAGCGTATTTATTATTTCCCCTCATGTACAAATTAGAGATTTAAAAAATGTCCTCCAATTAAATTCATTTATATTTTAAACTCTAGAAAGTTGCAGCTCAATCATGTTACTATATATAAGGAGTCTCTCTGCAGCATAAAAACATCCCAATAAGACAATGACCAATCAGGTAATTGGCTCCACACACACACACGCACACACGCACACGCACACACACACACACACACACACACACACACACACACACACACACACACACACACACACCACACACATAGCGTTCCTCCAGATGCGTCGACTAGAATGAAACATCCAATCAAAATCCTTCTTTTCTTAACAATAAGTGAACTTGAGACGATGTGAAGAAGTTTATTTGTTTTCATGAGATATCCACATAAACTCTCACATGATGATGAATAAAACTAAAATGATTTGCCTTTTCCTTCGATGGCTGATATTTCTTCCGGTGTCTCCTGGGCAGACAATTAAAACGTGACTTTACTAAATCACACTCTTTGTCTTCCTCCTTTATTTCAATCCACACAATCAATTTAAAAACGATATAATTCCCCAAGAGTCGAATCCCAACGTTAAGCCCCCCCGACCCATTCGGTATAGCACAGTGGACATTTGGCGTATAATAGTGGCCTCGTGTCTCTCTGGGTATTAAATTGGATTAGCCCTTTAATGCCTGATGCTGATGGATGGCCACTGAAGGGGTTAATTGCAACACTTGGCTTTTGAACCAATCTGTGCAAAGACAAATGGGTCCGGCTCCCGAGGAACAGACGCTGCTGCTGCTGCATCCTGTTGCTATGGACTTGACCGCGTTACATACCATATCTCCACCATGTGTCCCCGACTTCCTCTCCTCCATATCTCTCTGGAACACACACACACACACACACACACACACAGTGCATGAAATCAATCAATACGTGCAGTGAGATGAAATGATAAGGTGAGAAATCCCATGAAGAGAAGAAGAGCTCCATTGTTGTCCAGAAACTATTAAAACACGTCAGTCGCACTGGGTGACATCATGCGCCGTCCTGCAGCTGTCAACACCAGTATTACTCTCTAATATATGCAATGTTTTCCTGTTTAAAAAACTATTGGAGGTATTGCAATAAAGATGCATTTGTCTTCTAGCGCCACCTGCAGGTCGAGGTTTCCACATATAATGTACGCAAGTTAAAGGACATTTAGTTTTCTTCCTATTTGATGGATGAGCTCATCATTCAGAGACATTCAAGGTCCACAGATGACTCTCATGATGCTTCTCCTCGGGCACCAGGTCTCAACAGCTGCTGGATCCATTGACCTGACATTGAATTTGCGGTTTGTATTTGTCATATATAATATAATGTGAGCATTTAGCTTCAAAGAGCTGCTCGTGTTGCTGTGCTCCTGGTTTTTGCATCAATGTATACAATGTCTTTATATTTTTTGCATTCATTTAAACACATCTGGATTATTGAAGCCGCTTTACCTACTATGATATGCTTTTTAAACTAAATATTGTATAATAGTTTAACTTCAACTTTGCTTTTAGTCTAAAGTAAAATACATATTTATGTATATATTTATAATTATTTATATGTATATATATGACTGGGATATGCTTTTTAAACAAAGAAACTGTATTGTAATTTAACTAAAATGTGTCCTTTTAATATATATAATATAATATAATAATATAATATAAATATATTATAATAATATATATATATATATATATATATATTTATATATGTATATATACATATATTTATATATATATATATATATATTTCATATATAAATATTTATATATATATATATACTTTATATATAAATATTTATATACATATATAAATATATATATATATATATAAATATACAGATATATTTATATTTATATGTATATATATATATGTATATCTTAATATATATAGATATATATATAGATATATATTCTATTGACAACTACATTATAAAGATTGTTCATAAGTATAACATTTAAGATTGATAATGTTTTTAGTGTTGTGAACACCTCCTGACTGTCAGGAGAAAGTTATCAACAACTTGTCTTTCATTACGAAAACTAACAAACCTTGAAACCACTTCCAGAAAGGCTTTCAGAAGCTCTCTGTTAGAGTCGGGATGCAGTGTGTGGACGACACGTGAAGGGGTTAAACCACCCGGAGAAGAAGAGCTGCACTCCTGTCAGACCCTTAAACAATAATCAATCAATTTCATAGTTATGCCCAGCATCGGACAGACAGAGAGAGAGGGCGAGAGAGAGGGCGAGTGTGTGAGTAAAAGCTCTTTTGGACCAGGTACAAGGAAAGGCTTTTACACTTTAAGTGGTAAACGCACGTAGCCGCCATGTTTGTATGTAACACTGAGAAGATGGATTACGCTACACACACACATGTTGATATTTCTCACGTCAAAGAAAAAACAAACAGATTTAGAGGCGTCTCATTATTTAGAGTTGGTCCTCACGGTGTAAACGTTCACATCTTAACGTCCACTCAGCAGCTGTTGTTCTGGAGCTCGTGATTACGTCATCTTCGGTTGTTATTTGGACTTGCAGATGTTCAAAATGTACATTTTTTCGGAGCATTTGAAACATGTTGACTACATTACTCGTAGAAAGTGCTCATTTTAACATCTGGAATCCTGTGAGGATTTGGCGACTTCACCTGCTCATCAAAAGGTTTTAAATAAATGACCCTGATCAAGTTAAAAACATATAACATATATATAACATATATATGCAGAATATTTTCAACCGTTGCTGCTGCTTTTGGATTAATCCTGTAATTTAAATCTATTTTCTTGTGAATGCCCAAACTGTATTGAGCTGTACTTCTGAGTAGAGAACACGGCCTCATGAAGCCTTGGTTGGATCAACACAAGGTTGAGGTTGCATTTTTTTTTTTTAAATGCACAAGTTCATTATCCCGAGTGCTGACCATGTTCCAGTTGGTTTCTTTTTTAATGTTCTCCATTGTGGTTGCGTAGAGAAGCCTTCAGCCTGATGAATCACGTCTACTTACATCCTCAATGAGAACGTTTTGTCCTCACTGTTCTTCTCTCAAACATTTCTGTTTCTCAAGAAAACTCGAGCGTTTCCATTTGGTCTATAACCTCCTCGATTCACCAGCGCTGAAGTGCACCTTATTATAAAGTAATATGATTTAGTACAGAAATACTCTTTTCATACTTCATCCTCTGAAAAATAAGGCGAGTGAATACATTAAACCCTATTTCTGACGTATTCGTCATTTTATAACCGTAGATACAGTGGGTAGGGAAAGTATTCAGACCTCTTTAAAATGTTCACTCTTTGTTTCATTTCAGCCGTTTGCTAAAATAAAAAATAAATCATTTTATTTCTCATTATTGTTCATGCAGCACCTCATCTGGACTAAAAATAACAGAAATCTAGAAAGTCTTGCAAATTTAATAAAAAAGAAAAACTGAAATGTTGAATTTTTGGCAAATTTATAAAAAAAAAGAAAAACTGAAATATCACATGGTCATATGTATTCCGACTTTAAAAAAAATAAATCCTGATGTCTCAGAAGCAACATGGTTGATTCAAGACGTTCACAGAGTTCAAAAAGCGTTGCAACTGTACACGAGAAATAATTAAATCAATGATTGTTAATGGTAAATAATCATTTCACATTATTGCAGTTAAACAACCTCAAATCACAACAATCAACTCGTTAATGAACGCCTTTATTCCTTCTCTTTGAGTTTGAGCTTCGCCGAGCTCCATCAGTTCAGATTTCATAAACCTGAAGAGGAACCGAAGCCAGAGGCCGATCCCCGGCTCTCGTTGACCCGAGGAGCTCCACGTGTCCTCCGTCTCACAGGAGACGAGCTGCGAGCCGAACCAGACACCGAGAGGACCGAGAGGACCGAGAGGACCGCGTGTAGACGTGTACACGCTGTACACGCTGTACACGCTGCCGTGTCTTTATCTACAGATCTGGACATCGCGGCCCCAAACCCCCGGCCCACTAAGTCCTCTCCTCCCCGATCGATGCACCGCCGGGCAAAACAACGGTGTTGGGTGTAGCCGGATCAGATTCTCAAATCCTCTCGATTTTTTTTTTTAACATTACCCAACCCTTCTCCTTGGATCATCAACACAGACAGTAACACCCAGACCTGTGTGTGTGTGTGTGTGTGTGTGTGTACATGCACTGATGACTCAATATGTACACGACTGTATAAGCTTCAGCCCTTACTGTCCAGCTTGTGTGTGTGAGTCGATTTCTTGCATCTGTGTGTGTGTGTGTGTATGTGTGCAGATCACAGGGTGAACCCAGAGTCAATGGGTTGAAGAAGTTGTATCTGTGTGTGTGTGTGTGTGTGTGTGTGTGTGTGTGTGTGTGTGTGTGTGTGTGTGTGTGTGCATGTACTGATGATTGCTTAATATGTTCTACACTACTGTACGAAAGCTTATGTCAGCCCTTACTGTGTGTGTGTGTGTGTGAGTCGATCTTCTGCATCTGTGTATATGTGTGTGTGTGTGTGTGTGTGTATATGTGCTGATCACAGGGGCAAAGCCAGAATCAATGGGTTGAAGAAGTTTCATCTATGTTTGTGTGTAGGTGTGTGTGTGTGTGTGTGTGTGTGTGTGTGTGTGTGTGTGTGTGTGTGTGTGTGTGTGTGTGTGTGTGTGTGTGTGTGTGTGTGTGTGTGTGTGTGTGTGTGTGTGTAACCGGATCGCCCGTCTCAGCCCCTCATTAGCCGCCTGTGGACACCAGAGTTCCTCCGAGAGGTTTCTGCTCATGCAGATGAGCAGAAACCCGAGGAGCCGCGGTGGAGCCGGAGGGCCAGACAGCAGCCGCTAGCTTCGTTAGCCCCGTTAGCCCCGTTAGCTCCGCTAGCTCCGTTAGCCCCGTTAGCTCCGTTAGCTCCGTTAGCCCCGTTAGCTCCGTTAGCTCCGTTAGCTCCGTTAGCTCCGTTAGCTCGGAAGCTAACGAACAACAACAACAACTCCTCCCCTCTTTGTCTCCCGACCTCTTCTCTGTGTTTATATAAAACTAAACTAGACAAATCAATGTAACAGACGTGGCAAATAGTGAACATTTTGCACGGAGCTTATATTCCATCGTTCTTTTTCTAAATAGATTGTATTAATTTCAAGGTTCGACTGACACTCTTATTACATTCAAGCTATAGCCGCCACACGTTTGTGTCCTTGTTGAAAAGCTTCCACGGAAGGTTAGTTATGAACATTTGTGAAACATTTCAAAAGGAACTTAATTTTATTCAAGGAGAATATATTCTATAGTGGCAGCAAATAGTCTGAGGATAGAATAACGGTCCCCAGATGGAAGGTCGGGGGTCGGGGGGTCAACACAACGTCAGGCCGCTCTCTTATAACTATGACAACCATTGTATCCCATGAACTTATAAGCAAAATAGTTATTTTAAGCATTTTAAGCATCATAAAACAGTGCTATTTTGTTTTAATGTCATCTTTCTGAGAAAATGTTTACACGTGTCGATTGGGAGAGCGTCTCTTAATGGCGGAAATGATACCCGTTTCCACGCAGTAAAGACACTGAGATAAGCCCCGCCCCCTCTATGAAGGGAATGAAGCGAATGACGCTCATGTGAAATGAGGGCGACATCTGATTGGCTACCGATAGGCCGTTGTTAAAAAAAAATCTTTTTAGAATTGAGCCACCACAGGGGAGTTTAAAAGATCCACAAACAAATGTAGAGCGATCCACGAACAAATGTAGAGCGATACACAAACAAATGTAGAACGATCCAAAAACACATATAGAGTGATTATAACCGATATAGAGCGATCCACACAAATGCAGAGAGGTCTACAAACACATGTAGAGCGGTCCAAAAACACACATAGAGCGATCCACAAACAAATATAGGAGTGACCCTCAAACACATGTAGAGCGATCCACAAACAAATATAGAGTGACCCTCAAACACATGTAGAGCTATCCACAAACACATGTAGAGCGATCCACAAACAAATATAGAGTGACCCTCAAACACATGTAGAGCGATCCACAAACAAATAAAGAGTGACCCTCAAACACATGTAGAGCTATCCACAAACAAATGTAGAGCGATCCACAAACAAATGTAGAGTGACCCTCAAACAAATTCATATAAATCCACATAGAAATGCATTTGTGAGTCTAATTTATTCTCTCTGTGTGTATTGGTGAGTATTTGTGAGTCTCTTCATGTGTATTTGTGGGTCTCTGTGAGTCTCTGTGTGTATTTGTGAGTCTCTGTGTGTATTTGTGAGTCTCTCTGTGTGCGTGTGCACTTATTGAGACTGATCTGACCCGTATGAATCATTTCATTCATAAATATCCTCCATAACAGGTCAATAGTGTTCAATAAGAGGACAACATGTGCTTTCTGAGTAGAAAGAAGAAAACCCGTAAACATCCTGCTGTGTCACGTCAGCGAAACGCACACAGCACACTGACACAGGTCTTCTGTCTTTACTTATTCCCCCTGTCCCTGAACACAACTTTATTTATTCAAACAAGTGATCGCAAATCATTTTTTTACCATGATTTTTACATGAGAGTTTCTGGTAAGAACACGATGGGAGAATATACAAGTATGCAGAGAAACTTCCTTTAAGGTAAGAATAAATAAATAAATAGATCTCTTTAAATTACAAACAAAATGTCTGCTAAAAGTGGGAATAATATATATCAACGCAATATATTTATATATATATATATATCCATATATTGTATACATATAATATATTAAATTACATAAAAAATGGAAAATAAGATTAGCCATGTGACAAATGAATATAATATATACATACATTTTAATTACGATCAAAACTGTTTCAAAATAAGATAAATCTGGGATTTGTCTGCAACAAATTTAAATTGTAATCTTAAAACAAAAAGCAAGGTAAATGCATGAATAATAAAAAATACAGAAAGAGGATGAATATAATATATATAATTATATATAATGACAGAATTATAGAAAAAAATAAAAAATAAGGTTAACTGTGACAAATCCCCAATATTTCAAAGTAAGATAAATCAGGGATTTTCCCCCGCAAAAATCTAACATTTTAATCTAAAACCAAAATGCAAGAATAAAAATGTAAAAAAGTAACCAGATTGTATAACTTTTTGTTGTCTTTGTGTGTCTCCCCCTCCCCCTCCCTCCCTCCCTCGAAGCAGCCGCGTCTCCAGCTCATATCCATGTTTAGAAAGAGCCGCTCTCCATTACCCTAATTGAAAAATGAGAGTAAAGTGGCACTTTATTCACAACACAGCCATAACCCCGATCTATTCATCTCACGCTCTGCAGCTCACCCCCAGGCTGCAGAGACGACAGCGATCCACCAGACGACAGCGGGAACGCAAACGTCGATGTTACATAGATTGTGATCTATTCTCGGTTTTAAAGCAGTTTTATTAACTTAATGAGGCGCTTTATGAGATTATAATGTGATTAAAAGTGTACTTTTGTTATGATCTAATAAAGAATATAATAACAGTGTGCTAATATACACAAAATATACTTTATATATATTTAGACTGTGTTTATAGTATATCAAAAGTATACTTTTTATACCTGGAACCATCTACACCTGGAACCATCTACACCTGGGACCATCTACACCTGGAACCATCTACACCTGGGACCAGCTACACCCAGAACCATCTACACCTGGAACCATCTACATCTGGGACCAGCTACACCCAGAACCATCTACACCCGGAACCATCTACACCTGGAACCATCTACACCTGGGACCAGCTACACCCAGAACCATCTACACCTGGAACCATCTACACCTGGGACCAGCTACACCCAGAACCATCTACACCCGGAACCATCTACACCTGGGACCAGCTACACTTGGGACCATCTACACCCGGAACCATCTACACCTGGAACCATCTACACCTGGGACCAGCTACACCCGGAACCATCTACACCTGGGACCAGCTAGACCTGGAACCAGCTAGATCTGGAACCATCTACACCTGGAACCAGCTACACCCGGGACATGTGCAAAGGCACCAGAAAGTGCGTCAACCAGAGGCGGCAATCTCAATCAGAAGTCCACGAAAACATCTGCTATGCAGGAGGAAGACGTAGTCCCTGAAGGCATCGCCTCCACACAGGGCGACGAAGCCGGCCACATCATAACCGGACCACACGGCACTTTCTGGCACAGGGTGGACTCTCTGTTCGTGATAAGCGGCGGCATGCGGCGGCGTTGATGGCGACCCCCCCCCCACGACTGGTCGGCCCCGACTGATTGGACAAAGTTGGACAAGAAAAAGGCTCCAGTCGGCGTTTATTCAACAAACTGCTTCACGCCGGGAACCGGGACAATACACAAAATACACACGCCTCGCTGGGAGGAGGGAGGCTGCACGGGGAGATTTGAGATTTAGCATTGTACACAACACACAATACATTTTATTTATTTATTTATATATATATATATATATATATATATATATATATATATATATAATTGTATTATTAATTTTAAAAAGTATACTTTTGCTATACATTTAACACAATATAAATATATTAATTATATATTCCAGATACAAATACACTACAATACAAATATAATGTAAGTGAACTATCGACATGCATTTAAGCACATACACATCAATGTACTCTAATTGTACTAAGTATACTATAAGTTGTTCCAATTTAGAACAAACAAATATACTTCAAATAGTACTTAAATACTATTCAAACAGTTTAAATATAAGCACAAAATAAATGTATCCAAAATAACACTTTAAGTATACTTATGAATAGTAGGGCTTCAAGTATACTCAATATATGCTCAAATTAAATATACTTGGGCTATTTATTTTTGACCTCGATGTAAAACACGTACAAAATGACTAAAATATAAACGCTACCAACTATTCTGGGAAGTTATTCTAAGACTGTAAGAATGTATTTACCACTCTTCTAAACACTCCCATCACGACTTGATTATCAGTATTTTGGCTCGCGTGACAGACCCGGCGCAGCAGGACTGCCTGCTGGGTAATAATTTAATTACTGCGCGTACGGACCCAGAACTCAACCAGCAACCCTTGGGCAACGTCTTAATTCACCAACCAGACGCGTCCCTTTTGTTCGGCTCCTTGGGCGAGGCCCCCTCCCCCGGCGGCGCCGCCGAGGACGGTCCTGGAAGGAGGCCATAAAGCTGCCATGTCGGCAGGATGGATGGGGACCGGCCACCGGCGGCCAGAGGTGGCCCGCCAGAGGCCTGCCAGTAATTACGCTGAATTGATTGCGGATAGTTTCTGTGTCGAAGGGTCAGGAGGAAATACTAAACACCGCTCCCGCTACATGTAAGGTGAGATCATGTGACACAGGTAGAGGCTCACCTCCAGAAACCAGCGTGTGCAACACCCTGTTCTGTTTCTCCTGTGTCTCCTCTGTCTTGATTGTTTCATTCCCTTCACCTGCCCTCTCTCGTCTCATTAGTGTCTGACGTCGTACACCTGTCTCCCCCCTTTACATTGCAGGCAGGGCGCAACGTGAATAACAAAAGGCGCTCTTTAATGAGGCAAACGTTTACAAAAAAACAACAAGCTCCAAAAAGGAGCAGGCAGCGAATCAGGGGTCAGGGCAGGAGGGGTCGAAACGGGAGAATCAGGAATACGCACGAAAGACAGGACGACGGGAAAAAGACACAGAAATATAGAGGACAATCCAACAGGAGATAAGAGAAAGACTGACACAATATATAGGGGGGGACACAGGTGTAAGAAATCAGACAGTAACGAGGAGAGAGGGGCTGAGGGCAGGTGAAGGGAATGAACCAATCGAGACAGAGGAGACACAGGAGGTGTTCCAGCGTGGAGCCGTCAGGTGGACAGAAGCCAATCAACCCGGAGAGTCTCGGCCTCGTGGGATGTCGTATTTTGTGTGTCGGGTATATTTTCATCCATCCATCCACGATCTTCCTCTCATCCGGGGCTCAAGCGTTTTGGAGGGATTGTCGGCCATAAACAGAAAAATACAAGAAGCGCTGAGTCATGGGACGGCAAAAAA
Source organism: Liparis tanakae (assembly GCA_036178185.1). NCBI lineage: Eukaryota > Metazoa > Chordata > Actinopteri > Perciformes > Liparidae > Liparis > Liparis tanakae. The sequence goes on along the minus strand of CM070092.1, from coordinate 1,915,045 downwards.
AAGCTTCAACCTGCAGTTACAGCGGCAGAAAATCAATGTTTTAACCACATGAAATGTATTTTAAATCAAAATTATGATGCAGCACTGCTAAAAAAAGACATTAACAATTAATTACATTTAAATACATGTTAAGCCCTGGTACAGTGTCCACTGATGTATTATGATGTTGTGTGTGAATATGTAAAGAAGTAGAGTGAAATGCTTTAAGCCTGTGGTTGAGTGGTTAGTGGGTAGGTCTTTCAGTCAGGAGGTTGGCGGTTCAATCCCCGCCCTAGTCGATGTGTCCATGAGCCAGAAACTAAACCCTGAACGAAGATAGCATCGGCTACACGTGTTGTACGGGTACGTCTTCATGAGGCTGAGATGTGCGTAAGACGAGGTGGACCATGTGCATGCTGGGAGGTTTGTAAAGTTGTAGTTTTTTTCTGAATCAATAGGGCGGGGAAACCTCCGAACAAAACCTCCCCCCCCCCCTCACCTTCGTCTCTCTCCTCGGATAAAAGAGCACGGCGTCTTAAAAAAAAAAAGGGAATTCATTCACGCGCCACAAAGGAGCGGCGTGGTAAACCAGCACGAAGCCCACCAAATTCACCCGCCCTCCATTTCTATTTGTCACCTGATCTTGAATCCAGAGTTTAGACGTTTTCTGTTGGTTTTCTTTGCAATTCTTTATTATTTAAAGCCAAATCTTGAAATATGCTGCATTCCTGATGCATGACACAGTAATATTTACACACCGGCCGCTCGGCGCTGCTGTGAATGAATGATTTCAATTATGTGCAGAGGCTTTTTATTTATTTTTATTTTTTGGGTGTTTTCTTGCAACTCTTTGCACATGTGATTGTGGCGGCCATCTTTGGTGGCACTGATGTGACTTCATACGAGATAATTTGCTAGTTTGGGTTTCCCAACACGGTCGTGCTCTTGCCATGACGAATGTGATTTATTATTGTAACCATGACGACAAGATCCCCCAACCTTCACCAAAAAATATCAGATATCAGATATTTTTTATATTTTCTTTTTAACTTTTTATTTAAATATATTTTTTCTTACAGTTTCACTAGACAAAAATAAAAACTTATATAACATAGGAAATAATATATTAATTTAATTTACTGTATATTTTATATACTGGTAGTCTGTCTTTTCTTTATCTTCATTTATTTAATTTTTTATTATTCAAATATTTTTTTGTTTTAGTTTAAACCTACACTCAAACTTTAATGAGGAAATATCATAAAACTGATATATTTTTGCAGAGGAGATTTGTAACTGAAGGATGGTCATAATATATGTTGGGCTTTTTTAAATGTGTCAATTTGTATAAATATAGAGGAATATTTTCTTGCAAAACAAAAAGTGAATACGTTCCATTTCTTCACGTCCAAAAATCACCAACCGGATAATAACGGCACGGCCGACACATTTTGAGCCATATTCTCCCGCATAATGCCTGTTATGATGGGTGGTTTTCAAAAGAAGAAAAAAGAGGAGTGTCGGGGAGCTGCGAAGAACCGGAGAGGAGAGTACGAAGACGAGCTGCGGGAGAGCACGGCGACGAGGGGAGTGTGATGAAGAGCAGCGGCCACAAAAGAGGCAGAAAAGAAGGGGAAACAAGGGGGAAAGGGGTGAAGAGAAAAATTAGGACAGTGGTGTGTTTGTGTGAGTGAAAGAGAAATGTAAGGGGGGGGGGGGAGGGGGAGGGGGGGTCCTATAGGAGGAGAGCGTGGCGGAGGGAGGGAGAGATGATGATTTGTGGCTCTCTCCAGTGAACGCTAGCGTTACAGGAATGGCCCTCCAGGGCAGCATGAAAAGCCTCTTGATTGTTAGGAGTGGTAACCGGGCCCCCCCCTCACAGGCTCCTAGCCCCCCATAGATTTATTTACATTTCAGCTCCTGGACTCCACTCAGAGGAGGAGAAGAGAAGGAGAAAAAAATTGATACGAGGCAGAAGGGGCATCAATATTTTGTAGTAGTGATGATCCCACTTGCCCCCCCCTCGCCCCCCCCGCCCCGCTCTTTTGTTTCATGACGATGACCCGATGCTGCTGGTGTCGCTCCGTGGACACAGTTTACTGGTGTGTGTATATTCTGCATATGTAATGTACAACCTCTAAAGCACAGGTGTCAAACACGAGGCCCGCGGGCCAAACTCGGCCGCCACCTCATTTCCTGTGGCCCCTGACGGTTTGAAACACACGCAACCTCTTTTTCTTAAAGAAATTCAAGAAAAATCTTCCGTGCTTTAATTTAGAAGGTTTCAAATTAAATAGATTTACGTTGTTATGTTGGGGACATTTTCCTCTGTACAATATGTCTACACTCAAATAAACAATAATGAAATAAAAAAAGAGTTATTTAACATGTTGGAGTAGTTTATCCGTTAAGGTGCACTGGCCCTTTAAGGTGGCCATGATGCTGATGTGGCCCAGGGTGAACATGAGCTTGACACCCCTGCTCTACAGTAAGGTTTTAATTACTTGAGGTTTCCAGAAAAAAAGAAAAAGGCTCTAATTAATTTTTAACTCGCACTTAATTGATTTAATGAACCCGATTGCATCATCACTGATTGACCACTCGGCTCTTCTCTCACCACGATGTGAATTCCTTTCATTTCCAAACAGGCGCGGCTGTCCCCTCCATTTCAAAAGGCTTGAAGGATGATATTGTGCTCTAGAAAATAAACAGAATTGAATTGAAAAGGCTAGACGACAAAATCTCAACAGTTTTAGACACGCAGTTTCTGTTTTGTCATTTTGCTGTTGAGAATGTGACGAGTTGGCTCCGCCTCCTCGTCCCCACAGCGAGTGGCCTTCTGTCAACATTTAACACGACGGAACCGGCACTCACCGCTGCGCAGTCCCCTGCGGACGCGTCTGAGTGTTTACCATCGAAAAAGCTCCTAATTGACCTTCCGCTGGCAACGAGTTCATGCTGGGAAAAACGAAATGGCCAATTTGCGTCGCTGCATTTAATTCTCAAACTGCCAAAAGAAACCAAAAGGATGGATTTAAAAAAAATCTTCAGCGCTTGGATCAGTGAGTCCTGAATAAGAAGAAATTCATTCTCACGTCTCATATTCTCTGGAGAAGCGTCCCAAACCTGAGCGGCGGCCATTTGCATTCCCAGCAGCCTTTGCTGTACCGTAGTGCTAATATGCATAAAGTCAAACTAGATGGCGAAAACTAGATTTTCGATCATAAACCAAAGACGAGTTTAAATCGTGAGGTTTAAACGTGACGGCGTTGCGTAACAATCCATCCAGTCAGTCCCGACCGACGTGGTGCAGCAACATCTGTAGAGCTGAGTTTGAACTTTATTTTATATTAACTGTAAAGATGGAATAGTCACAAGTTAAAAACTTGAACGGACACTCGGTAGAGCGCATACCTTCGCATATCACAAGATTTGGTATTGAATTAGGAACATTTTGGCTATAGTTGCATGCCAATTGGATACAAACTGGCTATGGTAAGAAAAAGATGTTGACCTTTTCATGACATTGACCTTGACCTTTGACCCGATCGATCCCAAAATCTAATCAAATGGTCCCCGGATAATAACCAACCATCTCACCAAATTTCATGCGATTCGGTCTAATACTTTTTGACTTATGCGATTTACAAGCATACAAATAAATAAATAAACAAATACACAGCGATCAAAACATAACCTTCCGCATTTCCAATGCGAAGGTAACAAACAGATAAAAGATGTTTCTATACATCAATTAACACCATAAAAAGGGAGACTATCTGAAATATAGTCACCCTGGGCTATTTCTAGGGAAAGAGAATGAACTGTTTCGAGAAAACGATGTAAAATGTGAAGTAGTCAGGAAAAAGGGCAAAGTAAGTCTTCAGGAGGAGCAGCAGCGGAAAGCAGAAGGCACAGGTCCAGACGGAGCGGAGACATCCGGCCGAGTCGTGGGAGCGAACTACCTATTCACCGACTGGTCGATACGAGCCCACCTAATGACTCGTTAGGAGTTCATCTCTAATGGTGCACGGCGATCACATTATTATTTTTGGGGAAAGAGTAAACAAATAATCAGAGTGGTTTTAGAGTAGAAGTCAAAAGCGCTGGCAGACTTTGTGGAATAAAGTCTTCTGGTGAGAATACGTTTACTCTATTTTAAATACCTGAATGTATTTATTTAATGCGTCGCCTTATATTCAGAGGGAGATATTGTGACTTTTTTCTATTATACATGCTGAATGACTTTACTGATAAACCCTTTACACACAAACTTGTATAATGATGAATTATTATACAATGAAATGCTTTAAAAGGTGATTATTTCAGACATTACTGCATCTGCAGAGACAGTCCACGACATCATCACACCCGCTGGGGGTCACACTTCATATCATTGTTTTAAGGTACGTCAGTGATTTTGACTTCCGTGTTTTCGGTACTTAGGAGGTCAGCAAAAAGGGTCGACGAGGTAATTATCGCGAAGGGGTCAAATTAACCTCCACCTCCACCCTCCCACACCCACTTCCACTCCTCTCGTGGGTGGAGGTTCATTATATTTAGTGCTTCAACCGCAATGAATGACCACATCAGACATTTTCTACCCTATCCAAAATGCAACGCCACACCTTTGTTATGTTCTTTATGAGCACTAAATATAGCGCACGCTCCACCCATGGAATATATATATATATGTGTGTGTTCTATATACATATATATATATATATATATATATATATATATATATATATATATATATATATATATATATATGGATATATATATGTATATATATATATATATCAATATCTGTATATATATATGGATATATATATATATATATATATATATAAGCTTATTTTATCTTCCTGCTGTAAGATAATATTTCATCAGCTTGTAAATATATATGGATATATATATATATATATATATATATATATATATATATATATATATATATATATTGATATTGGGATATATATACATATATGGATATATATATATAGATATATGGATATCTATATATATATGGATATATATATATATATATATATATATATATAAGCTTATTTTATCTTCCTGCTGTAAGATAATACTTCATCAGCTTGTCTCGTATTGAGAGTGATTACCCAGAAGGAGAGGGACCAGAGAGGGGCGGCGTGGCCCTGCAGGCAGACGGCCCTCAGTCTTAAGTGGAGGAGCAGCAGCCTCTCTTCCATTTAGGATAGTGGGCTATTTAGCCTGACTGCCATTAAATATGAATTAAAAACCACACAGGCCTCTTTTGCCTTCGAAAATGTCATTACATATCTTTATGGCGGCCGATTGTTGAATAAGCAGTTTGCAGGGCTCCCCCGGGGGGCTAAGGCTGCGAATGGTGGAGTGGAGTGGATGAAGGGATGGAGAGGGAGGGGGGGGGGGCGGGGTGGTCAGATGAGTGCCGGAGTGGAGAGAGATGGCAGGATGGGATATGGAGGGGGGGACAGATGGATGAAGGAGCGAGGAGGAATGAGAGGATGAGTGGGAGGGAAGGCGGAACGAAAAACAGAGGGGGGGGGGGGGCTGGGGGGGGGGGCAGTGGAGGAATAACGAACAGGCCGGCCTGCGTAACGGAGGAGGCCTAATAGCAGCCGAAATGGAATCTACATTACAGGTCCTAACTGAGTGCAGTACTTCAGGGGCCCGGCCCCCCGAAAGGAGCAAATAATAGCAGTGGCTTGAAGTGGTGCTTCAGCTTCTCTCCAGCAGATGAGGGAGATGTGTAGGGGGGGGGGGAGTACTTCAGAGAGATACTGGCCTTCTTCCATGTAGCATGTTCAGGGTTGTTGGAAAAAGAAAAAAAACATCTCAAAAGGTCAGCGTGTGACCGGCGACTCATTTTATTGCTATTGTGAGAGACCCCCCGCCCCCCCTCACACACACACACACACACACACACACACACACACACACACACACACACACACACACACAACAAAAAAACATCCAGGCTGTAATTATAAAAAAGCTGCAGCTCCTGAATTGTGTTTGTTGTATTGCTATAGAGAAATAAATATTTCCGCGCCCTCTATTGTTGCGCTTTTACTCTTGCTCGTTTCTCATGCATCTATCACCCCCCCCCCCCCCCCCCCCCCCCCGCCAACAATAGACACGTAATGAGGTCCTCCCCCGGTGGCCTTAAGTTTGGCCTCCAGGGTGAAGCTGCAGGGCGTCACTGAACGAGGAGGACAACTGAGCGTTGAGCGTGTAAGTTGTTGCATTATTTCCTTTCATCAAACGCCCTCGAAGGCTGACGTCTGATTGGCTGCTACAGGAGTACAGTGGAGGATGTGTTGTTGTTGTTGTTGTTCTTATAGTTTTTTAGAAACGTGTTATAAATTAAAAGCATACATGACCTGATGTCCTGCATTAATCAGAGCACTTATCTATTTATTTTGTTGCAAAAATGCTTTTTTGGCTTTTTTTTTCCCATCAAATAATAATAATCATAATTTAGAGTTCTATAGTGCTTCTCTACACAAAGACGCTTAATAATGAATACAAAAAGTAAAAAAAAAAATCTACTCCATAATTTGAGTGATTATAGAGTTAAAAAACGCAGATAATCCTCCTCAAATGATGTAGGGTGATGGGAAAAGAGACGACGGCAGTAAACATGAACATTAGCGGTGACACTGTTTACAAAGTTTGACTTTTTTTTTTTTTTTTTACCTGCTACATTATTTTTATTCAGTGTAAAGTGCACTTGTCTGATTGGCTGCTACACAAGTACAGTGGAGGATTTGTTGTTGTTGTTTTTCTTATAGTTTTTTTATGTTTTTCAGAAAGTTGTTTCAAAATAAAAGCATTAATCAGATCACATATCTTTTTATTTTGTTGCAAAAATGTTTTTTGTGCTTTTTGCCCATGAAATAACAAATTCAAAAGAGAGTTATGTAAAACAAAATCTACCTCATAATTTGAGTGATTATAGAGTTTTAAAAACGCCGTTAATCCTCCTCAAATGATTATGGGTGATGGGAGAAGGGACGACGATCACGACGGGGAGTACACATGTACGTTAGCGGTGACGCTGTTTACAAAGTCGGGTGTGTTTTTTTTTTTTTACACGCTACATTATTTTCATTCAGTCTAAAGTGCACTTGTCTTAATTTTTTTAGTTTTTGATTGTCTCTCAGAAACGTGTTTCAAAATAAAAGCATACATGACCTGATGCCCTGCATTAATCAGAGCACTTATCTATTTATTTTTTGCCAAAATGCTTTTTGGGGGCTTTTTTTCCATGAAATAATTTGAAAAAAGGTTGTTTGTCTAAATGTTTTTTTTTCTACTTCATAATTTGAGTGATTGTAGAATCAAAAAAAGCCGTCAATCCTCCTCCAATGATTTAGGGTGATGGGAAAAGGCACAATTTTTATTATATTTATATATTTTTTTCTTCTTTAATAAAATAAAATAAAAATATAAAAAGGGGGTTATGTCTAAATGCTTTTGTTTTTAATCATAATTTCACTTCAGAATTCGAGGTAATAATTAGGGTGATGGGAAAAAGGACGCCATGCAGTAAAAATGAACGTTAGCGATGACTGTTTACAAAGTTGGATTTTTTTACATTATTTGTATTCAGTTTAAAGTACACGGCAGATGTTTTTTTTTTATTTTGTTAGTTTTTCAGAAACAATTTTCAAAATAAAAGCATGCATGTCCTCATGCCCTGCATACATTATTATTATATTTATATATTTTTTTCTTCTTTAATAAAATAAAATAATAATATAGAAAGGTTGGTATGTCTAAATGCTTTTTTATCATAATTTCACTTCAGAATTTGAGGTAATAATTAGGGTGATGGGAAAAAGGACGCCATGCAGTAAAAATGAACGTTAGCGGTGACTATGTTTACAAAATTGGACGTTTGGGGACTCGACAGATTGATGGACGGAGGTTTTGAGGTGACAGATGGAGTTGCAGACTGGCATGCGAGACGTAGAGTAGCGATTTGTCGGTTCTATTGACCACGTGATTGGTCAATGCATTGCTCCGTCTGAAACCTCATCTCCCGCTATCAGGTTGTCCCCCAAGCCGTCTGCAAAAGAACAACCAAAAAAAGGCCTCCGCAACGTATGTATCATCACACGCAGGAAGCAACAGCTTACAAGCGACATACGTGCACGTACACCTGGATATTTTGGGGGGTTTTCTTTGCTAGTTTCTTCCTTTAAAAAAATGGATTCAGTCCAATCCCTCCTTATATGTTCCAAACGGCAACTGCAATATTTCGGTCGAGCGTCTACACACGGAGGTGCACAGCTTCACTTGCACTCTCCTCTTCCCTGCATCGCTCCATTTTGTGTGCATGTGTGTGTGTGTGTGTGTGTGTTCGCTCCTGTCAGTCCACTTAAGGGCCTTTGGTTTCAGAGAAGGCCATTGTATTTCCTCCATCGCCTAGCAACCATCACCAAGGCCGGCACTCCATTGTTGCGGAGGCTGAGCACCTGAATTGCCTGCTGCCTGTTTCTACTTTTCAAAATTGTACTGTAATTTTACAAAGTGGTGTTTCAGCATTAGAGCGAGAGGGAGAGAAAGAGAGAGAAAGAGAGAGAGAGAAAAAGAGAGAGAGATGGCCATGCTCCAAATTGGAGGGCTATGAAAATTGGAGGGAAGCTTCATTTGGTAGCTTCTCATCAGGAGCCGCGAAGCACAAAGCAGCGGAGAGGCGTTCAGGGAGCAGAGTGTGCATTCAGCAGGAAACAAAAACAAACAAACGCCGAGCGACTCCAACGGCGTCTCCAACCCCGACATCGTGCGGGACGTTGACAGGAAGTGGAAACGGGAGATAGAGCGATGCACCCGGCAGGCTTTTAGTGAGTAATGTGTGTTCATGGCTTCACAGTTTGATGAAATGCACTTTATGGGAGAAACTGATGCAGATAAAGAGCCACGAAGACAGGCGGACAAAAGAGTGAAGAGAGAGAGAGAAAAGGAGAAAATGGGGAGGAAAAAAATATGTTCAGAGCAACATGTAGGGGGCGGGACCTGAGAGCTGGAGGAGAAAAAGGTTTGTGGGCTAGATTTTCTCTGTGACGTCACTTTTTACACAGTTTCCTTGAATAGCACCTGTGTGCATGGGGGCTGTCTGTCCGTCAGTTCTGAGTAAAAACATAACCCGTGCCAGCAAAAACATATCTATCAGTGTTCTCCACCAGCCATCGGAGACACACTGTCCTTTTCCTTCCTTTTTTCTTCTCCTCCCTTTTAGAGGCCGCCGGCGACTCCGTCTTCCACCTGCTCGCCCCTGAACCTCTCATCTCACCCACAGAGCAGCTTTACCGTCTTTTCCTTGAGCTTAGATGCTTTCATTTTTTTAAATACCCTTTTTGTGAATTTAGATCAGATATTTTACTGTATTTTTTTAATTATTATAAAGAATCTGCTTTCTTTTTGTGCAGTTAAAATTGCTTTTTAATTTTTTTATATGTATGCGACTGCAACCGACGTGGATGACCCCAGGTGTCTAATTCAGAAATGGTAAGTACCAACAATTTTACCTCCACGGATTAATCCTGCATTATATTATGTATAATGTAATAATATATAATATTAATAATAATATATATATTATTAATAATATTAATAATAATAATATAATATTATTATTTTATTATATAATAGTTATTATAATATATATCTTTTATTGTGTCCTGGGTCTTTTTGCAAAGATTTTGCTCAGGCTTATTCCTCCAATAATTCATAACTCGTATAATAATAATTATTGTCTGTCAGTATCACTCGCTTTTCTCTTATTGATTTCCAGTTGTGCACCCGGTCCACCCCGTCTCCGCTCTGCACTTTAACATCAAACTGCTCACCAGATCCTGAGAAATCTGGTTCTTGGTAATCGTCCTCATGGAAAAAAAGCATTTACGATACACACATTTTGATGTAGACACACACAGACCGGCAGTTATCTAGAAGAATGCACACCGGCTTGGACCGACACACACACACACGCACACACACTGACTGTACTGTAGCAATGTGTGCACTCACAAATAGACACACACACACTAGCAGATCAGGTTCCATTGTGTCTGTGCGGCGCGCACACACACACACACACACACACACACACACACACACACACACACACACACACACACACAGAGGGCTGTCTGGCGAGATGGCAGCCCTGTTGGCCGACAGCCTCTCAAGTTTCAGTAAATACTCGCCTCTCCTTCTGCAGCGTGGTTCTGGTGGACGTCCAGCCGGGTCAGTTTCACACAATCAGATCCCCGTGAACACGAGGCTGCAGAGAGCTGTGAACACAGAGATTAATCATGGATCCATTTTATTGTGAAATAAAACCGTTTTTATTTGATTAGAATCGAAGAAAGAGACATTTAAAGGACAGACGGACAGAGAGACAATGTGTCTGTGCTTCAGATGCCTGAAAACGAGACGTTTGTGTAACTACTCGTAAAAATGAAAGTATTTTCTGATATGAAATATCTATGATTTGTTAACTCATATGTCCTCTGTGTCCATCCCTGTTCTCTGTGTCCATCCCTGTTCTATGTGTCCATCACTGTTCTCAGTATCCATCACTGTTCTCTGTGTCCATCCCTGTTCTCTGTGTCCATCACTGTCCTATATGTCCATCACTGTTCTCTGTGTCCATCACTGTCCTCTGTGTCCATCACTGTCCTATATGTCCATCACTGTTCTCTGTGTCCATCACTGTCCTCTGTGTCCATCACTGTTCTATATGTCCATCACTGTTCTCTGTATCCATCACTGTCCTCTGTATCCATCATTGTCCTATGTGCCCATCACTGTCCTCTGTGTCCATCACTGTCCTCTGTGTCCACCACTGTCCTATATGTCCATCACTGTCCTCTGTGTCCACCACTGTCCTCTGTATCGTCCAGCTGAAGCATTACCATCATGGCAGAGTGCCGTGAGGAGGTCGAGCGTCTTCTCTCTCCGGCTGACCTCAGAGCTGCGAGACGCTTTTATTAATGTTAAATTAATAATCATCCGTATTGACGAACACGCGTCTCCACCTGGAGCTGCAGGCCTGATGGCCGATGTATAATTTAATATCTTATGGCCGATATATAATTTAATATCTCATGGCCGATGTATAATTTAATATCTCATGGCCGATGTATAATTTAATATCTTTAATCGAGGCGCAAACGCTTAAAGATGTTAAGAAGAAGCTGCATTAACAAGCTCTGAGGCTCGGAGGCTTTGAAGTTTAAGAAAGAAAAAAAAGCGCCTGAGCCTCGCCGGGTGTTTCGTGTCTGCTCTGGCCTCGGGGCCCGGCGGGCGACCCTGACTCCGCCTCCCTTCCGGAACACGCCGGACCCTCCGCGGTTCACCTGCTGCGAGGTAGAGAGGAGGTATCCAAGACACCAACGCCGCCGCCGCCGCCGCCGCCGCCACCGCCGCCGCCGTCTTACCCGTGTATTTAAATGTAACCCGCGGTGGCTGAGAGCCGTGGTTGGAGCAGAACCACCTCTGTGACGAGTGTTTTTCTTCAGCCCTTTTTGTTTCTGCAGCTCCTCGCCGGCGTCGGTTTAATCTCGCCGAGCCCGAGGAGAAGGCCGCTCGGCTCGGCCCGTTCCTCCGTGACCCCGGCCTTCACCGGGAGCTGTTCCTGGCGCCCAGGACAACGTTTGGTTTTGAAAGGAGAGTCGGCGCCGGAAGGTTTTTTTTTTCCCGTGTGGTCTCCGGCTCCTCGAGGCCTCCCTCCCCTCCTTTAGCTCAAGGAGGCCACCTTGAGTACGACTCGTAGCTAGGCAACCGCACCGGGAGGGTTTAGTAACGCCGGCGTCTGTTGAAGCGGCTCATTCTGAAGTCGGCGTGAGACGATAACGCTTTACACGTTTTTAATTTACAGGATTTCTGAAACTCGTCGGGTGTGTGTGTGTGTGTGTGTGTGTGTGTGTGTGTGTGTGTGTGTGTGTGTGTGTGTGTGTGTGTGGACGAGGGAGTCCACGGCGGCATGGAAGACTAGTGATTTTGTTGTTTTGTTGTGAAACCGACAACAAGTCATCGTCTCCCTCGCTGTCTTGAGACAACGAGCTACAACTCATCACCGAGCGTCGTCAATGTTTTAAATGTCCTTGTTTTTCAAAGTAAAGCTCTGTTTTTATCAATGAAGATCACATTAAATGAGTCATAAACTCTCTCTCCATAGTTAATGTGTAGATGTCTATTCTCTGGTGTAGTGAAGTCTCTACATAGTGTGTAGAGGCCCATCTCCATGGTCTAGTGGTACATTGTGTTATCGCCTTAGAAGACTAGCGGAGGGGTAGAAAACCCCTGGAAACCCTTTTTATGTGAGCGCAGCTGAAAACAGTTATGCTACTGAGAGAAGCTCTAAAACTGGCCTTCCATTGAGCCACAAGAAGAACAACATTAATATGTATAATAAAAATCATTATTTATAACCTCGTCAATGTTTGACTAGCTTTTATATTCATGTTGCAATTAATCTGATGAAGAAGTTTTTCATGGAAAACACCACATTTTCTGGGCGACCCCAAACTTTTGAACACTAGTGTATATTTAATGAATTCAAATGTATTTCACAATGAAAAATAAAAGGCCCAGATAGGTCAGATGGACGTGCATCGTTGCATGTAACATGTGAATAATGAAGAATTGTCTCATTCATAACCTTTGCAGATCTTTAATGTTGTGTTTTCTTTTTTTCTTCCAATGAATCATTTCTTTTCAAATAAATGGTCTCACAGTGATCGTGGTGAGTGTTTTTATTTTTTGGTTTGAGGTCATTTCTCAAAACAAATGACGTCATCGTACTGTTGAAGACAGTTACAAGTGTGCTTCAAATAGAAATATGACTTTACTTTCATTATTATTAAAGGAAAGCCTCGTGCCGAGATGATCAAACGGTATTTGAGGTATTGATCGGGGTCCGATCCGTATATTAACTTTACAAAGTTATCGATTGTTACTCTTATTTAATTGTGAAGGTGATTTTTCTTCTTTATATTTTTATTTTTCTCCAAAGATTAAAGTTTTTTTTCACAAAAAAGATTAAAATAAACTTTTCCATGTTTTTTTCTGGTTATCGTGATAGTTTATTAATTATTGGTATAAAGTTAATACACCCATAAATGTGCTTTGATCTCTTATCTTCGCTGCAAGATGGACTCCAGCGTATTTGACAGCCTACTTCAGAATATTGAACCGTGGCTGACGGAGAACACCAGTGAACCAAAGGTCGGAGGTCAAATTAACATCGACTTCCACGTCAATGAGTAACTCATCAGATTTTGCTCCGACGCATTTCACTTCATCTTGAGTACTTGGCCTTTTGGCTTTGCAGAAATTAATCTCTGGACTCGGAATGCAAATTATGTATTCGCTCATATACGTCGAGATAAAGAACACGTCAGCCCGAAATAACGACTTCGGAGCACCACGTGTCAGATGGATTAAAGACAGAGAAGAAATGGCTTTACTGGGGGGCATCAGGGCCTTGGCCTGGTACCCCTGGAAGATCTGCTGGGCCTGAGAGTTATGGGTCAGAAGCTTAACCTGGACCTGGAGGTTACTGGTTACTTTGGAGATAAGCAGATGATCAACTTGAAACCTGACGTGTTTTTGTTGTTCTAAATTAAACAATTAAAGCAGCACTATGTAACAATTCCTACTTTAAAATAACAGCTTGAAAAAAATGGTGCCGCTACAATGACTTTTAATATGGCGATTTGTGCCTCCGCCACTGCCATCGGGAGTCTGTGGGCTAAATACCCGACTATGTAACATTTTGTAAGTACGTAAGTAATAAAAGAACAAAAACGTCTTTAAGAAAGGGACCTGACATTACTTCTAATCTGGAGGAGAGAGAAAGTTACAGGGGGCGAAGGAGAATATAATTTTTTAACTCAAACTCAAAAGAGCCATATGCGTCACCAGAAGAGCCACATATGGCTCAGAGCCAGAGGTTCAGACACCTGATCTATCGTAACTGGCTATTTACCACACTGAAGTAAACATTAAATACCTGAAGGGGGCGCTACAAGGGAACAACTACATAATGGGGCTTTAAAGTAGTAAACATGATCTCTTTTTATCTGCAGCCTCCAACGCTTTAAGATGAAGTCAAACATTGTAAACTCAGGCTTTTCAACGTGCTCAGTGGAGGGTTTTCACATTGTGTTTGGACTGAAACGTTCCCACCTACATGAGACCTGAAGTCAATGTTTTCTCAGCTCAGTTTTGAGCAAAGGAAGAAATATTTAACGAGAAAACCGGTTCAATGCAGTATATTTATAAACCAAAAGGACTTGGAATTGTACAGATTGGAGATGGCATGGAAGTGGAGACTCTTGTTTGTGATGTCACTCGACCTCAGTGTATCAAATTACATTTTTTGACTTCTTGGATAATCACAAACTAGAGTCCTGTGGCTTTCAGGTGACGTGTGGCTTTCCTTTATGTTAAAAAAAAAAATAGCAATCAAGGCATTTCATGCACAAATTAAAAAAAATGTTAGAAGTTCTTGACCTTGATAGTCAAGACGTCGCATATTATTCTACGGTCTCGGTGTCCTAATGTGGAATTTCAAGGGGGATCTTTATCATTTTAATCTATACTGAAGTGTCTTTTTTACTCTTCAACATGCATATATTTCACTTCACATTTCCAGCACACTCCATTTAAATATATATATATATATATATATATATATATATATATATATATATATATATATATATATATATATATATATGTGTGTGTTTGTGTTAATCTCCACTGATTCAACTCACCAACATCAGTGGATCAAATGACACGCGATCTCTCACCCTGAGTGTCCACGCGAGCAGCCTCAGTCTATGCGGGTGCACGAGCGCCCTCTGCCGGCCATCCACCTACAATGACACATTACGGCAGTGGTTCCCAAACTTTTTCTGTCAAGACCCCCTTTGATGATATAGGAACATTGGACGACCCCCCCCCCCCCCCCCCCCCCCGCAACCCGACCCCAATTTTTTCTTGTTTTTTAATGAATTGCATTATAATGCATGAACTGTATAATTTTTTTTTATTTCTTTCTAAAATAAGTACATATCACTTCACAGTTTATTCTTCAGTTTGTTTAACTGGGAAAAATAGCAAATAAAAAATATATAAAATAATTTGTAAATACAATTACCCCCCACTTTGGGAACCACTGCATTAAAGCAAAATGGGAAAAAGGAATCTGGGATAGATATTTCTGAGGAAGAATGGACATTAATATGGGGGTACCAATGGAAATGTACCAGTTCAATGAGCTGGCGAGAGTTTAACTGGAAAAATTACACAAGATATTTCATTACACCATCTCAGACATCTCACTATAGCGATACCACTCCTGAATGCTGGAGAAAATGTGGACACCAAAGCACAAACCATTATCACATCTTCTGGGACTGTCCCATCATTAAACACTTCTGGAAGGCGGTACACAATACTTTACAGGACATCTTTCGCGAGGACATCCCTTTGGACTTTAAGATTCTGTACCTTGGAAATTTACCTCAGAGTTGGCCGAAAGGGGACAGACTCTTGATTAATGCATTGCTGGTGGCCAGCAAAAAGTCTGTTACTAGAAAATGGTTACTACCAGAGTGTCCTACAATTACATCTTGGAGAGACATCGTAACGGATATCTACAGAATGGAGCAGATCACAGCTCATGTCAATCAAAGAACAGAAACATTTCTTAAACACTGGCAAAAGTGGTGCAACTATGTCACAGATAAATGGCCTGACTGTATTTCTTTACTCTATGGAAAATGATTTCTCCCTACTTTATTTATTATTATTATTAGTTTTATTACTATGGTATTGTTTCTTTATTTGCATGTGTTTTTTTTCTTTTTTTTTCTTCTCTTTTTTTGGTCTGTACTTCTCTATGTACAAAGAATCTGAAAAATTGAAATATGTGTATGTGAGATTTTGAACACTAAAAAACTAAAAAAAAAAAAAAAAAAAAAAAAGCTGCTCAGCCATTGGTCCACTGAAAGCTGCTCAGCCATTGGTCCTCTGAAATCTGCTCAGCCATTGGTCCACTGGAAGCTGCTCAGTCATTGGTCCACTGAAAGCTGCTCAGCCATTGGTTCATTGAAAGCTGCTCAGCCATTGGTCCACTGAAAGCTGCTCAGCCATTGGTCCACTGAAAGCTGCTCAGCCATTGGTTCATTGAAAGCTGCTCAGCCATTGGTCCACTGAAAGCTGCTCAGCCATTGGTCCACTAAAAGCTGCTCAGCCATTGGTTCACTGAAAGCTGCTCAGCTATTGGTCCACTAAAAGCTGCTCAGCCATTGGTCCACTGAAAGAAGAAAATAGCAATAATAAAATATATATAAAATAAAAAATATATAAAATAATTTGTAAATACAATTAACTTAATTTCAAACAAAGTGCAAACAACATATACTGTATTTCCTCACATTGAACAGCAGGTTTTCTCAAACAATAAAATAACACAATTATGAACAAGGTGTGCAGGTCTACATGGTACATTTTATTTTGTGATCATATTCCTATGTATATTCCTATTCATATATATCAGTGACTGGTGTGGGCTTGCTTTGCTTTACAGATTTTGTCAAAGAGGGGTTGCTGGTTGGAGATAGCTACTCTCAGTTCATTTAGACCAGGGGCGCTCAATACGTTGATCGCGATCGACCTGCCAGTCGATCGCGGCGTAGTGTTGGTAGATCACATCACAGAAAAATAAATGTGCCCGCCCCCGAGTAACTTCCTCTATAGCGCCAGATTACAGCAGAAGTCATTTCTGTCACTCCGTGTCGCGTTAACAGTCCTCCGCTCATGGTCTCGCGCCGCAAAGCTTCGCTGGCTTGCGCGCGCATCGTCGGGGCGGAGCAGAGTAAAAGTCACTAGCACCCCCCCGTCGATCGTCTTGACTTGGTCACATTATAAGTAGCTCGCATGCTGAGAAAGTGTGACCACCCCTGATTTAGACCAGTCACACATCTGTCCATCTTTGTACATACTTCCTTCTCTTATCTTTATCTTTCTCTGTCGCTCCGTATCTTTTTTGCTCTGTGTCGCTGTGTGTCTCTCTCTCGTTCGCGCTCCCTCACTCTCTCTCTCTCGTTCGCGCTCCCTCACTCTCTCTCTCCCTCGCGCTCTCTCGCTCTCTCGCTCTCGCTGGTTCTGCCAGTCGGTCTGTGACATGAGCCGCTCTGGTGGCGTGGTTGGAACACAGTGCATGTCACGTTGGTTATTTTATATTGTTTTACCGGTGTATGTGTGCGTCTGTGTGTGTGGGTTGGTGATGAAGCCGCGACCCCCCTGTAGTACCACCGCGCCCCCCCTAGGGGTCGCGACCCCCACTTTGGGAACCACTGCATTAAGGCAAATAATGTGTTAAGGGTGGAGGAAGTATTCAGATAATTTACTTAAATAAAATATGTTTATAATAGTAATACCATTGTAAAAATATCATGTTACAGGTAATAGTTGCAAATCAAATATTACATATGTAATGGTATGTCAGTAAGCTATGGCCTATGCATGAATGTACTTAAACTACTCAATCGTAGAGTGAAGGTACACGATGCAGACACATTTACTGTGATGCACTATTATATATTATTAATATTAGCATTTGATTAATAATTATAATATTGAACTATTTTGTATTGTATAGGACTGTATTAACTAATGATTATTTTGATCAGGGATTAATCTGCTGAATATGTGACTCATAAAATCGACTCAAATGACTCAAATAATGGCAAAGCATGCAGTCTGTAGTTTGTGTGTGTGAGAGTGAGAGAGTGTTATTATTATTATTATCTTTTTTTGAAAGGGACCATGTACAGTTTAAATATAAATGTCACCATTTGATGACCTGTTCACAAATAAAACAATAACAAACAGTACAGGATAAGACACTCTACAACAATATACATATATGGTACAGAGAAAACAAAATACACACAATGTAAAGCTACAGTACTGCACATTAAATAGTAATACATACTATTACAAATAAATAAGTAATAAAACCCATTAAAAGTAAATGAATAATACGAGCCATGATAATTTTGCTCAGCGCTAAAATCAACTCAAATGGCTAAAATGATGGTAAAGCATGCAGTCTATGTAGTTGTGTGTGTGTTTGTGTGTGTGTGTGTGTGTGTGTGTGAGAGTGTTAGTATGTGTGTGAGACAGGTGTGTCTTATTAGATGGTGAATACAAATTAATTAAAGTAAGTTAATGTCCAAGTTAACCCTGCTGTTACCTTCACATTTACTAACATATTTTGGGTAAATTGACCCCAAAGAACATCGACTTAAACATTGAATGGGGTCAAATTGACCTCAGGCTGTATTTCACTGTCAAACATATAAGAAATATCAACCTTTTTTATATATTTAAAGGGCTATTTAGGTAGTAAACAAACAAACATAAAGTACCTCACACTTAAACTTGGGAAACAATATTAATTCTAATCATTTTCTGGAGGGTTAAACAAATAAAATCCAAGGCGCCATACCACTCCCTACCAGCTGGTGGCGGTAATGCGCACATTGCCACGCGCCAATAAGCCTCAACGAAGAAGAAGCATCCTTCTTTACGTCCCGCAGCTTTCACGCACACGACACAATACAGGCATCATGGCGGACGTGCTGGATCTTCACGAAGCGGGAGGAGAGGATTTCCCAATGGATGAGGATGGTGATGGTAATAGTATTATATAAAGAGACAGGCAGCAAACGCTCCAGCACTGCGGCGTTCAGACGACGTCACACGTCGCGGTGGAAATAACCGCGAACGCCGAGTGCGTGGTAGCAGGCCTGAGGCATGCTAGCAAGCTAACGTTAAGCTAACACGGTTAATTCAAATCTTCTTTTACTGCTATATGAGATATGCAGGCCGTGTTTTTTTACTACACAAGTTTATTTATGTATTTCCATTTATTACGGGCTTTATTTACAGGCTATGTATAGAGTAGGTTGTTGTTGGCGAGCTAGTTCAGGCTCCAGCTAACGGCTAAGATGCACTAATAGAATAGATGCGCTGGTTACGATGACACTACTTTTAGTGTTGCCCTGGCGTCGACCACATAAACCACTTCCTCAGTTCAGTTTAGTCAAAGTAATCACGTGATGTTGGTGTGTGTGACGTTCACATCGGTTGTGTGCAGCGATTTTAAATGGATTTACCTGTTGGTCCCCAGAGAGCATCCACAAGTTGAAGGAGAAGGCGAAGAGGAGGAAAGGACGAGGCTTTGGTTCAGGTGAGTTGTCAATGTGTTTGGGTTCACGTTTGTATTGTTTCATGGCATCTCCTGCAGCCTTTGTTGTAGTAAATGATGCTAGTCAGCAGTGTTTAACCCTCCTGTTACCTTTGTGGTCAATTTGACCCCATTCAATGTTTAATGTCTCTAAGAGAATAATTAACATCATTTTCTTTTGCTTCATATCTCATGGCGTTTCCTAATTAATTGGGGACAACTAGAAAAAATTCACATGATGTCCTGTTCACAATTTGTAAATTTGACCCAGGCTGATTTTTACTTTGTTAAAACATATAAGAAATATCAACCTTTTTTTTTTAAAGGGCTATTTAAGTCGTCAACAAACAAACATAAAGTGACACTTAAACTTGGGACAATATTAATTCTAATAATTTTCTGGAGGTTTTAATTGCTGGGGTCAAATTGACCCCATGGGTAAAATATGTTAGTAGATTTGAAGGTAACGGGAGGGTTGATGTTTTTTTATTTTGCGTTGCTGTTTCTAGAGGAAGGAGCCAGGTCCAGAATCAAAGAGGACTATGACACCGTGGAGCAGGACGGAGACGAGCCAGGCCCTCAGAGATGTAAGCGTTGCAGTCAATTTAACCATTTTATATTCAGTTTAGAATAAGTATAAATAGATTTTGGTAATAATGTGCAGCATAGCTCTTGAGTTTGTGCTATCACGACTCTACTTTTCATTAGTTTACCTTATTAGAAGTGCTGCTTGATTTATCATTCATCTTTCCTTTGTCTTCGTCGTGTTGCAGCTGTGGAGGGCTGGATCCTGTTTGTGACCGGTGTACACGAAGAGGCCACAGAGGAAGACATCCATGACAAGTTTTCCGAGTTTGGAGAAATCAAGAACCTGCATCTCAACCTTGACCGCAGAACAGGCTTCCTCAAGGTGAGGCGGATACCCACGCTGCATTGGCACTTCACTTCTTACACATTGAGTCGATGCACACCTGTTACCGAGTTGATATGTTATATAATGCTTTGGAGGCTGGTTTTGCACAGATCCTCTTCCCGTCAGGTACATTATTTAGGAAGGGGGTGATTCAATAAGCTGATCATGAGGATGACTCATGTTTTTTCTTTCTTTCATCTAGTGTTAAAATTAGTCAAGAGAAACTACTCTTTTTAGTCTATCTACATTTTTTTTAGTTTTGAGCACAAGGAAAAATATATTGTCCTTGTGAAAAAAATATTTTTTCCATAGCACCCTGCAGATGTTTACACAACTAACTTATTTAACTGTTTATCCGATTCTTGTCTTTGCATGAACGCACTACTGAATTTACACTTGCATTTTTCATGACCTGAGTCTATTTAAAAAAAACTGACTTCTCCTTTGTAAAGCAGATCTTTAGAATTGTATTTAGATGCTTTATCTTTTCAACTAAACCAAGTTCTCACTGCTTTTTGTACCATGTGGTATTTTAACTAAACGTCTCATTTGGGCAAAAGATAATTTGGGAAAGCTACTCGCATGTCGTAAATGGAAATTATCAGTTTTTTTGTCAGTGACTCAGTTTTCCCCCGTTTGATCAAGTAAACATTTACTCAATGTGTTTTTTCTATTCAATGCCTGGTACTTTTTAACTTGCCACAAGGTGGCAGCATTGTTTTAAATATGAAATCATAACAAAATCAAAACGTTAAGTGTAGAGACTGTCCATCACGGGCTGTTTGAAGATAATCTTTTAAATGCTTTAGAGACATAACATGTAGAGTGTTAGCTGGGCTTTAGTGCCGAGTTGTAAATGTTCCCCAGTGGCCCTTGAGATAATCTGCCTGAAGACTAGCGGAGTGGGCCCTCCTTTTGTGCTGCGTCGTACATTTGAATTGTAAAATGCTTCCAAATCCCAGAGCGGTGATGCCATGAATGTCCAATAACACTCATGCTCTCCTGCTGTCTGTTCCCAGGGATATGCACTGGTGGAGTACGAGACCTACAAAGAGGCCCAGGCAGCCATGGAAGGGCTCAATGCTCAGGACATGATGGGTCAGCCTATCAGTGTTGACTGGGGATTTGTCAGAGGGCCCCCCAAGAACAAGAGGAGGTGAGGCGTGTGTGTTTGGCTACGGAAACTAACTTCACTGTAAAAGGAGCGTTTCTATTTTACATGTTGCACTTAAAAAAAAATGTGTGGCACTATTTCAATAAATTAGTGGCGGTTGTAGAGTTGAAAATACAGCCTTTTAATCAAAATAAAGTGTGTAATCTAAATTATATATTTGTATTCATTAGATTAGAACACGCCACGTGATATCATTTTTCAATAACGGTTATAAATATATTTTTTACAGAACCGGCGGCCGGAGACGCAGCAGAAGCCCGGACAGGCGGCGGCGTTGAGTGTTGTCGTTGGCTGGTGGGGGTGTCTGTCACTTTGTCAGGCCGTTTATAATCCTCTCGTCTTCTCACAAGAAACACTTTTTTTTTGTTCAATATTTTTAAAGATGTTGGCAATCTAGTTTAAAATATCGGGATATGGAAAGATGACGAATGACAAGCTATTGGCCTGACTGCAGCATTTTCAGTTTCTTGTAAATTGTCTTATGCTGCTTTAAAGTGCACCAGAAGGATCTCCATCAGCTCCGTCAGTGAAACTGTGACTTGTTTTCAACACCAACTTGTTTATGGTTGCCCTAAAAAAAATATGTTTCCGGATTTCTCAATCGTGCGTGCATTTTGTTTTTTATTTTATAATACTTGGAGATAAAATTAAACTTTTAAAAAAGGTACTTGTGTGTGTGTTTTTTAATTTTAATTTAGCCTCGCTAATGACATCATCCTCGATGACCTCACCCAGGCGACGGTGCCGCCGCAGCTATTTGGTCAACTCCAAAGCACCTGTCACTCAGTGCCGCACATAGGCTACTCGGACACAAAAAAACGTGCACTTTTATTTTTTTCCGCAGCCAATTGGCAAGCGGCTGCTCTGCACTCTGCCCTTCTCATTTGGCGTGTTCTCTACTGGGGGGAACATCAGTCTAACACCCCGTGGATTCCCATTGGTTCTCATCGACGTCAATAGAATCGACTCTGACCGCTGATTGGCTGCCTCGTCCTCGAGGGGGGCGGGCTATACTCTTCAGTTGACGTTGTTGTTGTAAGTGGTGGAGGAATTACTTTGTCGGCGGCGGGTCCTGTTTTGGGATTTAACGCGTAGTTCCACTGATGGAGAAGCTAAAAAGTTGAGACTCGTTCGCCCGGGAAACGTGAACGGCGGACACCATCTGCCGCCGGCCGGGAAACTAAATGGGACGATGACGAAGACGTCTGCGCGGCCGTGGAAGGTGAGCTGTGAAGGGATACTCACGTTAGCCGCCGTTAGCTGCTGATTAGCTCGTAGTAGCCACTTGCTAGCCAAACGTTAGGGTCCGGTCTACTTACTGAAACGTTAACACATTTTGCAATAAGTGCGTGCACGCGCACGGCAGCTTCACTAATAAAGGGGGTAACAATTACGACTAATGGGGGGGGGATCAAAGTTACTGAGTGGAAACCGTGCACGAGCCCTACGTTTGTACGCATAAAATGCGTTTATGTAAGCATGTGTATTGTTCTTTTGATTTATTTGTGTCGAATAGTCGGAGCCATACATCGCTGGCTCAAATTCAACACTTAAAACGGTCACCGGTAGCATTGAATCCGTTATATCTATATAGTGGTCCCTGAACACAACGATAGCGTCTCTTTTTTTTAAAGCTGTCAACTTGCTTTGTGGTTGCGTGAAGGTTAAACATTTCTATTTTTAAAGTTGTGCTCAAATGTGGGCATATTTATATTTCACATTTTTTATGTTACGTTTCCTAATTGTATTCGGCTAGCTTTCTCTAAAAGCTGGCAGTCACGATTCTGATCGTCTGACCCGCTGGTATCCCCTTCGTTTTTAAGCATGCGCGCGCGTGTGTGTGTGACGTTCACGTGCAGCAGTGTGGAGTAAACTCCTTTCACCAGGTGACAATTCCAACAAAGATTGGTTTCATGAAGCTAATGGAGGCAGCAGCGCGAGAGCATCTCGTCTGTGACGAGCGGCACCGAGCCGGTTTACCGGGTTCAGAGCTCTGGACCGGGACCAGGACTTCACTTATGTTGTCGTCATTTCCTCCACAAACATCCACTGCGATGAGGGAGGGTTGCGTTACACTTTGCCCTGAATTATTCAGCCCGTGCATGTGTGGGCTCTTTTGTTTGCCCACAGGACAGACTGGGCCCGGCCCACACGAAAAGTAGGGTGTGTGTGTGTGTGTGTGTGTGTTTCTTCTTTCTTTGGCCCAACTGGACTGTTTATGTTGCATTAAAACAAAACAAAAAACACGTAGAAAAAGCTCCACGCATAATGTGTGTAAATGTTGCAGGAGGAAATGTGATGCACCCACTTGAACTCCTTCCCACACACGCACACACCCACACCCATACACGTACACACACACACACACACACACGGAACAGTGATGAAGGCGAGTACATGTGGTACTATGCAGGTGATCAGCCGTGTGTCACATGCATTATTGTATTGTTAGTTGTACATACTTCTGGGGAGGTGGCTAGAAGACAAGAGATTTTCACACCCACCTTCGATGCATCCTCTCTGTCTGTCCCTCTCTATGTCTCTCTCTCTCTCTTTCTCTGTCTTTCTGTCTCTCTTTGTTTGTCTCTGTCTATGTCTTTCTCTCTCACTCTTTGTCTCTCTCTATGTCTCTCACTCTCACTCTCTCTCTCTCTCTCTCTCTCTCTCTCTCTCGGCCTTCATTGTGCACATCCTCAACCCTTGAAGGAACACATTGATGCACACGGCACCACGGGGTCAGGAGAGCGCCTCGGGCAAGTGTTTTAAAGTGTTTGAAAGTAGGCTTCAGCATCCTTCCTCATGCAACTCATAACTGGGTGTAAAAGGAAAAATATTATTACCATTATGCAGTATTATTTTTTAGACCACTCAATGCTACAGAAACACCATTTGTCTACTTTGAAGGAGAAGAGGGGAACTGTTTAGCGAGCGCCTGAACGCCCCATCATCATCACTTTGGCGGTTGTCCGTAAACGTTTAGTTTTTTTTACGTTAAAGTGTTGCCGATCCGAACGAAAATGTGTGTCTGCGCAATGAGCAGCGTGTCGTGCAGAGACCTCCAACGCGATTCAAATCGGCATTTCTCGGTTTCAGAACGTGTAAAACGTGTTGGCCGTTCTCTTTAATGGCGCCACTTGAAATGCCCGCGGAGAACGGCGTGTCCTCGTCTAGAAGGGGACCGGCGGCGATACGGATTATTGACCCGCCGTTGGGATGTGACTCGGCGAAGATAAAGAAAACGGAGGGTGGAACACCAAGAGAGAGACAGAGATAGAGAGAGAGACATAAAGAGAGACAGACATAGAGAGAGAGAGAGACATAGAGCAAGAGAAAGATATAAAGAGAGAGAGAGACACATAGAGTTTATAGCTTCACAAATTGGGCCCTTGGTTAATTTTGGTAATCATGTTTCTTCTGGAGTGTCACTTCTCCCTCAGGTTTTGTGTTTCTCTCTCTCTCATATCTGTAATATCTTTAACATGCATCTTGTTAACTGTTAATGTGCTGGATGGCTGTGGTGAGTGTGTGTGGTGTGTGTGTGTGTGTGTGTGTGTGTATATAGTGTTTCACAGGGGGACTGTGCTGCTTCAGCAGCGCGGAGGGCATGGACATTTTAATTAGTCTCTCGCGCCGGTCTCCCCCCAAACAGCTGCTCACCAAAGTGTGTGTAAGAGTGTGTAAGTGTGTGTGTGTGTGTGTGTGTGTGTGTGTGTGTGTGTGTGTGTGGCGGGCGTGCGCCAGAGATCCAGTGTCGGGTTTGTCGAGACCGGGGCCCGTTGGGCGTGTTCCCGTGGGATCCTGTGGAACACGGGTCAGGTGAATAAGTAGCAGGTGAGCGCTCGACTTCAGCGTCTCGTAGACGTGTTCCACGCAGGTGTCGCTCGCTTTCCAGCAAAGCGTCCAGACGGCGCCTCGTCTCCGGAGCCCCCCCCCCCCCCCCCCACACACTTTACCTGTCACACGGTCACTATCGTCGTCGTTATGCCGTAAAGTCGGGCGGAGCGCGTTTTACGAGGAGAGGTGTAGCCTCGTGGCGTCGCCCGAGCCGCCGTAATCCCACAAGAGTGGTAATGAGAGCTCGCCGTATCGGTTACCTCCTCCTCCTCCTCCTCCTCCTCCTCTTCTTCACTGTTTCTCCCTCTGCAGGGCGGGGAGCGGATGTTGGGGAGAGTCTGCTTTCAAGAAAGAAAGAAAAAACTCCCAGTTTTTATCCGTCCTGTGGGAAATTTAGGAACATCCAGATACGGCCGTTTGAATTCATCAATATTTCATTTTGAAAAGGGCTCAAGACTTTCCAGGGCGGCGGTCCGGCGCGTCGTGCGTGTCACACCCCTCCTCCTGACCGCCCGGCCCATCCCCCGCGGGTCGGCGGCGCCGTATACCGTCAGGATACACGGAGACTTTCTCTCTCGTGTTGATAAATAAGTTATCCTAGAAGTTTGTTGCATCCAGGGTGGGAAGTTTACATATTTATTTGGGCGGAACTTTTTTGAAACTTGTGAAATGACATTGAACCTTTATTAGAAAATACTTATTTAGGCTTACAGTATATGAGCTACTGTCATGAACATTATAATGCTCAGACTAATCGGCAGTAGTCTACAGATTCAAAGGGTTTTCTTCAATTTTTTAAACCAAAAAAACCCATAAATGAGGCAATAATATTTATTTTTATTCTTGTTTTGTTGTGGTTATTTATTCTTGAAAAAAGTAAAAACAAATTTGAACAATTATAACTTATTTTTTATTATATTTATAGATTTTACACAATACAGATAGGACACGCACAACAAAAACAAATCAATATTAAATGATCTAATTTATGGGGCATCTTCTGCCCCTCTCCTCGTGATATCAGGGGATGAAATATATTTCTTCGGGTCAGTTTTGCCCTTTGTGTCCCGTGGCATCGTGGGTAATGTTTACTTGTATAAATGTGTAATTTCCCGTGCAGACTGGAAGCAGGCGGCCCCTCCCTCCCTCCCTCCCTCCCTCCCTCCCTCCCTCCCTCCTCGCCCCGTTGACCCGGTCCAGCGGGAGTAGTCCCACACACCCTGACCCTCGCGATGACATCACTCGGGGGCGTCGCCCCGCTGCGTCCATTAGTGGCGCCCGCCTGCGGAGGCCGGTGCCCGTTCAGCCACTGGCTGCACATGCGGCTCGGTTGGCTTCACATTCAGGCCGACTTAGAGCGAGAGACACAGATTTGAGTGGGAATCGAGATGCGAGCCGCATAGCTGCGTTCTGAATCTAATATTGAGTCTTTTTCAAATATCCAGGCCACCGTCTCCTCCTTACAGACGGCTTTATTTTTGCGGCGCTGATGAAAAGTTCATTCCAAAATGGCACGACCGAAGGTTCCCGCACCGACACGTGGAGGAAATGTCTCGCATTCCTCGCGGGTTAATATGCAAATGAGAGCCATCGAAATGATAAATGATGCAACAATCGGCTCATTGTTTGTACGCCAAGCAGAGAAATGATGTTTTGGCATCATTGCAAACCCGAAGACATCGGCTCCCAGCGTAGTCTCCTCCATGAACATCGTGAGAGGTCCTTCCTCACTCCTTCTGTCTCATAACGCTGGGCACATCGGACCGGAGAGGGAGACTGTTGTCTCCATGCTTCAAAGATTCTTCTTCTTCTTTTTCGCTCCTCTTCCTCTAGAGTTTGATTGACAGGTGGCTCATCCAATCACCTGCCAAGTATATCTGTTTTATTTATTCAAAAAGTGCCGGCCCCTCTTTCCCAAAACAGTTCCCAGTGACTCCTCCTCACACGGTGCTGTGGAACAAACCATCTGGAGAGTCGGGTTGATGGATCGCATTCCTTAATTCTTTTTTATTCTCAGGTTAAGGATAAGATATGGATGCTGGTCTGTGTCTACAAAAAAGAGAAACAGAAGACTAGCAGGGTTCGTACGCTCATGGAAAACCTGGAAAAGTCATGGCATTTTAAAATCTCTTTTCCAGGCCTGGAGAAGTCATGGAAAAAACTTAAATCCTAAAAGCTTTGGAAAAGTCACGGAAATGTGTTATAATCACATCTCATTCACGCCGAGTTTGAAATAATTAATATACACTACCGTTCAAAGGTTTGGGGTCACCCACCCAGAAAACTCACATTTATTTATCAAATGAAATGCAAAATGAATACAAAATATAGTCAAGCCATTGACAAGGTTAGACATAATGATTTTAATTTGAAATATTAATTTTGTTCTTCAAACTTGTGGCTCAAAGGAAGGCCAGTTTTAGAGCTTCTCTCAGCAGCATAACTGTTTTCAGCTGCGCTCACATAAAAATGGTTTCCGAGGGTTTTCTACCCCTCCGTTAGTCTTCTAAGGCGATAACACAATGTACCACTAGAACATGGAGATGGGCCTCTACACACTATGGAGAGACTTCATTCAAAAACCTAGAATAGTCATTTACCACATTTACTATGTATTGACTGTAATTCTCATTAATTCAATGTTATCTTCATTAAAAGAAAAAGTGCTTTTCTTTGAAAAATATGGACATTTCTAAGTTACCCCAAACTTTTGAACGGTAGTGTATTTCTTTAAAGAAAGACGCTTAAAATATAAGCCGGAGATATCTCTCAATATGCACAATTTTCTACAGTTTTTATGTTTGTACCGAGATTTCAGTTTGTTCATGGAAATTTGGTTTAAAGTCGTGGAAATCCACTGGTCAACATGTGGAAGAACCCTGTCTAGAACTTTCAGTATTTTTCCCTTCATCATAAATCACGCTGTGGATGGTTATTCATTTTCTTTGGACATTTTCCTCGTGGGAGTCCTTGAGTATTATCATTAATGAACCCATTTGTTTTGGTTTTAGTCGCCCTAGTTATCACTGCAGAGTCGTATCTCACATTTCTCCAGGTCGAGGTTGAGTCCCGCCCCCGGCCCGGCGTCCTCCGGTGGACGCCGAGGCTTCTGTTTCTCCAGAGGCTGGGAATCGATAAACGAGACCGCTGCGTTCCCGGAGCTCGACGAGGACTTCTCGCCCACGGAGGCTGGCGTTCAGGGCGGCGTGCCTCCTGCGGGCCGCCAAACCAACGACGCCATGTGGCGCCTCCCGCGGGGGGGGGAGCTCGCCGCGGCGCTCGCACGCTCCCGTTCAATCGTCCCGTTGTACTCCGTTATGTAATGTCGACTCGGAGTGGAATGTGGGAATGCCACTTCCACCCCCCCCCCCCCCCCCCCATTTCACGGCAGCCCACGCTGATAATTACCCTCCTCGAGTGGCGATTACTGGGCCTGAGTGCAGTGACACACACACACACACACACACACACACACACACAGAGGTGGAGAGGATGGGAATGAAGTGACGGAGCTATGGATCACATTCTAATCACAGGGATATTACCTCTGCATATTGAAAAATGAACACAAGTCCGCTGGAGGAAGCACTCAGCCGGTTCCCTGAAGCCACGCCCCCGATCCTCATCCACGCCGCGCGTCTCCTGAACGGGCGGCGCCCTAACCACTCGCCTCATTATCTTTTCGTCAATACAAAATCCGGGCGTGGACTTGGGTGTCACCAATTCATGATTACCTTTAGTTAAGACATTAGGCGTTTTCTTATTCATTTTTTAATCTGACTGCTCTAAATGCAGTGAGTCTGCGAGCTGCACGGCGTGCAGTGTTTCTATGTTTACTCTGTGATTATGAGCGGGTTATTTTTAAAACCATCTCCAACGGGCGCTCGCTCTAATTCCTGCGACTCGGGAGAGATTAGGTGGTTTTATTCTCTGCACTCGTCATTTACGGGACGCAATCAGTCGAGTGTCGAATGGGCATTAAAGGGCCAGCGTCCTTACGAACAAATAAGATGTCAAATCGTGTCCCGGCTCCGGTGTCAGGCAGCGGGCGTTTGCATCAAAGCGATATCTCGTTATCGTATTGAACGTCGGCTCCTTTACGCTACGCGGGAACGGCGGCGCTACAAACTAAACACCCCCCTGTGCGCCCGGTTTCCTCCCCCAGAATGCAACATTCTGAACGACGTTGCATTGAGATCGGCGCCAGTCACAGGTATCCGTCAGCAGGCGGATGAATGACGAAGATAACGGACGTTAACGGGGATTCCTTTGACGCACATTGCCGTAGGTTCAAGCTCCATTCGGTAAACATATAATGCAAATTATAATTATAATTTGTTTAAATGTAATTGTGTTAAATTTAGTTTTGGGGCGAGAAGCTATCAAAATAAATCAGGGGAGGAAATGTACATATTTTTTCACCCCAATGACCGAAATCCAGAAGCATTTAAAAATAAGTTGGCGCTACTTTTTGAAACTTGAAAAAATAACATTGAACCTTTATTCAAAAATACTATATATACTTATTTAGGCTTACAGTATATGAGCAGTTGTCATAACAATTTAAATAATAAAACTATTAGGCAGTAGTCCACAGATTTAAAGTGTTTTATGAACAAAAAACAAACAGAAAATATAAATCAGTCAATAATATTTAATATAATTCTTATTTCTTTGTGGTTATTTATTATACTTTTTTTAAAACAACTATTATTAATTATAACTTATTTATTTGTTTTCTTACAATTAAAAATAATATATATATATTATATACATATATATATATACATTTATATACATATATATATATACATACATATTTGTGTATATATATATATATATATATATATATATATATATATATATATATATATATACACACACACATTTATGTGTGTACAACACAGGCAATAAAAATAGGACACAGACAACAGGTGAAATAAATCCAGTTGTATAGATGCGATTGAATCTGGTATCTGAACGCCCACTAATAACCAACCGCCATAATGAAAAGACAAACCACGATGATTCTTTGCTGTTCCTCGCGTTGCCGACGTGGATCAGCGCATCTTTCATTCAGCTGCCTGGAGTCCAAAGCCGCAGCAAACCTGACGCACACATATTTGTGCTGGAGACGCAAACAATAAAACCCAAGGTCGCATTCTTGATCTGTAAGTAGATCTTGTTTACCTCGCTCGGAGGGAGCCGGGGCTGGAGGCCGAGTTCACATGGATCAGGTTTGGATTTGGGGGGGGGGGGGGGGGGCTCAGACCTGGCAACTTTTTGTTGTGATGACTGGACGGCTTTTTTTGGACCGGAGCGACTCGAGTGGCTCGGCCTCAGAGGGCGCGGGTGTGGTGTGGAATCTCTGACATCAGCTGTGTGTGCATTCAGGCTGGTGTTGTCTTCACACACACACACACACACACACACACACACACACACACACACACACGAATGCCCGCAGCTGGTGGCTGCACATTTTTCCCAATCCATTATAGTAATAACAACATACCTGCCTCAGGAATCTCCTGAAGCTGTTTTTTGTTTCCTTATAGGGAGGCTGATCTCTTCCTAACTTTTCTTCCCCCTTTTTCTTTTTTAATTCCCACTCGTTTCTGCAGAGCTTGAACACGTCTTGCGGTGTCGGCCGAGGCTGAAGTGGTGAAAGATAATGAATGTCCTTATTTGGAAGGAAGATGAAGCGGTCCTCGCTGCAGCTGCATCGGGTTCTTTGCTCTATTAAAGACAAAAGCTTTCTTGTATTTTTGTGCTCTGCTAATGGACCTGACGCGTTCCACCGGTTCCTATAACTCACATGTCACCAGCGGCTCTGGATGTTCGTTTTTTTTTGCCTCCAGTGGCTCGTATAGATTTTTCTCTCTCAAATGACCAGCTTACTAGCATATTTCCCCTTTTTGTCCAGGGAAATGGGCTCACACTCCAATTATCGTATCGATCTCCCCGAGAACGCCGGTCCCTCTCCCTCGGGCGACGCCGGAGCGCAGGAGAACCGGCGAGGCAGCACTTTGCTCACGGAACGGGGAACTCGCAGAACCTTTTACGGTTGTTCTCTATGATGACCGTACACTACCGTTAAAAAGTTTGGGGTCACGTAGAAATGTCCTTCTTTTTCAAAGTAAAAGCTGTTTTTATGAATGAAGATCACATTAAATGAATCATAACTCTCTCCATAGTTAATGTGTAGATGACTATTCTCTGTTTTTAATGAAGTCTCTCCATAGTGTGTAGAGGCCCATCTCCATGTTCTAGTGGCGCATTGTGTTATCGCCTTAGAAGACTAGCAGAGGGTTAGAAAACCCCTGGAAACCCTTTTTATGTGAGCGCAGCTGAAAACAGTTATGCTGCTGAGAGAAGCTCTAAAACTGGCCTTCCTTTGAGCCACAAGAAGAACAACATTAATATTTACTATAAAAAATATTCATAACCTCCTCAATATCTTGACTTTATTTTATATTCATTTTTCAATTATTTTGATAAATAAAAGTGAGTTTTCATGGAAAACCCTAAATTGTCTGGTTGAACCCAAGTAGAAGTAGCAGAATTTAGTTTGACATTGAGAAAAGAGGAAGAGCAACCCTTCTCTCTCTCTCCCCCTCTCTCTCTCTCTCTCTCTCTCCCCTCTCTCTCTCTCTCTCTCTACCATGCTCGTCACATGCGTCGGCCTTATGTAAGCCCTGTGGAAGCGACCCGCGTCACGCGCTCCTCTCCACGCCGATGCACACGGTCGCCCTTGAAGACGAACTGGTGTTGCAGAAAACGACAAAAGACGCGTCGTGCTCCTCCCTTCACCGGCAGACGGTTGTTTGATGCCATAACATCCGAGGGTTTATTTACCAGCACTACAGCGTTGTCAGTAAAGCCAGCGTTGCCCAGCTCTATAGAATCACGTCACGCCACACCGAGGGA
This sequence comes from Liparis tanakae, assembly GCA_036178185.1. Taxonomy (NCBI): domain Eukaryota; kingdom Metazoa; phylum Chordata; class Actinopteri; order Perciformes; family Liparidae; genus Liparis; species Liparis tanakae. The sequence goes on along the minus strand of CM070092.1, from coordinate 1,882,921 downwards.
GGAGGTTCGCTCTGCGGTTGTCGGGGGAGACATTTAGAGACGTCTACATCTTTATTAGGGGGCATTCCTCCAGGAGCATTTAATAAGAAATTGGTGGCACTTTTGGAAACTTGTGAAATAACATTTAACCTTTGTTTAAAAAATAATGAATATACTTATTTAGGCTTACAGGATATGAGCAATTATCATAAAACGGCCACAATAAGACTATTAGGTAATATTAAGACTATTAGGCAGCAGATTCAAAGTGTTTTCTTAGATTTTTTTATACAATAGCCAAACAAAATCAGACAATCATAATCAGTTTTATTCTCATTTCTTTGTGGTTATTTATTTGTATTACATGTTTTAAACAACTATGAACATATTTCTTTTTTGTAATATTTTAAAATTATATTTATTGATTTTTTTGTGTGTGCACCTACCTGGTACAGGTAAATACAGATTTGACCCACACAACAAAGAACAAAAACAAAACAATATTAAATTAGATTTAAAGGGTTTTCTTCGATTTTATGAACAAAAAACAAACAAAGATTATCATAAATTAAATTGTATTCTTATTTCTTTGTTTTTATTTCTTGTTAACTACTGTTAACTATTAACAATTCTTACTTCTTTTTTTTTACAATAAAAAAAAAAATATATTTTCTGTGTACCTACCTAGTACAGGCAATACAGATGAGACACACACAACAAAGAACAACAACAAAACAATATTAAATTATGAAATAATGGGGCATTAGTTGCCGCTCCTCCTGATATCAGGGGAACGTTATATTTCTCCGGGTCAGTTTTTCCGTCGTGTTTCTCCTCTGTGTGTTTCTGTGTTATTTCTCCTGTCCAAAGCTGTGGTCCATTTGCATCTCACGTCTCGAGGGGCTTCAGCAGACATTCGTGTTGCTGCATGAACAGAGTTGCTTTTGTCTGACTTTTAGAAGAACCGGGTCCGGGGCTCCGGTCTCCCCACGCTCCGTGGCCGGGCGGCGCCGGGTCGGCCCTCCTGTCCCCGTTGCCCACGCAACGGGCGCTAACCAGATCACACGTAGAGACGAGCTGAAGGACGGCCGTCTCGCCACGCCTTTTAGTTTTCCTCCCTCCTCTGTTTTTTTTTCGCGAGGCGTTCGATGTTCTCGTTCACGCCGCCGCCGCGCTTTTAATGCACGTGCGGTCCAGACGCTTCGCCCATCGATGACATCCAGAGCACTCAGACGGACAACTCGGATAACATCAGACGGATCGAGACTACTGTGAATCAATTACCCCCCCCTCCCCCCTCCCTCTTCTCTTTTTTTTACATCCAAGTTTGAGAGTAAAACAATTACACGCCGATAATATCGGCAGAGGTTTTGTTATTTGTAGCCGGAGCACGGCTTCCAGACACACGACACGTGTCGTCTCCGTCTGCACATCGCTCAAGCTCCAGCCGTCGGTACTCCTCGTTCTCGCAAAGGTGTTTTTTTTACGCTCCACCTTCGCCATCAATCCGGCCTGGAGGCGGAGCTTCGGCTGCCACGCTTATCGCTCCGGCTCCACCGGCCGCCACACGGCCCTCCCCTGTTTGCTCGCTCTGTTCCTTTTATCTCATTACTCATGCGGCGGCTGACAGTGTGTGTGTGTGTGTGTGTGTGTGTGTGTGTGTATACTTTTTTAATATTTGTGATTGAACTGAAATCGATCGGACACAATCGCGGTCGTGCGTCACGTCCGTACGTTAAAGGGGGGCGTGGCAACTCGGTCGTATCGCTCGGTCGTATCGCCGGCTCTGGGTCGTGTTTAAGTACCTTTTTAAAAAAATGATGTGCAGTGTACTCGCTCCTCTTGTTCTTCCCCCTCTTCATTTCTGAAGCAAAGCTCCCGTTTCCCACGGTGAATGTAACCCCATGAAGCGGCGTATCGTCGCCTATGAACACAGCCGCACAGCTCATCAATGTCACGCTCGGCCAATGGGAACACGCAGGAGGCCCAAGGCGGCCAATGGGATCACGCAGGAGGCGGGCTTTATTACTTCACCACTTCCTTCCTGTTTTCGTGTGGCATGAACGACGGGAAATTCAACTCCGACGAGGCACTAAGCGACGGAGATAAGCCACGCCCCCTCCCCGAAGCGAACGACGCGATTAAACCACAAATAGTCGGGCGGGTAACGCGCTGTTAGTTCTGTTTTTTAATAAAAGGTTGGAAATGAATGTTTTATTTTTATACGATTAATCAAAGAAAAAAAAAAAGATTAATCCATTATTAAAATAATCATCAGTTGCAGCTCTGGATGAAATGAGAGACTTTAGCTGCTACACAGTCCGATACTTTAGAGTAAAAAGTGTGAATATTGAACATTATGTGTCTCCAGATGAATGATAATTTTGCCCAGTAGCTATTGCCTTTAAACGACTTAAAAGCCGACGATGGGTTAACGAAGTGTCGCAAAGAAAATCCGTTCTAACGCTCGTGAAGATCTCATTTTAATGTTGGGTAGCAGATCTGTTGAACTGGAGGATGCTCCAGCTGGTGAAGGTCGCGTAGAGGTCACGTCGGTTACACAGCTCCTCCTCCACGCTGTCACAGGTCACATCGAGCAACACACAGTGAAGCATGACAACGCATTTCACGTGTGTGTGTGTGTGTTTGTGTGCGTGTGTTTGTCTGTGTGTGTGTGTGTGTGTGTTTCTGTTTCTTTTCTTGTGTTCCTGATCACTGGGTAATGGCCTCACCTCAGGCTGAAAACGACACATTAAAATGAACGCTACTAAATCTGGTCTGAGACGATGTAAACAACAACAAACAAGACAATAACTGACAATAAAGAAGTTATGGCGACTTAAGGAGGAGTAACGTCAGCGGGTAAATTGGGGTAAATGGTTCTTAAAAGTGTCGTCTAATTATAATTCGTCTAAAGGAGATGGAGGTTATCGGCATGGAAACACAATCATCCCGCCAAAATAATATATCATCCAGATAAAAACACTGGATGACTTTATCACTTTTTCACGTTGGACACTTTAATTTAACTGTTTCTTCAATTCAAATACACTTAATTATTACCGTGTATATACTTTTATTCCCTCTGTATATTTAATATTGTATTTCTCTTACTGTTTATTTACTTTTATTTCCTATTATTCTCACTACTGAGCGCCTGCTGCTGTAATCCTTCAATTCCCCCACTGAGGGAATAATAAAGGATTAAATTATCTTATAATCATCAAAATATCGCTTAGAAATTGCACTAAAACATACTGGAATAATTTGGAATAAAACTTGTAGCGCTTTACATAATTGGACACAGCTTAAAAAAAATACGGTAATCATAAGTTAAGGTCCGCCTGCATGAATAAAAGATAAATAAAAATATTAACATTGGGGCATTCCTCGAGGCTAACATCTCGGAGGCCAAGCGCTCCATATGAAGAGGACCAATGTTTCCTTTTTACCACTTTTTAAATAATTGTTTTAATGCCCACGTGGTGTCGGCACGGCTCCCGTTACGTAAGACCCAAAGCTCAGACACATCACCGGCTGCCCCGTTAACGTCGGCCGGTGATGCACACCGGGGCCTTCTCCTATCGATTCTTCTTCTTTTTGCTGGTTGTGGAATTTTAAAAATGTTGGCCATCAAATGAGAAAATATACCTCAAGTTCTCCAGTTTCTATTGAAATGTACACAGTTTAACTTCTAGAACAAGAAGAAGCATAGAATAAAAAATAAACAATTGGAGATAAAAAAGATGAATCATGAAATGGTTTAAGATGTAATCTAAATGTTTGACACCTTTTGCAGATATAACAGCCAAACTCACTTATTCTTTATACAAAAATATTCAATCAAATATTGTTCATAAAGTTCTTCCAGCTGCACGACTCTGACATGTACATCATTGGTACCCTAAACCTTTTTGTTTGACCTCTGGCAGATTGCCGCTGACCTTTGTTCCATTTTAGGTTATTCACTTGAACGGCTTACACTAAATAAATAAAAACTGGAAAAATGGGGGTAGTGTGTATATTTATATATATATATATATATATATATATATATATATATATATATATATATATATATATATATATATATTCTTTAAAAGAAATGTCTGCATATATATATGTATATATGTATATATATATATACACACACATATATATATATATATATATATATATATATATTGTATATGTGTGTGTATATATATATATATATATATATATATATATATATATATATATATATATATATATATATATATATATATATATATTGTATATGTGTGTGTGTGTGTATATATATATATATATTCTTTAAAAGAAATGTCTGTACCGATGATTGCACAAAAGTTTTTTAAATTTCTTAAGGCAATTTTCAAACGCCTACAAAGCCATGTGACAATCTTTGGTAAACTTTTGCAAAAACATACACCCCGCAATTAATCTGGTAATTACTCGATAGAGCCGCCGTCTCCCACGCCTTCCCCGTAGTTTGATGATGTCCAACTCGTTTTACTGGTCTGCCTTTTTTTAACGAGAGTCGGTTCTGACACACACCACCATTGTTAAGTCTGTCTTTTGTTTTGCTTTATTTAAAAAAAAAAAAGAAAAGAAAAGGGAGAAAAAAAAAAAGTTTCACAACACCGGAGAAGTAAACAGAAACATTTGCATAGCAACAAACGTCCTTTCACAGCCCACGATTTATGCAGGTTAATCTGACGTTGGTATAAATACACAGAAAAGATCATTTTTAGGATATTTTGATGCCACACCGGAGATCTTTAGGGGCCTAATCTGCCCGGATACTGGCCTAGTTTCATAACGTTGTTGTTGATGAAGGAGAGCAATGGGCCGTGACATCGGACGCATCCGAGTGGGTTCACAGGAATGGCCCCGAGTGACAACAGACGGCCCTTTGTTGCTCTGTCGGTCCTCTCCGCTCAGCCCCTCCTTCATCACGTTTATCGCCCCACGCTGCCAGTATCTGGAGTCAGAGCGCCCAATAACACGGCTTCTCAGACTAATCAAACCAATAAATTACCTTTTCATGAGCTGTTCATAAGCCAACCAACAGCACACACACACACGCACACGCACACGCACACACTCGCACAGCGCCTTAAAGTCTGGCCAGAGGTGTGATTTATTTTCAAGCCATTTGACCAGTGATCAGATTATCTCTGGCACTGTGCTGGATTTTCCTGGAAAATTGGGAAATAATTAACCTTTACATGTCGGTCTTTCACATTGATTTGACTTTTCATTTCAATTACTTTTCTGATATCGGATTTGTAAACGGCACCATGTGCACAGCGGTCGGACCCCCCCCCCCCCCCCCATCTCATAACGTGATGCTGATTGATGCAGGTCCTCTGCTTCCCACCAGCACGTTCATATCGGTCTGCTCTCGATGTCTTCTTGTCAAATCCTGCACAACAAAGAATATCACGACATAAAAAGGGTTAGTTACAGTTTAACTCCTGCAGCGATGCTCAAAATGTGTTTATATGATTTTATTTTATTTTTTTCCTTCAAAAAAGAACAAGTTACAAATACATTAAACATAGGAAACATGCTACCAGACAATAATAAAATAAAAATGAAAATGACACTTGATACTGGATGGCATGTCTTATCTTTCTATTCTTCTTCTGTTTACCTGTTGATGGTCTTAAAGGCACAGTTCACCCGGGGGTCATACGTGCATATGCCCCCCCCCCCCCCATGTCATGTCATAGGGTCTCCCTCTGCAGCCTCATGTGCCAGTTATACTGGTTACTAATCCAGAGGAGAAAACTACTGTCGCCTTGACGATAACTTTCTTTGGATATAGTATTATTATGTTTCTATGAGTTTATTCTTCTCTTTTTATTGTAAAATCCTGCCGTTTTAAAGGAGTGTAAACGTACTGGACTGCTTCGTGTTGCAGCTTCTCTTGGTAACCGATGGCAACGCTCCGCTCCAACACAGCCCTGGTGTTCTTTTTGACGCAGTTCTTCTACCGGTCCCAGCAGCTCCGCTTGGTGTGAGTCTGAATGGCGTCTTCCGTCTGTTTTGATGCCCCCCGTGGTTTACAATGGTCTCCCCCAGCCTCCCATCTCCAGGTTCTCGTGTGTGTGTGTGTGTGTGTGTGTGTGTGTGTGTGTGTGTGTGAGAGAGAGATTCAGGAGACTTGAATATAGCAGAATTTACTAAAACATTAGAAGACTCTGTAAACACGGTGGACTGAATCTGATCCTCCCCTGCGTGCCTTTTCTTTTTCGACTGTAACGACGATGGAGAGGAAGCGAGGGAAGAGAGAGAATGACGGAGAGGTGTAAGAAGAGTAAACCGTGACTCATCGGGCGCAGCGGAGTTCACTGAGTCAGAGATGAGGCGGCAACATTTGGGCTGGTGGATGAGGGGTGGATTTCTTCTCCTTTTTCTTCACCTTCTTCTTCTCCACTATCTTCTTCTTCACCTGTTTTTCTCCTTCTTTTTCTTCTTCATCTTCTTCTTAACCTTATTTTTCTTTTTCTTATCCATCTTCTCTTTTCTTCACCTGTTTCTTCTCCTTCTTTTTCTTCTTTATCTTCCTATTCACCTTCTTCTTCTTCTTCTTCTTCTTCTTCTTCTTCTTCTTCTTCTTCTTCTTCTTCTTCTTCTTCTTCTTCTTCTTCTTCTTCTTCTTCTTCTTCTTCTTCTTCTTCTTATACCTCCCCCGACTGTTCGTCCTCGGCCCGGACCCCCGAAAGCGCGTCTTTTTTTAGCCGGAGCTCCTCTGAAGCCTCGTGGCTCCGCCCCCCCGGCATCGATCGCCCGCCGCCTCCTTTGTGTCAACTCGACCGCCCGATCACGCTGACTCTTCTTCTCTTTATTCTCTCTCTCCCTCTCCGTCTTGATAATGTGTCCGTATTGATTTCGGTGCCGAACTGATGCGGTGGTCCTTGAGAGTAAAATCGTCTGATTGATTTTTAAACAAGAGGGTGGGGGGGCGGAGCCTCTTTGAAGGAGGACCGTATTTGACCTTGAGGACGTTTTCTTTACCGTTTGAGACTAACTACCTAATGTTTTCATGTATTCTTCTAAGTATTTTCTGTATTTTCTGTATATTCTTGAATTATTGGAGATCGTTCCGATACGATGAGCAAGAATCCAGATTTCGTCGGCACAAAAACTGCCGAAAAACTTTCATTTTTGCAGAATCAATAACTTCTTTTAAATCACTTCCTAAAACCCACTTTTATAGAACTGCTTTTAAGTGATGTCGTCCTTTTATGTTTTCATTTTAATTGCCTATTTGTTTGGTTTTAGTTGTATTCAATGCTTTTATGGTCTTTTTTTGTTTGCCGCCATTTAAGTTGTGTTTATGCTTTGTTTATCTGTAGAGCACTTTGTAAACCTTGTTTTTAAAAGTGCTATATAAATAAAGTTATTATTATTATTATTTTATATAATTTTCTGACGCCAATAATCGTGTCTGGGTTTGCTGAATGCCTCCTTTGATTTTCTCTTTTCACACGACGTCTCTGATCCTTTTCATGACCTGTTCCTCGCGCAGGAGATGTAATCCTCCTTTACATGCATCCACCGGGGTCGTATCATCGCGCACATCGGGCTCAAGTCCACGTTTTGAAGAAGTTCCCGACTTCTGAATCCATAACGACGAAAACGTGCTTTTAAAAAATGGGTTGGATGCAAAATCTGAGCAAAAAGTTGTCGAGACTTTGTCAGAGGTCGAGCGAGGGTCACTTTGTGTCTCGCTCTAATGAATTGCCTCTTCTAAAACAGACTTCATGGTTAAACAATGGAAAACCGGACAGTAAGAGAATTCTGCAATGTAAAAATAGGAAATAATATCCAACAATTCTTTCCACTTTCTCTGTCATGTGATACACCGTTTTGTGTGTCTGTGTTCTCTTTGCAGGGGAGGCAGGAAGAGTAGCCACGCGGCAGAGAGGCTCCTCCCCCTCCAGCCTCCTTCCCTCGCCGTCCTCCAGGGGAGTCCGTGTTTGTTTGTTTGTTTGTTTGTTTGTTTGTTTGTTTGTTTGTTTGTTTTCTGCCCGGATACAACCCGCAACCTGGTGACTCCATGATCACATGACCGTGGATATGGACGCAGTCCTATCCGACTTTGTCCGTTCCACTGGAGCTGAACCGGGATTGGCCAGAGACCTGCTGGAGGGTGAGTGGTCCACCGCCTGGGAAACACTCACCGTCACATGGCCCATTAATATTAATATTAATATTAATGGACCGGGTCAACGGGGTCAAGCGTCACAAAGTTTATTAATTAACGCAATTGTCACAATGAATACTGGTAAACTCTGAGTGATAATACGTTTTCTCTGCTTATAAACTTATAAACTTCGGGGGGGGGGGGGGGGTCTCCCTCGCTGTGCTTCCGGCTTGTTCCTGTTAATTGGGCTAACATCCAGCAGAAGGTATATCTGCAGTCAGCAGGGCTGCTGTTGCCTAGCAGCAACACAAGCTGCAGAGAATATGGGTTAAAAACTAGATGAGATGCAGTGAAAAGCTGCAGCAGCTTCACGTTTCTGCTGGAGCGAAGGAAGGCGGCGGCGGCGGCGGCGGCGGCCTTCACCTCCGATAACGCGGCTGAGAGTTGAATTTATTTAAATGTTTAAACTGATAAAGGACGTGTCGTTTGCTCGACGTGGAAACGCGGTGCAGCCGTGGTTCCTAAACCCTCCGCTCTGTCTTGCAGGCAAGAACTGGGACTTCACCGCCGCCCTCAGTGACTTTGAGCAGCTGCGACAGGTGCATGCTGGGAACTTGACGTATTCGTTCGCGGAGGAGAGGAAGTACCCGCCGCTGGAGAAGGAGATGGCCCGGGTCGGGCGGCCCGCGCTCCACCGCCAAGACGAGGTGGTGCAAGGTGAGGCCTCGAGGCGCTCACCGCGGGACGAGAACGCACAAGGAAAACGACCTCCTCTTCACCTCCTCCGCCATTTCTTTCTTCCTCCCCGCAGCGGCGACGGAGAAGCGCCTGTCTCGGGGCATTTCCCACGCCAGCTCCACCATCGTGTCGTTGGCGCGCTCGCACGTGTCCAGCACCGGGGGCAGCAGCGCGGAGCCGCTGCTGGAGACGCCGCTCTGCACCTTCCAGCTGCCCGACCTCACCGTGTACCGGGACGACTTCCGCGGCTTCATCGAGAGGGACCTCATCGAGCAGTCCATGATGCTGGCGCTGGAGCACGCCGGTGAGGAGGCAACTCCTCCTCCTCCTCTTCTTGTTCTAGCCTTCTTCTTCTTCTTCTTCTTCTTCTTCTTCTTCTTCTTCTTCTTCTTCTTCTTCTTCTTCTTCTTCTTCTTCTTCTTCTTCTTCTTCTTCTTCTTCTTCTTCTTCTTCTTCTTCTTCCTTCTTCTTCTTCTTCTTCTTCTTCTAGCCTTCTTCTTCTTCTTCTTCTTCTTCTTCTTCTTCTTCTTCTTCTAGCCTTCTTCTTCTTCTTCTTCTTCTTCTAGCCTTCTTCTTCTTCTTCTTCTTCTAGCCTTCTTCTTCTTCAAGCCTTCTTCTTCTAGCCTTCTTCTTCTTCTAGCCTTCTTCTTCTTCTTCTTCTTCTTCTTCTAGCCTTCTTCTTCTTCTTCTTCTTCTTCTTCTTCTAGCCTTCTTCTTCTTCTTCTTCTTCTTCTTCTTCTTCTAGCCTTCTTCTTCTTCTTCTTCTAGCCTTCTTCTTCTTCTTCTAGCCTTCTTCTTCTCCTTCTTCTTCTTCTTCTTCTTCTTCTTCTAGCCTTCTTCTTCTTCAATCTTCTTCTTCTAGCCTTCTTCTACTTCTTCTTCTTCTTCTTCTTCTTCTTCTTCTTCTTCTTCTTCTTCTTCTTCTTCTTCTTCTTCTTCTTCTTCTTCTTCTTCTTCTTCTAGCCTTCTTCTAGCCTTCTAGCCTTCTTCTTCTAGCCTTCTTCTTCTTCTTCTTCTTCTAGCCTCTTCTTCTTCTTCTCCTTCTTCTTCTTCTTCTAGCCTCCTTCTTCTTTTTCTAGCCTTCTTCTTCTAGCCTCCTTCTTCTTCTTCTTCTTCTAGCCTTCTTCTTCTAGCCTTCTTCTTCTTCTTCTTCTTCTTCTTCTTCTTCTTCTTCTTCTTCTTCTTCTTCTTCTTCTAGTCTTCTTCTTTACTTTTCATCGGTAGTCCTGAGAGTCAGACGTCATAAAACAAACATAAAAACACAAGATGGTATATATATATATATATATATATATATATATATATATATATATATATATATATATATATATGTACATACACTGATGGCACAGCGGTGTGTATATGTCATATTCTTTTCCACCAAGAAAGGGGTAAAAATCCCAATATAAATTGAGAGCCGCTGCTATAATCCTACCGAGTCACGGACGTCCTGTTTCACAGCATGGAGGTGTAGTTTCAATACACACATTATTATCTTCCCAAACCTCGTAATCCATTGAATAGAACCTGCACAGCTACAGTCTGGATAACTGCGGCGCCATGTTTGTATTATAAACGTGTCGTACATTTGGTTGTCCTCTACCTGCCTGCAGGGCGACTGAACTGGTGGACCAAGGTGGTTTCACACTGTCAGAATCTGCTGCCGCTGGCGACGAGCGGGGACGGGAACTGCCTGTTGCACGCCGCCTCGCTGGGTGAGTACCGCCGACCGCCGGCGCCGTTCAGCGAGAGCGCGTCACCGTTTGTTTAAGACGGCGTCGGAAACACATCAGGGCAAAAACTGCTCCTGAGATTTATAAAGTTGACCCTTAATGTCCTCTAATAATTATCATAATTAAATATATATATATATACACATATATATATAATTATTTATGTATATACTTTTTAAGAATAATTCTTAATAGTTGTTGTATTAACAATAAATAACCACAAATAAATAAGAATAAAATAGAATATGATCGTCTGTTTTTTCTTAAAAAAATTAATTTTGATAATTTAATATTGTTTTGTTGTTGTTCTCAATCAATAAATATAATTTGGAATTATAAAAAAACAAATAAATAAGTTATAATTGTAATATCAATAAATAACCACAAAGAAATAACAATAAAATTTAATCTGATTTTCTGATCTATGTTTACTGTTTTTTTGTTTTAAAAAAATTAAGAGAACACGTTGAATCTGTGGACTATTGCCTAAAAGTCTTATCATTGACTAAAATGCCCCCTAAAGAACGTGTAAGTGTTAACTGTGACGTGTCCTCAGGCATGTGGGGTTTCCATGACCGCGACCTGATGCTCCGCAAGTCTCTGTACGCGCTGATGGAGCGCGGGCCGGAGCGCGAGGCCCTGAGGCGCCGCTGGAGGTGGCAGCAGACCCTGCAGAACAAAGAGGTCCGTCTCAGGCCACGCCCCTTTCCTCATTGTGTGGCGCCTGTATGCGCGGCTCCTTCGGGTTTATAAATGGTTATTTCCTTCACCTTTTTCTTTTTCTTCTCAATCTTCTCCTTTTTCTTCTTGTTTATCTTCTTTTTCTTCTCCTTTATCCTCACCTTTTTCTTCCTCTTCTTCTTCACCTGTTTCTTCTCCTTCTCTTTCTTCATCTTCTTCGCCTTCTTTTTCCTTTTCTTCTCCCATTTCTTCACCTTTTTCTTCTTCTCCACTATCTTCTTCTTCACCTTTTTCTTCTTCTCCTTCTTCTTTACCTTCTTCTTCTTTTCCATCGTCTTCTTTGTCTTCTTCTTCTTCACCTTTTTCTTTTTCTTCTCAATCTTCTCCTCTTTCTTCACCGTCTTATTTTTCTTCTCCTTTTTCTTCACCGTCTTATTTTTCTTCTCCTTTATCTTCACCTTCTTCTTCCTCTTCTTCTTCACCTTTTTCTTCTCCAATATCTTCTTCTTCACCTGTTACTTCTCCTTCTTTTCTTCTTTATCTTCTTCTTAACCTTCTTTTTATTTTTCTTCTACATCTTCTCTTTTCTTCACCCTTTTGTTCTTCTTCACTATATTCTTCTTCACCTGTTTTTTCTCCTTCTTCTTCTTTACTTTTCATCTGTAGCCCTGAGAGTCAGACGTCATAAAACAAACCTAAAACAACACAAGATTACACAACGTTTTATAATATTTACTCTGTACTTGTGTTATAGTCATAGTGAGAACTCAGCTGGTCAAGAACCAACCAGACAAGAAGACACACAACTTAAGAACACCCTCGGCTAATGAAACAAGAGAGAACCGAAAGAGTTCAAATGGAGAGAATACAAACATCATGACAGAGACACGGAACACAAGAGGAGCCGTCAGCGCCTCCAGGAGGCCTCCGCTCCTTAAAGAGACACGATGTAACAATTCATATAACAATAACAGACGTTTAGTTTAAAGAACAAAGACGTCTTTAAGAAAGGGACCTGACATTACTGCTGCTGTCATCTGGAGGAGAGAGAAAGTTACAGGGGGCGGAGGAGATTATTTATTTAACTCAAACTCAAAAGAGCCATATGCGTCACCAGAAGAGCCACATATGGCTCAGAGCCAGAGGTTCAGACACCTGATCTATGTAACTGGGTATTTACCACACTGAAGTACACGTTAAATACCTGAAGGGGGCGCTACAAGGGAAACACTACATAGTGGGGCTTTGATGATAACACAGTGACTCCTCAAGGGTGAGCCGTGGAGGTGAGTGGGGACCCTGGCTCCGAGGAGGTGCACCCGCCCGTATAAGGAGATTAAAACCAGGAGTCGGTCACACACTCCGTGACTCACGCGGCGCTCGTTAAATTTCTTTCCTCTATTGTCGGGCGCGTAACCTCGTGGTGAGACGCCACAACGTCACTGCAGGCTTTCGTGACATTCGACACTCCCTCTCTAAATGTGTGTGTGTGTGTGTGTGCGTGTGTGTTTGTGTGTGTGTGTGCTTTCCTCCTCAGTCCGGCCTGGTGTACACGGAGGAGGAGTGGCAGAAGGAGTGGAATGAGCTGCTGAAGCTGGCCTCCAGCGAGCCCAGAATACACTACAGCACCAGCGGCGCCGCCGGGTGAGGCACAAAGACGGGGCTGTGCGCCGCGCGCCCGCGTCACGCTCGCCGCTGTCCTTTCGAGTCAATCGTCTGTTTATTGTCGCCGGGGTTCAGAGGGTCAGATACACTGACGGCGCTCCGCGGAACAACTCTGAGTCCTCGTGTGGTTTCGCCTTCCGACGCTCAGGAATTCAGAAAAAATAGCCTTCTGTTCCCTTTTTTGTCGTTCCCCTATCCTCCATAATTCAATTCAGTTTATTTGTAGAGCCCAATTTCACAAATTAGAAATGTGCCTCAGAGTGCTTTACAATCTGTACACATAGACATCCCTGACCTTTGACCTTTGACCTCACATCGGATCAGGAACAACTCCCAAATAACCCTTCAGGGGGGAAAAGGTCAGAACCCTTCAGGAGAGAACAGAGGAGGATCCTCCCCAGGATGGACAGAACAATAGATGTCATGTGACCAGAAGAACAATAGATGTCATGTGACCAGATGAACAATATGTCATGTGACCAGATGAACAATAGATGTCATGTGACCAGATGAACAATAGACGTCATGTGACCAGAGGAACACTAGATGTCATGTGACCAGATGAACAATAGATGTCATGTGACCAGATGAACAATAGATGTCATGTGACCAGATGAACAATAGATGTCATGTGACCAGATGAACAATAGATGTCATGTGACCAGATGAACAATAGATGTCATGTGACCAGATGAACAATAGATGTCATGTGACCAGATGAACAATAGATGTCATGTGACCAGAGGAACACTAGATGTCATGTGACCAGATGAACAATAGACGTCATGTGACCAGAGGAACACTAGATGTCATGTGACCAGATGAACAATAGATGTCATGTGACCAGATGAACAATAGATGTCATGTGACCAGATGAACAATAGATGTCATGTGACCAGATGAACAATAGATGTCATGTGACCAGAGGAACACTAGATGTCATGTGACCAGATGAACAATAGATGTCATGTGACCAGAGGAACAATAGATGTCATGAGACCAGATGAACAATAGATGTCATGTGACCAGATGAACAATAGATGTCATGTGACCAGATGAACAATATGTCATGTGACCAGATGAACAATAGATGTCATGTGACCAGATGAACAATAGATGTCATGTGACCAGATGAACAATAGATGTCATGTGACCAGATGAACAATAGATGTCATGTGACCAGAAGGACAGATTAGAGTTAAAACACATTCAATCAATATGACAGTCTATGAATAGTTGGTAGTCGGCATATTCCACCATCCAGACCTCCACGATCCATCAGGCAGGTGGAGGTAGAGAGGAGTGGGCGGAGTCTCAGCAGTGGGCGGAGGCTCAGCGGGGCCACGGCGTAGTTGTTAGTCGGCGTATTCCACGCTCCCCGGCGTGTCCGTGACGCGGCGGTCCTCTCCGTGTCTGCAGGGCGGAGTCCTCTGACGAGCCGGTGTACGAGAGCCTGGAGGAGTTCCACGTGTTCGTGCTGGCCCACGTCCTCCGGAGGCCCATCGTGGTGGTGGCCGACACCATGCTGAGGGACTCGGGAGGAGAGGGTGAGTGCGCCCGCCCAATGGTCACGTGACTCGCCCCTCGCCGTGGACGGGGCGTTTGAATAGAATAGCTGGATGAGGTCATCGGTGGCTCACGGCCGGCCGGGAAAAACAAACGACGACGAGCCGCCGACAAATACCACCGGATCTATTTCTGTCCCACAGCCGGGGGAGAGGTTACATCTTTATGAGGGCAGTTCATTACCCACTGGCGGACATGCAGGAGCATTGAAATATAAAACTTTTAGAAACTTGTGAAATAACATTTAACCTTTTTTCAAAAATAATAAATATATTTATTTAGGCTTATAGGATATGAACAAGTGTCATAGAAATATCAAAAAAAGACTATTAGGCAAAAATAAAACTATTAGACAATAATAAGACTATTAGACAACAATAAAACTATTGGACAATAATAAGACCATTAGACAATAATAAGACTATTAGACAACAATAAAACTATTAGACAATAATAAGACTATTAGGCAATAATAAGACCATTAGACAATAATAAGACTATTAGACAACAATAAAACTATTAGACAATAATAAGACTATTAGACAATAATAAGACTATTAGGCAATAATAAGACTATTAGGCAGTATTTTACAGATTCAAAGTGCTTTCTTAGATTTTTTTTAACAACAAAGAAACAAAATCAGAAAATCAGTTAATTTTATTTTATTTTTTTATAGTTTTCTTTTAGTAATAGTTTATAGTTTAACATGTTGTTGTGTACCTGTAAACTAGGACACACAACAAAGAACAAAAACAAAATACTATTAAATAATTATCCTAATTATTAGAGGGCATTATGGGGCATTTTTTGCCCCTCTAGTGACGTCAGGGGCAACTTTATATTTCTTGGGGGCCGCTCTGCCTGTTGCCCGCTGTGTTTCTGACCCTGGCTCCACCGCATGTTGATTTACTGACGGAGGTGACCCCCGTCTCGTTACTGAACGAATGCAACGCGTCTGAAGATGTGGAAGTAAATAAAGCTCCAACGAGGAGAAATACTTGTTTGATTTATTGATCCGGGTGGACGCTCATTATTTAACGTTTTCCCGAGGTCGTCGTTAATGCGAATGTTTAACCTCTTCTCTAATGTAATTCCTCCCCTCAGCCTTCGCTCCCATCCCGTTCGGGGGCATCTACCTGCCGCTGGAAGTGCCGGCCGCCAAGTGCCACCGCTCGCCCCTGGTGCTGGCGTACGACCAGGCGCACTTCTCCGCCCTGGTGTCCATGGAGCAGAAGGACGGCTCCAAGGACCAAGGTGACGCTCGCAGCATTCGTCCACGCCGACACCCGGAGGTCCTCTCCGTTTGTTTTGAAGCCTCCTCGGAAGACGTGACCCTTGACTTGAGCCAGTCTGCTTATTTCAATCTTGACCGTGGTGTTTTTCTTTGGGAATGTGGACGGAACGGAGCGACTGACCTCCTCCTTAAGGTTGAATGATGTTTCAACCACCACCGGCAGTCTCAGATTCCTCCAGAGCAGAACGCTCGTGCACACGCGTGATGCTCACAGTTCTAGACGTTTCCCAGACGGCGGATTGTTCACCGGGCTAAAAATAACCCAGAGACAATACCGGCCAGGCGGCCGCAGACCGGAGAGCGGAAATAGAACGGGAAAGAATTTATTGCACCCAGAAGTGTTTCCTGTCTGCAGACAACCCCGAGTGCTGGGTTCAAAATAAACGGTGTTATCTTTTTTAAATGTATTCTCACAATACTTGTCCCCCTCCCCCCTCCCCCCCAGCAGTTGTCATCCCTCTCACCGACTCGGAGCACAAAATGCTGCCTCTGCACTTTGCCGTGGACCCTGGGAAAGATTGGGAGTGGGGCAAAGATGACACGGACAACGTGATGCTGGCGAGGTGTGTTCCCCTCTTGTCGAATGTACTCGCTATTTAATGTTTTCCATGAAAACTCACACTTTTATTATCAGATTAATTGCAAAATAAATATAAAATTTAGTCAAAACATTGACAAGGTTATACATATTTATTTATATTATTTATATATATTTAATTTATTATTTATATTTATATTTATTTTGATTTATTTATATATACACTACCATTCAAAAGTTTGGGGTCACCCAGAGAATTTTGTGTTTTCCATGAAAACTCACACTTTTATTTATCAAATTAATATAAAATCTAGTCAAGACATTGACGAGGTTATAAATAATTTTTTATAGTAAATATTAAAGTTGTTCTTCATGTCGCTCAAAGGAAGGCCCGTTTTAGAGCTTCTCTCAGCAGCATAACTGTTTTCAGCTGCGCTCACATAAAAAGGGTTTTCAAGGGTTTTCTACCCCTCTGCTTGTCTTCTAAGGCGATAACACAAAGTACCACTAGAACATGGAGATGGGCCTCTACACACTGTGGAGAGACTTCACTACACACCAGAGAATAGTCATCTACACATTCACTATGGAGAGAGTTTATGACTCATTTAATGTTATCTTCATTGATAAAAACAGTGTTTTATTTAGAAAAATAAGGACATTTCTACGTGACCCATCACTTTTTAACGGTAGTATTTGCTGGAGGTCTAAATGGCCGGCGTGTCCCTTCAGTGTGTCGGGATTGACCCCTGACTCCAGATTAGCACACTCACCCGGTGCCAGTGACAATGAGATTAGCTCTTAATACCTTCCATGAACGGACCGAAGGACAGAAATAGCAGCTCGGTTAAAAATAACCCTCCGACCTTCACGCGGGACGGCGGCACCGCGGGACGACTTTTATTCAGATGCATCCGGCGGCTGATATTGTTGGGGGGAAGGCGGCGGGTCATCGAGTTAAAAGGCTCGTGCAGAACCTGAACGCACCAGCGAGATGCCTTCAGGGCTTTTGCAGCTCACGGGTCGTTACCGTTTTATTATCCTCAGTTTTACAGCTGGGTTTGTTTACAACCGAATGAATTAGTTTTTTATTGTTGGATGTTTCTCTTGCACGTTTCCCTCCGACCATAAACACCATCATCAACTTCCTCAACGTTAATTGCATTTTTTTCACGAGTATGACACTGCCCCCCAGCTGTGACTCATCCCCCCTCCCCTTTCTCTTCCCCCAGCGTGGCTCTGTCCTTGGAGGCCAAGCTCCAGATGTTGCACAGCTACATGACGGTCACCTGGCTGCCGCTGCCCTGTGAGGTGAGGAACACAAGTCTGTCTCCAGCAGGGGGCGCTGCAGAGAGACCACCAGCCCGGATTAACACTCTTAATTTAAGGGGATTGTTTCTCATTAGAAATGTGCGAATTATTGCTGCTATAAGAGGAACTGAAACTGGGCGCTTGGCAGGTGATGGACATCAGGCTCCGGATGGCGTGAATTAAGTTTAACAATATTTAAAGGCAAGAAGTGTAAAAAAATAATCAAGGCTCATGATCGTGGTTTTCGTTGTGATCCAGCTGGAAGGAGCCGGGTCCAGACCAAAGAGAACGATATTTCCCCAGTACAAAAAGTATTAGTCTCTAATCAGCCAATCAGCTCCTCTCAATTCAGTTCAGTTTATTTGTATAGCCCAGTTTCAAAGGTCGTTCATCCTCTAACACCTTCCTGTTGGATAAAAGTCCCGCTATCAAAATGGAGAGGTCAAAGGTCACGACCCCCGGGTCAAAACGCCACTTCCGGTCAAGTCCCTAAACAAGTATTTTCACAATAAAAGTCCCGTCTGTTATCGTCTGCATTAAAGTCACTTCACGGCTTCAACCGGCTCCAACAATCTGAAATACTGACTTACAGTCGCTCTCATGCGACACACATTCATTATTCACATTTACATTTGCAGAGAGTAAACAGCCCCCTGTGCCTCATAACACATGCATGATAATCATTTCCTATTATAATATCTTTCTCTACGCATTAATAGAAAGCCCAAGACTACAGAATCTAAATAGACCGTTGCAACCTAACACTGAAACAAGGATTGTTCCGTCTCTTCCTCTCTCGACGTCGTGCGTCATCGTGCAGCTCGGGATTTTTTCCAAACGCAGCGACGTTCATTTTAGAGCTTCCGGAACATTCGGAGATCCGAAAAAGCTTCTTGGGAAACTGAGTCATTTGTTTGTTTTTTCTATCCCCAAAAAAACACCCAAAAAACAGCAGCTCTATGAATCACTCTGATTCGGTTCCTTCTCCTCCGTACCACGGGACATCTTCATCTTCATCTTCATCTTCATATCCTTAACAATATGTTCCTCTTTCTGAGTGTGATGCTGTTCCTCTTCTTCTGTGGTGTCGGTATCTTCCCGTGAGCCTGTGTCTTGCTTCTTGCTCCTTCCTCCTTCCTCTCCTCCTCCTCCTCCTCCTCCTCCTCCTCCTCCTCCTCCTCCTCCTCCAACCTCTTCCCTCCTCAGGTTCCTCCCTCCTCCTCCTCCTTCTCCTTCTTCAGGCTCCTCCTCCTAATTCATCTCTCCTCCTCCTCCTCCTCCTCCTCCTCCTCCTCCTCCAACCTCTTCCCTCCTCAGGTTCCTCCCTCCTCCTCCTCCTTCTCCTTCTTCAGGCTCCTCCTCCTAATTCATCTCTCCTCCTCCTCCTCCTCCTCCTCCTCCTCCTCCTACCTCTTCCCTCCTCAGGTTCCTCCCTCCTCCTCCTCCTTCTCCTCCTACCTCTTCCCTCCTCAGGTTCCTCCCTCCTCCTCCTCCTTCTCCTTCTTCAGGCTCCTCCTCCTAATTCATCTCTTCTCCTCCTCCTCCTCCCCCTCCTCCTCCTCCTCCTCCTACCTCTTCCCTCCTCAGGCTCCTCCCTCCTCCCCCTCCCCCTCCTCCCCCTCCTCCTCCTCCTTCTCCTCCTACCTCTTCCCTCCTCAGGTTCCTCCCTCCTCCTCCTCTTTCTCCTTCTTCAGGCTCCTCCTCCTCCTCCTCCTCCTCCTCCTCCTCCTCCTCCTACCTCTTCCCTCCTCAGGTTGCTCCCTCCTCCTTTTCCTTCTTCAGGCTCCTCCTCCTCCTTCATCTCACCTCCTCCTCCTCCTCCTCCTCCTCCTTCTCCTCCTACCTCTTCCCTCCTCAGGTTCCTCCCTCCTCCTCCTCTTTCTCCTTCTTCAGGCTCCTCCTCCTCCTCCTCCTCCTCCTCCTACCTCTTCCCTCCTCAGGTTGCTCCCTCCTCCTTTTCCTTCTTCAGGCTCCTCCTCCTCATTCATCTCTCCTCCTCCTCCTCCTCCTCCTCCTCCTCCTCCTCCTCCTCCTCCACACACACTTCAACAAGCACTTTATCTTTATCTTTATCTTCATCTTTAAGTTTATTTTAAGTTAAATCCTTGTTTGTGTAAACATTCCGGTCAATGAATGGTTTCTGATTCTGGTTCTGGTTCTGGTTCTGGTTCTATTCCTCGTCTCCCAGCAGGCGCCCCTGGCTCAGCCCGAGTCCCCCACGGCGTCGGCGGGGGACGAGGCCCGGACGCCGCCCGACTCGGGCGAGTCGGACAAGGAGTCGGTGAGCAGCAGCTCCAACGGCAACGGAGAGGCGGCGGCGCCCGCGGCCAGCGGGGGCGGCTCGTTGGCCAAGAACAGCTCCTCCTCCTCGTCGAGCTCCTCCAGCAGCGGGTCGGCCGGCAAGGACAAAACCAAGAAGGACAAAGACAAAGACAAGAAGAGGGCCGACTCGGTGGCCAACAAGCTCGGCAGCTTCGGCAAAAGCCTCGGCAGCAAGCTGAAGAAGAACGTGGGCGGGCTGATGACGGGGAAGAACGGCGGGGCCGGGGGCGCCAAGCCGGACGCCGCGGAGAAGAAGAAGAGCTCCTTCAGGAGCCGCCAGGGCAGCAAGGAGGCCCCGCCCACGGCGCCGGCCTCGGAGGACTCCGGGAAAGGCTCGCCGTCCTCGGGCAGCGAGCGGCTCGACGGCGGCGGCGCCGCGGGCGGCGGCGGCGGCAGCAGCACGGAGAGCGAGCACTACAAGTACGGCGCCGACGTGAAGGCGGGCATGGGCATCCTGCGCGCCGCCATGCAGGGCGAGAGGAAGCTGATCTTCGCCGGCCTCCTCACCACCAGCGACCGGCAGCCCTTCCAGGAGGAGATGATCCAGCGGTACCTCGCCGACGCCGAGGAGCGCTACCGCGGCGAGCAGGAGCAGCAGCGGCGGGACGCCGAGCGGAAGGGCGGCGGCGGCGGCGGCGTTGCCAACGGCGCCCAGCCGCCGAAGAAGGAGCCGGGCGGCGGGGCGGAGCCGGGCTACCAGGAGGAGCCGTCGGAGAACGCGCCGCCGCCGGCGCCGCCTCCCTCCTTGAAGGCGTCTCCTCTGAGCGCCTCCATGTTCTCCTCCTCCGCGGCGCCCGCCCCCCGGCCCTCCTTCCTCGACCAGACTCCCGGCGCCGCGCCGCAGCACCTTCACGCCCACGGCTACCCGGACGCCCGGCGCCAGCTGGCCGGCGGCTCCCCGGCGACCTCCTACCCGGGCCTCCCGTCCTACGCCACGCTCCCCCGGCACTGCCCGGCGCCGCAGGGCCCCTCCCACCCCCAGTACGACTCGCAGGGCCCCGCCTCCTTGAGTCCCTCCCGCCTCACGCCCTCCTACCCCCCCGAGTTCGACCCCCCGGACTACCCCGGGGCCGAGGGTCACGCCGACGGCCTCGCCTCGACTCGACCCCAGGCGCTGGCGCCCGCCGCTCCGACACTACTCGCTGGGCAGCGCCGGCGAGCTGGCGTCGTGCCGCTGCCGGACGCCGAGCTGCGTCTACTACGGACACCCGGAGACGGGCCACTACTGCTCCTGCTGCTACCGCGAGGAGCAGAGGAGGAGGGAGCCGGAGCTCGCCGTGCACAGGTTCTGAAGCCAGTGGCCTTTTGAGAGTTTGAAATGAAGAATTAAGCCCCTCCCCCTTTATCTGTGTTGATGTTCTCAGCCGCGTCGCTTCCTGTCGGGACGGACGACGGAATAAACAGGGTAGTTTGTTTCTCGCTGCTGGGGTCACGTGACCATCGGACCGACTGCACTTCTGTTACATTTTGCTGTGTGTGTGTGTGTGTGCGTGTGCGTGTGCGTGTGTGTGTGTGTGTGTGTGTGTGTGTGTGTGTGTTTTGCAGGCTCTCCTCCTTTATCAGTTTAACGCCTTGCTACTGTCTCCTCCTGGTGGAGAGAATGTATATGGCAGGCGGCATACATAACACTCATCAGCACACACACACACACACACACACTAACTGACTCACACTACATGCACACACACACACACTAACTGACTCACACTACATGCGCACACACACGTACACTAAGTAAGTCTGACTCACATGACCACACACAGTACACACACACACTAAGTCTGACTCACATTACCACACACACACACAGTACATGCACACACACACACACACACACACACACACACACACACACACACAGTACATGCACACACACGACCACACACACTAAGTTCGACTCTCACACACACACACACACACACTAAGTTTGACTCTCACACACACACACATACAGTACATGCACACACACGCATACACTAAGTCTGACTCACACACACACAGATGTAAGCACAAAACTGACGATACGGAGTCCGTCTGCGACCATGTTCCATGTCTGGATTTAGTTTATGTTCCTCGTGTTGATTTGTGTTCCACGGGTTCCTGATCCGGATGTTTGTGTCGACGTTCCTCGAGAACCGGCCGAGTCGATCGTCGCTTCGTCTTCTCGTCCATATTCACGCAAATGTAAAGCAGAGGAGGCGCTCTGCGGTGCTACCGCTACACAATGCAGACCCTCCGGTCAACACTACGGCGTCGCTGGGACACGATCATGAAGAGGTCACGACTCGGGTCACTTGTTGAGGCCCGACGTCGTTTCCTCTTTCTGCGCTGGGTCTTCTCCTCTTTTTGCAAAACGACGGTGGCCGTTGAGGCGTTTTGATTATTGGGGCCGACACAGCCATGCAATACTACACACACACACACACACACACACACACACACACACACTACAACGTCAACATGTCATAGAGCACAACCGTTTATGGAGACATCCGTCACATGGGAAACATGCGGCTACGTTAAATAATTCATATGCAACCGTTTTTGGGGGGTTGGGGGGGACCCATTGGACCAGTAGATGACCCATTGGACCAGTAGATTACCCATTGGACCAGTAGATGACCCATTGGACCAGTAGATGACCCATTGGACCAGTAGATGACCCATTGGACCAGTAGATTACCCATTGGACCAGTAGATGACCCATTGGACCAGTAGATGACCCATTGGACCAGTAGATGACCCTATAAGACGAGTAGATGACCCATTGGACCAGTAGATGACCCTATAAGACGAGTAGATGACCCATTGGACCAGTAGATGACCCTATAAGACGAGTAGATGACCCATTGGACCAGTAGATGACCCATTGGACCAGTAGATTACCCATTGGACCAGTAGATGACCCATTGGACCAGTAGATGACCCATTGGACCAGTAGATTACCCTATAAGACGAGTAGATGACCCATTGGACCAGTAGATGACCCTATAAGACGAGTAGATGACCCATTGGACCAGTAGATGACCCATTGGACCAGTAGATGACCCTATAAGACGAGTAGATGACCCATTGGACCAGTAGATGACCCTATAAGACGAGTAGATGACCCATTGGACCAGTAGATGACCCATTGGACCAGTAGATGACCCTATAAGACGAGTAGATGACCCATTGGACGAGTAGATGACCCATTGGACCAGTAGATGACCCATTGGACCAGTAGATTACCCTATAAGACGAGTAGATGACCCCCTTTGTTCCTCTATTAGTGACGTGAACTTCCTCCAAAAGTAGCCACAATGTCCCCAGTTGTGACTTTTGTCTCCAGTTTCCGTTACCCACAATGCAAAGGGGGCCGCATGCATCTTTTTTTTGTCGGCCGTCAACACCCGACAGTATTCGTCTGTCCGTGTGCCGACACATTTTGACGGTTACGAGTTCCGTTTCCCAGAGCGAGACGGGGCGCTGCGTTCAGGGTGTCCTCCCCTAATGGGACATCTGAGCGCTCCATCGGGGTTTTCGTGTCCCGCTGCAAAAAGAAACTCCCGCCGTTCGTCCGAAGGCCGTCTCTTAGTTCCCGGCATTCGTCCCCGACACAAATCCAGCTGCGTAATAATCTAATAATCTCTTTTTTGCACAATTTCAAGCACTTTTCCTGATGTCCGTAGATGTACAAATCTTTTTACTGTGTTTTTTGAAGTGGCCTGACGTTGTTGTCGTCGAGCCGTTCGTCTCCGCAGACACTGCCACCTCTCAGGGGGCGGGGCTACTGTCGAGCTACGGCCTCTAACTCAGTTTCCTAGTTGCCTTCTTCAGCATTTCGTTCTCGCTGTGCAAGGCGAACGCGGAGTACCCGCCGCTCGCCTCGCTGCCCGCCGTCTCCACGACGACCACCCCCCAATATTTAACAGATGCAAAATCTTATTAAATCGAGTCGAAGCTAATGCAGCGATGCCATTTATTCTATTCAATTAGAAACACCAAGTGGTCGATACCGCATAATCTTCATTTTTTTAAACATTAGATTTAGGGCTGTTTGGATGTCAACAACGACGACTTAAATACTTATGAATTCCCCTTTTTAATAACTTTCTTTTGAAGGAGTGTGACTCTTTGTCGAGTCGAGAAAAGCACAATGTTTAGTATGCAATTCACTGCCTTGCCCAGTAGAGGGCAGTCTTGTTTCGTTTTTTCATTTGAATGCTTGTGTTTGGAGCTAAACCTCGCGACCTGGACTCAAAACTACAAGTCAAAAATATTAGGGAAGCATTTTCCTGAGCACTGTAATCCAATGTTTTCTGCGACGCTGAAGCCGGGTGGAGGAACAAGGGAGTTTATTTGCTGTGCATTTAGAGTAACAATAGAGTTTTAATGACAATAAAACACTTTAAGCACGCTATTTCCCCAAAAAAAACAACAACAACAATGTGCATTTGCTGTGTTTATCTGTGTGTGTGTAAGCGACGCCGGTTTTTAAAAGACGCGTTTGTGTGCAAACTTTTCTCCAAAGTTAACGATGAGCTGACAAAACCGTTTTGTTTTCTAACTAGTATGTTTGCCTCAGAACACACGGGACACGTCAGACTTCTCACAGGCTACACAGACACTTTTTGGGTTTGTATTTAAGAATAAAGAAGAGAAACAATGAGAGGTTGTATAAATATGTTCCAAGTTATTTTTGTACGCCCAAAGTTTTACAGTGTTTTTTTTCAAAGGGTAAGAATGTATGTCGTATGGTAGAGCCTGGACTCGGTGTTTCACCAGAACCAGACATGATGGCCGCCTCCTGACCCTCCAGGTTCTCTCCTTGCAAACGAATTCCCTCAAAGCTGACCCAACGAGACACCTTTTGAGATTATATATATATTTAAATATATATATATATACATATAATATATATACATATATATATATATATATATATATATATATATATATATATATATATTTAAAGTGAGATTTTTTTTTTAATAGGTTTCCTTGCGGAGTGTTTAGTTGCGACATTTTAGGATGTTTTTTCTCACGTGGCTAACTTGTCTGGCGGTCTGGCTTTTATTTCTCTTTTTGATTTGTACATTTTCATTTTCTTTTCTTTCTTTTTTTAATACTGCCAAAACTTGACGGCAGCGTTCTTGTTGACCCAGCTTGTTTCCTCCAAACCAGAAGAGAAATGGCTCAGAATTTAGTTTTGCGACTCGACTGACCCGATATATTTTTGTATATTGTACAACACTGTATTTTTCCGTGTGAACAGAACATTCATCATCGGTGACATTGACGTGGAATACTTGGAGTTGCATGGGGACTGGAACGGTTGCATGTAAATGGCAATCCAATTTTACCAAATGTGTGCATTATTTTAACAGTTGTCCTGGTATCTTTGCTCTGTTTTTATTGTTTTATTGTTTTATTTTTATTTGAGAGGAGAGCCCTAAGGCTGTGTGCAATTTGGATAGAAAGAACATCAGATTTTATGTTAGGTTATTATTATTATTATTTTTTTTTTGCACCGTTTGAATAAATTCTCATTGTATTTCAAGAATGCGACGCTTCCTCTCTTTTGTGTTTGATATGAGAAGGAAAACAAACCTTTTGTAATCAACACATTGCTGCATCATATCAGATTAAATCATGATGATTATACACATGTACAATGTTCAATATACGACAACCATCGGTCCGATGACGGAAATTAATTCACAAATATATTTAAAATGTAGGTTAAAAAGGACAAACATTACCTGTTTTTTTATTTTATTTATTGTCTTTCTTGATATTTAACTAAATATATTTTGGGTTTGTGATCGTTTGTCAGACGGAACAACCGACTTGAAGACGTCACCGAATCCCCAGCAGCTCCAGGGTAACTGCTCCCAACTCTGTCGAGAAAACAGAATTTCCTCATCTATCGAATAAGTATCTCGTCATCATCAATATCATCATCTTCATCATCGTCGGCATAATTGAAGCGGAGCTGCGGAGTTAAAGACGAAGGATGAATCTAACATTCCCGACTGGGAGATGGAAACCCAGTTTGTGTTTGGTGAAGTCACTTCTTTGAGGAAATGATCAGTTGGACCTGAACAGGAAGAGCAATATACAAATCTTAAGATAACATAGCTGCTATTGGTTCCGAAATCTAAACATGTTTCTTCTTCTTTGGTTTATTAAAAAGAATCATCACCTCAAACAGCTGGAGGAATCCATCCTAATTCAATCATTTCCTGCTTCAGGGTTTTCATATTCTTCTCCAAATAAGAAACCTAGGCAGTAAAAAAAAGAAAATTTGTAAGTAAATGATGCAAAGACCATTTCCACCATCCTTATTTTACAAGGGAAATAGCGCCCTCTAGTGGACACCTCAGTGGGAACCAGCTCATCACTACATTCCTATGGATGAGGTAATCATTAACAGCCAACAAGACAAATAACTCTGTTATCCATGAAGTGTTGCAAACATGTAAGAAGTTGTGTCCTCGTGCCCTTTATGCAGTTGAGTTGGTGTAAGTGATAATAAATGACTAAATGTCCTCACTATCTTCGTAGCCTGCAGCGCGTGCTCCATTGCAACCACCGTGCGGTTATCAACATCCGTCAGAATCGGTGGAGCAAAGTTGGAACAGACAGCATGCTGGGCGGTCACTTTCAGAGCCCATTCCTGTAGTGGAAGAGAGTTTATTTAACACATTATATATTGCATGTCCTTTTCATCACCTGTCCTAATAAATAGCGTTTTAACACACTGCCTTGTGGCTCGCTCACATTGACAGAGCCGTGTGTCAGGACAGGAGGCTGACAGGAGTCACAGACTTAACACTAAATCACCTTTTAGTAATATGAATATAATCAACCGTTCTCCTGTAAAACACCAAATTGTAACAGGTTTTGCAAATGAACATTGCTAAAAATCTAATTATCATTTTAAACATACATGAGTCATGACATTAAGCTCTTTAAGTACATTATTTATAGTCTAACTTTCCATCTGTTTGTAAATCGTTTGTAAATATTTTTTATTGATGTTATTGTGTATTGATGTCCCTGTCTGCTACAAAGAACCAACGTTAACTAAGTTAGCTCGCTAGTTAACTCTACCGAAGTTAGCTCGCTAGTTAACTGACGTCACTCTTTGGTGCTGTTACTCAGTAAACTCACCGTTAATGATTCTTTTTCGACCGAAAATATATCTTCGAATTCCCCAAAAGCGTCGTTTGGTGTCGCCATCGTCGGTTATTTGCTAGTATAATATCAATAAAGCTGTATTGGAGGAGGAAGTTACACAAATATCGATGTGATTTACTTATTAAAAAGTGTAGGTTGTCATGGTAACAGCGTCACAGGGTACCATATCAGTCGGTCGAACGGAGTCGAAACAACTGCAGACAGCTGTTTAAGTCCGATGCAACAATGTCTAAATTAGATTGTATTATATTTATGATGAATTAATAACAGATTGGTGTTGGTTAATATAAATTGTTTTCTAGCGTGTATAGATGATGAAACAGGTCCTCCCAGTATGCTCTTTATACGTTTAAGTTGCAACAGAATCAGAATCCGATTAGAATGATGGACAGTTTCAGTGGTTACTGAGAAAATGCATGGGCTCGGAAAACAGTCATTATCTGACATCGTGATAAGGCTGGTGCTGCAGGATGGAAGACGGAGCCAGAAATCCAGTTCGCCCTCCAGCCCCTGTCGGCCACCGTACTCTGGCAGCAGAGACCGTTCACAGCGGCGGTTGTAGCCGCTCTCGGGGCGCCTCCTGCGGCCAGAGCCTCGTCGTCGGTGTGCGCCTCGGACCGGTGGCTGGGACGATAACCTGTCGTCATGGTCGCGCTCTCATGGAGCTGTGACTGAATGGCCACAGCACTGACACCGAAACAGGAACCATTATTGTGGAGAAATTATCCGCAGTCCCAGTTTTGTTTCGAGATGTTTTTAGACGTCAGTATTATTTGTATTTTTTTCCAGGCCAAATAAAACACACAGGGTTAAAAAAAAAAAAAAAAACATTATTCTCAATTTATCGTGGGGTCGGTGGGTTGTATTTGCTTCGTCTCTAGCTTCTTCTTCTTCTACTTTTTCCTTTGTTGTGGTTTATTTGCCGTTGGCAAACAACGCATTGGTTCATTACCACCCCCTACCGGTACGGAGTATAGATCAGGATGTAATGTAGGACTGTTGTTTGATACGTTTTAATGTCATATTGAACAGTTCCCCATGTGGTAAAACAACAGCAACAGCAACAACAACCCAGACCTCTCTGTTTTCGTTCACGGGGACACTCTCTCCACCGGCTCATCGCTCAGGATTACTCCGACTTTCCCCCGTTCTCTCCGGACTGGAGTTTCTTCTGAATCGGCCTGCTGTGTTCGTCTGGAAGAGAGTCGGTGTTGCTTTCTTTCCATTCGTGTGGATGAGAGAGGAGAGGAGAGGAGCTCGTCCCCACGCACACCTGCTGAAGGACCCAGACGAAAAGGTACTGCTGACCAAAAAGAGGCTGGAGATGGGGGATTAACAGTTTTGTTGTTGTTGTTTCTCGTGTCAACAAAGGACACTGATATATAAAAAGCAAAACCAAAACAAAGGATAAGATAAGCTTAGATAGTTTCGGGGCATTACATAAATTAATAGGGCTTTTCAGAGTTGTGTAAACGCAATGGTGCAAACAAGCTATTTAACCGAGTACAAAACAGTATTGAGGTACTTTTTTATTATATTCTTAATTTGTACTTCTACTTAATTCCATTCCAGAGAGATACGTTAAACTTCTGTAGTGACTGTGCATATGTGGATGATGGTTATAGATTAAACTCCCCGGGTTTGTATGAAGCAGATAGAATTACATGCACCTGGAGCAGCTACAACGGGGAAACAAATGACACTTAACACATTAATGCATTAGTAATAATAATCCAGTAAGATAAGATATACCTGTATAGAGAGGGTCAATTCAACTGTTGCAACAGCATGAGTAAAGAGGGGAAAGTAAAATATAATAATACAACTACATAATATACAAATATAAATATAAATTAAAAAGAAAACTATACTATTCGAGACCCATTTAACTCAACATTTAAAAAAGCAAGCAATAACCATACAGTATCTATGACCAGTGGATATCAACACACAGCCTGGTGTGCACTTTAAACACAATTGTTAGAAGTGTATGTTGCTGATTTTGCTTTCGAACTTGTATTTATATACTGGTAATTATCCCCCACCGTGTAATTGTTATTGCTTAAGTAAGTTCAAGGGGTTTTAGCCAGTCAGCCAATGTTAGATTCTCCAGCCCAGATCAGGTGTACATATTATTTTAATGTGTCAGATACACTGGCCCTTTAAGAAGCTCCGCCACTTCTTCTGTGTTTTTTTCTTCTTCTTCTCCCCCCACCACTTGTGTTTCACTTGTACGGCGAATGGATAAACAAACAGCCCAATGGGCGGAAAGACGGCAGTAACGGTGCACACGTCTCCACGGTGGTGACTAACTAACACCAGCTAGTTAACGGGGACCGGCGGAGGGTTTTCCGGTGAACGGGTGCTGTCGGGACACGGACGCTGTCAGCGCGAATAGCGATGGAAAACACAAAGCGACGATAGTTCGCGTGTCCCTGAACACCTCGGCGGCAGCAGCCAGTGATACGGACCAACCGTTACCGGACCCTTTCTTCTTCTTCGTTTTCTTCGTTTGCTTCTTCTTCTTCTTCTCTCTGCTATAAAATGACAAGTGGAGAACAACGAACACCGCGACCGTTAGCTTAAAATACCGCGGGCTGGCTATTTTCTTCAATTTTTCTTCAATTTTTATTCAGTCAGATTTATTTCGCTCGTATTTGTTTTATTATTCTATTTTTTTTTTTAAGTCGAGTTTTATTGTCTTCGAAAATGTTGACGGGATCTAAAACCACGTTCAAAGTGAGACAGATGCTCCCGGATATCAAGGTAAGAACCCAATGAGTTAACTAGCTGCCGGTGACTGACGTCTGTTCGCGTTAACTAACCTAGTTAGCGTTAGCGTTAGTTAAAGTAACTCTGTTCAGGGACGTTACCAGCAGTAGCATTCTCAATACATCCCGTTTTAAACTGTCCCATAACTTTGGAACTATCTATCATTTAAGGTATTCAAAACTCGAGTTTAAACATTTTGTTTCACTTTAATGTATAGTACATGTATAGTTCTGTTTGTGTTTAACAGTCATTTAACCCCCATCTTCATTACATTACATTACATGTCATTTAGCAGACGCTTTTATCCAAAGCGACTTACAATAAGTGCATTTCAACCTAGAGGACAAACTAACAACAACAAGAATACAGAAAGTAACATTTCCTCAACATAGTCAAACTACTAAAGTACCATAATAAGAGCCATTCAAGTGCTACTAAAGTGCAAATCTGTGTTTTAATCCAGATCTAGTCGAAAAAGGTGCGTTTTCAGTTTCTGCTTCAGTGTCGCTCATTCACAGTGATTGTCAGGTAAATCCTGATTTTAGGTTAGGTTATAAATTCTGTCTCCTATGTGTATTTCACAAGTCAACATTGCTGTGAGTGGCGCGTGTCAACAGTCCTGGTGTGATGCAGGAACACAGCGGCCACCATTCACCCTCACTTTATTGCAGGACTAGAATCCTGCATCCCCCCCCCCAGAGGCGCCTCTGAGCCCCTTCCAGTGAGTGAATCTGAGTTTGCGGCTGCAAGGCGCTGCTGCTCCCTCCTGTCTGATGCATCATTACCACGAGGAAACGTAACAACTCTCTCTTTGGCCGCTTGCCTTTTTATTAAAGACCAATTAAGGGGTAGCTAATCTTTCTCGGGGAGGGTTCCCCTCGTGTGGCATTAAGATGCCGTGCGGATGATCGTCATCGTCTCCAGAGCTGCACACCGCTGCCATTGATTGCTTTGGAATGCTCCATGAAAGAATAAATCCTTCCGTTTCAAGTTGTCGGAGCACCTGGGAGGACGGAGGGGTCAGGGAGGACACAAAGCAGTGTGTGTCTCCGCGCACAGCGTGGACGTGTCCTCTGGGATCGGGCCCTCGGCTCCGTCTTTGTGTCGCCGAGGCTTTTTTGTCCACTCCCTGGTTATTTCCAGCAGCCCGCGGGGAGAAAACGGTAACAGATGCCTCTTTAGCTCTGCCTTCGGGGCGAGGCTTTGCGTGTGGAGTGGGAGTTTTTTTTGGGGGGGGGGGGGGGGAGGCGGTGATGTACCCCGCACAACATCTGGCTGTCGCCATGTAGACGACAGTCGGGAGGTAGCGGAGTGTTCTTTCAATTAGATGACCTCCGGAGTGAGACAAGCAGACATCATCACAGCCCCCCCCCCCCCCACACACACACACACACACACTTCCAACCCCCAAACCGAAGGAATCCCATGTGTCCAAGTAGGAGAATGTGGCGGAGGATGTGGAGCAGTAGGCGGTGTAGATTATATGCACGGGCCACCCACACACTCCGTGAGCGAGCCTTAAGACCGCTTTAGAAAACGGAATCCTATAACTATGGCTTTTGCAGTTTGCTTCTGCTGAAGAATCTCCTCCTCGGTTTATCCCCCGGTCCTGTTTGGATGGCCGTAAATAAAGGTCTGTCATAATGTCTTAAAACCACAGACGTCTTCAAATTGCCAAAAATCCAAAGTAATCTGTTTTCACAGTCATATAAGACAAAGAAAAAAAGCAGATCCTCATGAATTAGAAGCTTAAAGTAGGCACGCATTTGTCATCTTTGCTCCGTGAGGATGCCGAGGCCCGCATCATGGCTTATTCTGGCTGCCGATCCCCTGGAGTTGGCTCGATCTGCGTCTCCCCGCCGGCTCTGAAGCGGTCGGCATGAAAGGCACACGGCACAAAGCGCCGCAGAAGCAAAAAGACCAAATCATCTGAGCTCTACTCACAGCGGCTGAAGATCCAAGCCCGGATAGGAGGGCGCCGAGAGCAGCACAGACACCCACTCCCACCCCCCCGGGGCCCGGGCTCCCGTTAACGGCAGATTTATGGTTCCCGTCGGAGGGTGTATTGATCGGGCGCGGGGTGATAATTAACAAGATGCACTATCCGCTCGCCAAAGGGCCGGGAGTGTGTGCGTAATGGCCGTGTTCATTCGACGCGAGGGAGCAGAGGCGGACGGCGAAAAGCGATGCACGCTCGTCGAGAGACGAAGACGAGGAGGAAGCTCGTGGTCATCGTGGTGCTCGAGATGCTCGAGATGCTCGATTGAAATGTGTCGACAACAGTCCGAGAGACTCGAGAGATTTCCTGATCTCTGACTCGAGGCCTTTTTGATTTGTGCAGGGTTCGGAAAACCTGGAGAAGTCATGGGATTTTAAAACGGTCATTTCCAGGCCTGGAAAAGTCATGGAAAAAACTTAAATCATAAAAGTTTTGGAAAAGTCATGGAAGTGTGTTAAAATCACGTGTTCATTTACGCCGAGTTTGAAATAATATGTTTTTTAAAGAAAGACGCTCAAAATATAAGCCGGCGTACGCTCTCAATACGCTACGTTTTCGTGTTTACTCCGCGATTTCAGTTTGGTCCTGGACATTTGGTTTAAAGTCCTGGAAATCCACCGGTCCACATGTGTAAGAACCCTGTTTGTGGCATTTTGTCTCCAGACTCGATCTCATATTTACCTAAATTCTGATTTTAAATCCGCGTCTGACGCATCGATACAACACGTCGAGCCTTTCGCCGTTTGGCTGAACGCGATGAAGGTACACAGCTTTACTGCCGTGTTTGGCTTCACATGACCTTTGAACCTTCCCCCTTCAGACCTTTTTAATCATCAACTGCACACACGTCTGCTACGCCGAACCGCTGAGCACTAAGAGGAGTTGATAATGAGAAAATGAATTGCAAATCGTTGAGCGGGGGTCGATGATGACCTGCGTGTCGTACGTCCAGGCCGATGTCGTTGTGATAAAAAATGCCGACACGGCTGTAATTATATTCCTTCGTTTCCAGGCTTTTTATCGAAGACGTCGGGATAAAAGGTGGTGGTCTGGAGAGCTGCTCTGGAAGCAGAGGAACGGGTTAAAAGATGGACGAGGGATGCAGACATGTACTCATGAAATATTCACCCTCTGGATTCCCAATCCATGAAACATTGATGAATATTTCCTCCTATACGTCGGAATCTGTTTCTGTCCTATTGAGTCCAAAATGAAGCTGGAACACGCTCTGTGTGAATATGCAGGATCCTCAGGGCGGTTCCTCTTGCCTCCAGTGCATTAATACATTATCCTATAAATATCAGTGTAGTTTTGCAGTTCTCAGTCCGTTTTGTCTAAAAATAGATCCCATGTTATTTGTCACGGAATAAGAGGAAACGCTTGGAAGAGAGACGCTTTTAGCAAAACTGCATCACGTCCTCGTGTTCCTCGTGTTCCTCGTGTTCCTCATGTTCCGTCTCACGATGCCGCGTCCCCGAGAGGACAGGAGGAACCCCTCAGAGCCAACGCCACTTCACGAGGCCGAGGTGGGCGCCCGTCACGGGAAGAGAAGCTTTCAAAAACGGCCACAAGTTTTTTTAATTATCTTAATTTTTTTTTGTTTTTAAGAATTGACAAATCACAACTTTGCATTATTGAAAACAAATGCACACGTTGAAGATTGACTACATAAGACCAAATAAATAGGAGTAAACAGGATTCTTAATAATACACACTCGCCTTTTGAAAACGCACCTTTTCTGACTATATCTGGATTAAAACACAGATTATCACTTCAGTGGCTCTTAAATATCTCTTATGTTACTTTTGTAGTTTGACTATGTTGAGGAAATGTTACTTTCTGTATTCTTGTTGTTCTTAGTTTGTACTCTAGGTTGAAATGCACTTATTGTAAGTCGCTTTGGATAAAAGCGTCTGCTAAATGACATGTCATGTGATGTGATGTAATGTAATGTAAATGAGATTGAATGTTCCGAGTAGGTTGCAATTATCGGAACAAGATACAAACGTTCAGGCTTCCCCGTGTGGCTCAAAAGTGAACTGCAGGTGTGAAAGACAGCGGGAGGATTTCAACGTTTAGTTCTTTGGCGCCCGTGATGAGATCTGCAGCCGTTTAAACAACTCTATTTATTTTATTGCGTCGTCGTCCCACGGAAAATAGGAGTTTTAGCGATTTGGAAATTGTTTTCTTCCAGTGTTCCTTCAAGAGTCCCGTTCTGTTGTTGTGGAAGGAGAGAGAAAGAGAGAGGGAGAGAAAGAGAGGTATGTTCCAGACCCAGCTCACTTCAGTGCGTTGCAGAAGTCTGGCCGCAGGGCGAGAGGAAGCCGTGAGCAATGGAAAGTGCAAAAAGCCTTGGCTGCTGTCCCTGAGGATGGAGGGATGGGGGAGAGGGAGGGAGATGGCAAAAAGAGAGAGAGAAAAGTAAAAAAGTGAAGCACTTCACCTGGCGTTGCCTCGTGACTCCGCCCCCTCCCGTGACCCCGAGGCCTGCCGTCTTTGACGACCTTGAAGGACGGCGGACTCCAAATCGACAACAAAACACGTCTGGATCGGCCTCTGATGTTCCTCAGAGGAATTCAGCCCTGAAAGAGGTTGGAGACACTCTGAGGGAAGAGAATAACACATTTTAAGGCCAGATGGGGTAAAATAAACAACTAATAAATATATATATATATATATATATTAACAATGCTCTGGACATCAGAAAGGAAGTCTTGTGGAATGTGAGTGTCGTGCTGTATAATCAATAATCCAGCGGTTTTTAATTGCCTTTTTTAATTGGCTCAGTGGTGGAACTTTGGCCGTACTCTGTTACATACAATATGTCAAGGTGAGCACCAGGCTGTTGATTAACGCGTGCAGATGTTATTACAGATGTTGGCAGCATAGAAGCATTTACAGGTGACTCGTGACGTTTTTTAGTGCTCGGATCATGCAGGTCGATTATAAGCGGTTTGTCACTTATATGAATTAACTAGCACAGTAAAGTGTTCTTCTTTTCTTGTTTTTAATTTGTAGAAAACAAAGCGTTGTAAAAAGTAAAAGCTTCAGGATGACGTCATAAAACCATCAGCAGCCAACAGAGACGCAGCAGCTCTGAAACGAGTGTGATCTTTACGAGCTTTCACCAGGGGCCACCGGGGGGGCCGATCCACCGCTCAGCCGACCTGTGAGCCACGGGCGGCTGAGCGGACGCGTGGTCGTTGTTGTTGTTGTTGTTATTGTTGTTGTTTACAACAGATCTGGTGCGGTAAACTGAAACGATGGTTAATGGATTCAAAACTCAGACTGAATTGCTGAGGGAGACGTTTTGAGGCTCCACCATGTAAAGTGTTCACGGGCCGGCGCCTCCATGGCCCCGCCTCCATGGCCCCGCCTCCATGGCCCCGCCTCCATTCCTGCGTCGGCGTGTTCGCTGCCTGTGTAATCACGGCGTCATCTCACCGAGTCACTTCTTGGTCTCATTATGGACGTCGCGGCGAAGTTAATTGGAAGCAGATGTGTCGGGGAACTGCAGCCTGATGGGAGAACACCGGGCTCCGGGGCGCCGGGTCGCCGAGTTCCAGGAAGCCGGGCTCCCAGACTCCGGGCTCCGAGGCGCCGGGCTCCGAGGCGCCGGGCTCCGGGAGGCCGGGCTCCGGGGCGCCGGGCTCCGGGACGCCGGGCTCCGGGAGGCCGGGCTCCGGGAGGCCGGGCTCCGAGGCGCCGGGCTCCGGGACGCCGGGCTCCCGGACTCCGGGCTCCGGGACTCCGGGCTCCGAGGCGCCGGGCTCCGGGACTCCGGGCTCCGGGGCGCCGGGCTCCGGGACCCCTGATCTCACGAGAGGGGCAACACATCCCCGTGGTCCTGATGATACCAGCTCTTACACGCTGCAGTCATTTGTTTGCGTAAAGGAGGAGGAGTTGAACCACACGTTAATGTCTGCCGTTTGTCTTCCAGGAGAGGATGCTGAGTCACAGCGGCGTGACGGCGAGGAGCCGGGACGTGTTCGGGCTGCGCTGCCTCCCAGGTAGGCTCGGCTTTTACTATCGCAATGTACGATAACAATGACTAATGTATGGATGAAATAAAAATAAAAAGCTGCTGATGCTGCAGTCGTTCTCCGCGGTGTGAACTCTCGCTGTTCTCTTGCGGCCGCACCTGGACCAGGAATGTCCCAGCATGCCGTTCTGCTGACGGCCGGCGAACGCACAGCAGGGGGTTTGTGGGCGTGGTCAAGATCAAACGAGGCGTATAGCTTTTATTGCAGAATGAAAAGTGCTCGACAAATTCATTTGTGACGAGAAGCTGAAGGCGTTGCAGAACTTAAGATGAGAGATGTTTACGACACGGAGACGGAACCGTGAGCGAGCAACGCCGCTATAAATGTATATTAAAAGGCGGCGTCTATTCACCGTGTTGATGACCTTCAGGGTTCCTACGGTCATGGAAAACCTGGAAAAGTCATGGAATATGTAAATGGTTATTTCCAGACCTGGAAAAGTCCTGAGAAGAAGGAAAACATATCCCAAAAGTTTTAGAAAAGTCATGGAAATGTGTTATATGCGCATTTCACGTTGATTTTTAATTCGTGAATATGATTTTAAAAAGAATGACGCTCAAAATATAAGCCGGCATTCACTTTTTCCGCGCGGCAAGTGAACGAACCGTAGCTGAAAAGACATACATGTTTATTCTTTTAATCTAAACTATTGTCTCTCATTCATTTGAGTCATTTAAGGTTATCTACTGTCAACACGTGTATGGCCCTACACCTTGGGTGGACTAACTTAAACTTTGCTAACTTAAACTTAGCTAAGACCCGCCCCTCGAAGGCAGACCAGCCAATCACAGCTCAGCACACGGATCCAGATCATCTATCCAGAGGTGGTCACTCTGCAGCCTCAGAGGTCTGGGTCAGCAACTCCTTTAGAAGAAGGGGAGCAGACCAGAGGGCCGCGGCGGGGACAGCTCATCAGCAGTTACTCACAGCGCTCTGAACGTGAAGAGTGTGTGTGTGTGTGTGTGTGTGTGTGTGTGTGTGTGTGTGTGTGTGTGTGTGTGTGTGTGTGTGTGTGTGTGTGTGTGTGTGTGTGTGTGTGTGACGAGTCGGGGAGCTGCTTTCCTTTCCGTTTTTAGTCCCTGTATGACTGATATTCCCTTCTCTCTTTTCAGTTTCATTTTGTTCACCAACACTTAGACAAGTCTAATTATGCATCGTATTTTTCTCTTTCCGGTGACCTTTTCACACAAACACAGGTCTACACACACACACACACACACACACACACACACACACACTCTATATGCAAACACACAATTCCGCCTAATTGGTTTTCAGCTGGTCCTGGACAAGCCCTCCAGCACCGAGGTCTTATTCTGAGCTCTTCACATCTCACTGTGACATGATGTCTCTCTCTCTCTCTCTCTCTCTCTCTCTCTCTCTCTCTCTCTCTCTCTCTCTCCCTCTCTCTCTCGGCAGCCTCTGCTATGTCTCCTTTTCTTTCTTCTCTCTTTCCGACCGAGGAGTTGAAACGACTCGCGGATATTCTGTTAACGTATGTTCTTCATTTAATTTTGGAAATGTCGGGAAATGGATCCCCTTTGTCTCGCTGCACGTTCTGCAGAGTAAGTGTTGAGACAATTTGTGAGAACAAGTTCACTTTCCAGACACAAAGGAGCCGCGAGTCACTGTGACCCCACCGAGGGGAAAGGGCTCACGTTGCACCTGTAGTCTCTCTCTCTCTCTCTCTGTCTCTCTCTCTCTCTCTCTGTCTCTCTCCCTTTCATGTATGTAGTCTGCAGAACGATGGATCATTGATTCACGCTGCATACATTTTCTTTGGGGGGGTGGAGGGGTTCATATCAATAACACAGTGATGCTCTTGTTGCATGGTCGGGTCATTTAGGGAGGGAAATATTATTAAACAAATGTTCACTTGCATATTTTTATTCATTTAGATATATTTACATAGAAAAGAAAAAAATAATAATAAATAAAATAAAACGCGGCAAAATCATATATATATATATATATATATATATATATATATATATATATATATATATATGTATCATATAAAATAAAAGATATAACAGGGCAAAGTGATATATATATATATATATATATATATATATATATATATATATATATATATGCATCATATACAAGATTTAAATAAATGATACGTTTTACTTAATTTTATTTATTTATCTTTATGTATGACATTTTTGTATTTTATATATATATATATATATATATATATATATATATATATATATATATATATATATATTAATATTATTATTTGTAAATGTGTACACACCACCCTGCATCTATATTTGCATTTCCCTGAAAACCAAAATCCGGCCTCTGAGTATTTGACCCCTCCTCTAATTTGTAATTAAAGCCATCAGATTAGCGGAGAGCTATTATAAAAAATAAAAAAAACAATAGGAGAAGGAGAAAAGCCGTTCTCAAGCTCCATCCACCGCCGGGTTGAGAACAACCTCTGGGATCCTCCAAAC
Source organism: Liparis tanakae (assembly GCA_036178185.1). Lineage (NCBI taxonomy): Eukaryota > Metazoa > Chordata > Actinopteri > Perciformes > Liparidae > Liparis > Liparis tanakae. The sequence continues at coordinate 1,844,470 of CM070092.1, read as the reverse complement.
CAAATGAAATCAGCGTGCCTCAGTTGTCCCGGCGCCCCCTGCAGCCGTCGGCCCGGGGCCCGGGGCCCGGTGTCATGTGACACACCGGGGACACAGGACCGCAGAAACCGAGCCGGACCGCGGGGGGGCGAGCGGGTCAGGACAGCTCCGGCAGCCATAGGTAGATCATGTACCTTTTCAAAAGCTGCGAGGGGGGGGGGGGGGGGGGGGGTCTACTGTCCATGCACACACACACAATGCCGAGGGTCCAGGACCCCCTTCAGAGCAACGCCACAATCCCCCTGTCTCCACAGCCTCATGTTACGGCGGGATTAAAAAGCTGTCCATCAGAAACCTCTCTCTCCCATCGCCGCCCGCCGCAATGCATTCTGGGAGCGGTTGAGTTTGTCCATTTGAGCTCACGCCTCACCTCATCCCCACGCCGTGTTTCTCACCAGGGTCAGAGGTCAAAGAGGCCGCCGCCTCCGTGTCTGTAGCTCGTCACGCGTGTTATACGACGGTCTCGTTAAAAACACTTTCACTTTCTCACAGCTCTGGGAAAACGTCTTAAACCCCCCCCCCCCCCCCCCAGCTCTGAAATCTGCTGACCACAGGAATGATCTCCGTGTCTGTGGCACCCCGGGGTGACATTAAGGCGAGGCCTCGGGGAAAGCCACGCGTCCGGCGGGCCCGGAGGCTCCATCCCGGAGCACGCCCGCAAGAAGAGGTTTAAACTCTTCTTGCGCAATCGGCAATTTATGGTGTTGGAAACTCTGACGACTCGTCTTCCTCTTTCCCCTCACGAGTGTTTCACGTGTAACGATGTCTCCTTCCCGTTTACGCTTCCTTGGAATCCACCAAGCCGTCCTCCCATCAGTCTGATGATCGTCACGCTCTCCTTCCTGAGCACTTCGGGTTTCGTTGGTCGTCGTGTCTCCGGGCCGGAAAACGTTCGCCTCGTCACGTGTCCGTCCAAAAACACTCTTATGGTGAAAGAGAACCTTTTCTCGTCGCTACCCGAACCTGGACTCTGTTGCCATGGTAACACAGTCGAGCTGGCAGCAGCTTTGTATTCCTGCGGGGAACTGAAAGTGTGTGTGTGTGTGTGTGTGTCTCTGTATGTGTGTCTGTCTCAGACTTAGTGTATGCGTGTGTGCATGTAGTGTGAGTCAGTTAGTGTGTGTGTGCATGTAGTGTGAGTCAGTTAGTGTGTGTGTGTGCATGTAGTGTGACTCAGTTAATGTGTGTGTGTGTGTGCATGTAGTGTGAGTCAGTTAGTGTGTGTGTGTATTTGTGTGTGCATGTAGTGTGAGTCAGTTAGTGTGTGTGTGTGTGTGTGCATGTAGTGTGACTCAGTTAGTGTGTGTGTGCATGTAGTGTGAGTCAGTTAGTGTGTGTGTATTTGTGTGTGCATGTAGTGTGAGTCAGTTAGTGTGTGTGTGTGTGCATGTAGTGTGACTCAGTTAGTGTGTGTGTGTGCATGTAGTGTGAGTTAGTTAGTGTGTGTGTGTGTGCATGTAGTGTGAGTCAGTTAGTGTGTGTGTATGTGTGTGTGTCTGCATGTGTGTATGTGTGTCTGCATGTGTGTCTCTCTGTGTCTCTATATGTGTGTTTGTGTGTGTGTGTCTCTGTGTGTGTGTGTGAAAGTCTTTATTCAGTCTGTATTTGCTTGTCAGATTATTCTTAGGGTGAAACGTTTGTTTTCAGATGTTTCTTCCTCCTCCTCCTCTCAGTCTTCATCACTCGTCCTGCTCGAGTTCATACTCTATGTCAACTTATCAAATTATTCAAATTGCAAAAATTGTGCAAATTCGAAGACATTTCTCAGAGTAGAAACCCTCAGTGGCTCCATCATTGCAACGTTTCACAACTTATCCTCTGAGTTTCTTTCCTCATGCAGTTTTTAAATAACTAACTTTCCTCCGTGTTAAAATAGCCATCGTACGTCTTTGGGAGGATCTCTGCTGCACCTGCAGGAACCTCAACTTACATCTGGTTATTTTGAAGTAAACAAACGGAGTCGTTCCACTAGGGACGTCTTGACCTTCCTGTCTGACGGTATTCAGCAGCAGCTCCCTCCTGAACTTCCCTGCTGCTGTTTGTTTCCCTGTTCACTTCCTGTTATGCATCCTCTGAATAGCCCCCCACACACACACACACACACACACCACAACACAACACACTCGGTTATGTCATTTCATCTGAGACTGCATTACCCATACGCTCCTCCATCCTGTGCCCCCCCCACTAGGCGAGTGTGTGCTTCAGCGAGCCGTGATGGTGAGGAAGAAGCTGACTGCCAGGGAGGGGAGGGGCTGGGTGTCCGGGACCCTCTTCTGCACCCACTTCAGGGTGGCCTTCGTCCCCCAGGACAGCCCCAGACCCGACGTGAGTCCTTCTGCGTCGTCATCGTCTGTTTTGAATGAATGAAATATACTTTATTAATCCCCAAGGGGAAATTTGGTGACAACAGAAGCAGCACCGATAAAACTAAACACAATAAAATATAAGTATAAGAAAGAAAGACTTTGGATGATTCATTGTGGGAAAACAATGAAAGACATTACATTTTACGAAGATATTGTGATTGTATCAGATCCCCGTAGGTTTTATGAAGGGGAGTGAAACTTACTGCTGGTGAAATGACTCTTACTTCTTTTTTTCTTACATTAATTTAAAACGGGTAAACTATCACCACCTCATCACCACCTCATACGGTCCATTACACTATTACACTTTGTATAAAATGTGCATCAAGTTTGCCTTTAAACGTAAAACAAAAGTGGGATTCCTTCACACTTTTCAAAATAAAAGTCTGATGTATCTATCAAAAGAGGAAGTGGATTAAAAGCTGTATAAATGATTAAAACAATACAATATTAAAAGGCATACATAAGGCAATAAAGACACAACAATAAACCTTCCATGGCGGTATTTACGGTGATTATTATTATTTTAAAACTTTTTTTGTTACAATATGTATTTGTTTGTATTTAAATCACCTTCCTGTTGCAGGACAACGCCGACCCGGTGCTTCTAGGAGATCACGATGTGGCGTTGGCGTCCATAGAGAAGGTCGTGGTCGGTGAGTAAAGACCTAACGCTCATGGAAAACCTGGGAAAGGCCTGGAATGTGTGAATGTTTATTTACAGGCCTGGAAAAGTCCATTTACACTGAGTTTTAAATAATTAATTAAAAAAGATAGACGCTCAGAATATAAGCCGGCATACATACTATATTATGAAGGTTATTATGAGGGTTATTATGAAGGTTATTATGAAGGTTATGATGAGGGGTTATTATGAAGGTTATTATGAAGGTTATTATGAAGGTTATGATGAGGGTTATGAAGGTTATTATGAGGGTTATTATGAAGGTTATTATGAGGGTTATTATGGAGGTTATTATGAAGGTTATTATGAAGGTTATTATGAAGGTTATTATGAGGGTTATTATGAGGGTTATTATGAGGGTTATTATTATCACAGCAGGTGTTTACTGAGTGTACATCTTGTCTATTGCAAAACACACGCTGACCATAACTAGTACCCACATGTACGTTTATAAACTTGCATAATAGCCCTAACTACAGAGTGTTATTTCAAGTAATAAGGGCACTTCCCCATCATTACTAAAATGTAATTGTGCTAAATTAGATATGATGTTGTGTGTGTGATGTTTAATTAGCCCCGCCCCCTCCCCTCTGTGTGGCAGTGGGCCCCAACAGGACCAAGCTGGTGACCCCAAACTCCTCCCTGAAGTTCACTCCGGAGGAGCTGGTGCTTTACTGCAAGGACCTGCAGGTCGTCTGCTTCCTGTTCGACCGCCTCACCCCCGACACGCAGGTCATCGAGGTGCGTTCACCTGGAATCTGGCCTTCTCGTTTTTTAAGCTCAGAAAATCTGTCTCCGACGCTGAATAACGACGGCATTGAAAGCCGATGACCTTCGTCACGTTGATGGACCCGCTGTGGTTTCTCCTCCTCAGATAACCTACACCATCGCCAAGACCTACCAGCCTCTCAGACCCGGGTCCGTCTTATCTTTCCAGAACGCCGCCCTGGGGAGTGTCGGTGAGTAGATGAATATACAACCGCCCACTCCCTCCCGACAGCTCATCAGCCTCTCTGTCATGCTGCAGCGATGGAGAGTCATCAGGGACACAGAGAGGCTGCTTCAATACAGCTCACATATATATTTGGGATTTTCATCATTTTGCTTGGTTAGGTGTCAAACACAAGGCCCGTGGGCCGACTTCAGCCCGCCACGTCATCTCATGTGGCCCCTAACGGCTTGAAAAAACACATTTCTTCAAGAAATTGAAGAAAAATATCCCGTGCTTTTATTCTGAAGGTTTCAAATGGAGTCATTATGTTATAAATATTAGAGACATTTTCTTATCTAGAATATTTATAGACTCAAATATACAATAATACAATAAAATGAGAGGGATATTTACAGGGATAACAGATCAGAAAGAGAGAAATGCCAACGGGACTCCATCACGTCTGTTCTCACGTCTAGCTTCCTCCAGGAACAGAGAGAGAGAGAGTGTGTGTGTGTGTGTGTGTGTGTGTGTGTGTGTGTGTGTGTGTGTGTGTGTGTGTGTGTGTGTGTGTGTGTGTGTGTGTGTCAGGGGAAACGGCGTGTTGGAGCGCCATGAAGCGAGGCGCTGTGAAATCATAGCTTTTATTCTTTTAAATCACTTTTTAAAATCCATTTTTATAGAGCAGCCTTTAAGTGATGTCGTCTTTTTATGGAGTTCTTTGGTTCTCTAATTTAGTTCGTCTGTTCTTCTTTATTTTGTATTTTTCTATCTATTTGTTTTGCCTTGATTCTCTATAGAGCACCTTGTAAACTCTGTTTTTAAAGCTGCTATATAAATAAAGTTATTATTATAAAGTTATTATTTTTGTAGAAATCTCAAATAAATCCAATTAAAGCTGATATATATATATATAGTTTTAAAAGCCTGTTTTCACAGCATGGATACGTTGTGTTTGCATGAATTATAATCCAGAAGTCCCAAACACACTTTCTAAAGCATGAGAACAATATTTGCTCTCTGACATGAGATCTTGTGTATCTTCCCTCCCAGAAATGAAGCAGTTTCTAAGCAACCGCCGGCGAAACCCGCACATGAACTGGTTCGAGTCGGCCTCGGACTGGGAGCGCGAGCTGGAGCGGTGCGGCGCCGCCGGCTGGAGGGTCAGCTCGGTCAACGACCGCTTCGAGATGTCCACCAGGTGAGACGCCGCCACTCTCTGGGGGTTTTAAACTCCGACTACAGGGTCCGTACGGTCATGGAAAACCTGGAAAAGTCATGGAATTTTAAAATGGTCATTTCCAGGCCTGGAAAAGTCATGGGAAAAAATTAAATCGTAAAAGTTTTATAAACACGTGTTCATTCACACCGAGTTTGAAATAATTAATATGTTTTTTAAAGAAAGACGCTCAAAATATAAGCCGGCGTACGCTCTCAATACGCTACATTTTCTAAATTTTTCATGTTCATACCGAGATTTCAGTTTGTTCATGGAAATGTGGTTTAAAGTCATGGAATAGTCATGGAAAACTCATGGAAAGGTCATGGAAATCCATCAATCAAAAGGTGTAAGAACCCTGCATAAACCGCTCTGAAATCTCAAGATAATCTCAAGATAATCTCACCTCTCCACCTCCGTTTCCCGTCAGCCTGTCGAGGTCCATCGTGGTTCCTCAGAAGGTTCTGGACACGGAGCTGAAGAAAAGCTTCGCCCACTTCAATGAAGGACGCATCCCGGTGAGTTCACCTGCTGCTCTGCCGCTTCACGTTCCCCCACGTCGGGTTATTAAAGACCCGGAGAAACCGACTGAAAGTCCTCCAGAGGGTTTGAAATGAAATCTCTTCCATTTGATTGGACGGCTACAAAGTGGGCGGGATTACAATATGAGCTACACGCGCATCCCTCGACGTGAATTGATCGATGAATGGATGTCACGATCTTCTGGGCTGAAATTAGCCGGGACCAGTTTACATACGCGCACTTAGTGTTTTGTGTTGCATGAATAAAGGATCATCAGAGGGGGCATTGTTTCCTTTTTACATTCAAATGTATATTTTCTCTCAAAGCCATTTTATACCAAAAAAAAAGCCCATTATTGTATTTTTTTGATGTATTTTCTACACATCATCCGGTCCGGGACTCTACGTGTGCGTCCCGTATTTGTAACTCCAAAACCAAGAAACTAATAAATAGATGTAGTTAACGTCAGAGCTGCTTATAAAACATGTTCATGTTCTCCGTGGACCGCGTTGTTAAAGAGGAGCTGCTGTGTTGCAGCGCTGGTGCTGGAGACACCCCCGAGGCAGTGACCTCCTGCGCATGGCCAGCTTCCAGAACAACATCTACCACGAGAAAGACGACATCAGGTGTGTGTGTGTGTGTGTGTGTGTGTGTGTGTGTGTGTTAGCTTTATTAACATTTTAATGTGTTGAAAGATGGTTTAGCTGGAGTCTGGCCTGCAGACGATCTCTCACAAGGCCGTGGTCCAGTCCACTCATAACTGGTTTATTATTATCTTTATTTAAAGGGAAGTTCAAACATAAATGTCCCCATGTGATGCTCCATGTAGCAGATTGTAGCTTCACAGCTAATCAGCATCTGTAGCCCATAATAAACATAAAACAATAACAAACATAATACAGTATATGTGTGGTAAGAAGAACACAAAATATACAGTACAGCATATTAAAAGGAAGTAATAAAAAACATTACAAGTAAGTAATAAAAACATTAAAAGTAAGTAATAAAAACATTAAAAGTAAATAATAAAAAACATTAAAAGTAAATAATAATAAACATTAAAACTATGTGATAAAAAACATTAAAAGTAAATAATAAAAAAACATTAAAAGTAAGTAATAAAAAAAACATTAAAACTATGTGATGAAAAACATTACAAGTAATTAATAAAAACCATTAAAACTATGTAATAAAAACCATTAAAAGTAAGTAATAAAAAAGTTTGATGTCACGTCTTATTACAGTTCCTGCTGTAAACCTTTATTTTTTGTTCAGTCGTCAGCAGAGTCTGTTAATTGGAAATGTAGGAAACCAAACTCCTCAGCCGTTTTTACAGCCGATGTGACATTCAACATTCAAACCAACGACTCCTAAAGAACCACGGCGGTGTGCTCTGCTCCTCAAAGACATTTACACCTCACGTTTATGAAACGATCCAAAATGTGTGTGACTGAAAAGCCGGCGAAAGGCCCCCGACTGTGTGTTAACGGCTGTGTGTGTGTGTGTGTGTGTGTGTGTGTGTGTGTGTGTGTGTGTGTGTGTGTGCTCCAGGAACCTGGAGATGATCCTGTTCGGCTGCCACTCGTCTCTGTGCGTGGTGGTGGAGCTCGGCGAGGAGCTGCCCTCGCCCGCCGACATCCAGCTGGCTCACGGCCGCCTGCGCGCCCTCAGTCTGGGAGGTGAGCGTGAGACCCTGAACACAACACACACCTCAGCAAACAGGTATTCACCACCCACCATTAAAAAAATATATATATATTATTTATATATATATATATATATATATATATATATATTATAATATATATTTATATATGAACTGTATATATATTATATATATATAATATTATAATATATATTTATATATGAACTGTATATGTATTTATATATATATATATATATATATATATATATATATTTATATATAACATAACATCTGGCGTCTTGCACATCGAGTGTCTCTTGTCCGACAAAGTGAATAATAATAATAGAAATACAAGTGATAAAGTGATACTTTAATAAAGGTCAAACGGTTAACAACAACAATGAAGAACATTTAGAAAACATATATTTTATGAATGAATAAGTATAAAACACAACGTTGCGTCTGTACAGCAGTCAGATGTGGATCTTTTAGCAGCATTTGATCTACGAGTGTAAACGTACAACAAATGCAGCGTCCTCCTCGTTCACCGTCACAGAGACGTCAGCAGGGCTCCGACGGCCGCGTGGACAGCCTGGAAAGTGATGGAACTTTAAAAAAATGTTATTTTCAGGCCTGGAAAAGTCCTTGAAAAAAATTAAATCATAAAAGTTTGGGAAATTTGTTATATTCACATGTGCATTTACACATTTTTATTAAAAGAATACACTTTGCTATACATAATTATTCTTTTAATCCTTTATTTGTGCCATGTAAGGTTGTATACTCATGTATACACCGAGATCTCACTAACCGTTTGGTCATGGAGATGTGGTTTAAAGTGCTGCACACCCATTGGTCGACACGTGTGTGACCCGTGTTTATATGTACGGTCGGTGGTCTGAAGACTCCTCCACACACACATACCGTCTCATTTATTCACATAAAGATACAGTATGTGTCTCGCGTGCCTCTCTAGACCCTCGTTGTTTGGTCGAGTCTCGTTCCCTCATCCCAAATGTTCCGTCCGCTCTCGGCTCACATCTCCTCCGTCGTGGTCGCCTGCCAGACGCCCTGATGAATTGTCTTTTCATTCGAGCTCGGCTCCCATGTTCCGCGTTGAAGCCGCAGCGCGTGATCCAAACCACCGCGGCGCTCCACAGTTTCCACGACGTCCTCCTTTCTTTTTCTGAACGTACGGATCTATAACGACGTCCCCGTGTTTGGGGTCTGAAACTCGCCGCTCGGAGCTTTTATTGTTTAGTTTTTTGCCGCGTAGGCGCACACGCGGCACATTCCACGGTTGAGTAAACGGAGAGATGATAAAACTCCTGGTCGACACACACACACACACACACAAAGATGTAAAGGTCACCGATTACCACGGCAACACATCGGTGCGCTCAGCTTCGCAGCTCAGAGGATCGTTGTTGTTGTTGTTGTTGTTGTTGTTGTTGTTGTTGTTGTGATGGCTTTGAGTCCTCCCAACAGCCCCGATGCAAACATGAAAATAGACTTTGGGGTATTGTTATAAAGGATATTCTGTTTTAATTATGTTTATTTCCATTTGAGATGTGGAGGATGTATTTTGAGGATTTATCGTCTCGTCTGTAAATGGTTGTCTTGTGTTTTTAAATAACACGTTGGGCTCTAGACCGCAGCCGTGAGGATTCAAATGCACTCATTAAAGTCGAGTTGACGATGGATCTCTGGGTAAAACTGAAATGAATAAATGATGACCCTGTTTGCTAAACGAGCAAACGGCATTTTGAAAAAGAAAGCCACAAAGATTTTCCTTCATCTCAGAGAAAAAGAGACGTCTTCATCAAGGAAGTCTTTCTACATGTCGATCTGCACCTTTTATTCAAATCTCTATAACAGACTCTATATTGTGTTGTGTGTTTGTTCTCTCCATCAAGTGAGTCAGCTGGAGTGCAGCGCTCCCCTTAATGAGCCCTTGTTTGAGGCTGTAATGCATTAGCGGTGATGCATCATGTCTGAACTGGATCTGTTTCGGGCTTCCAGATATCTCCACGTCCGTGTCGGTGCCGGACGACAAATGGCTATCGACCCTGGAGAGCACCCGCTGGCTCGACTACACCAGGTAACGGCTCTCTGGTCAAAGACTCTTATTAGAATCAAAGAGACATATTTAACACAGCAGCCAAAGATGTCGTCTGTCTGCTCTACGTGGATTTAACCCTCTTGTTCTGTTCGTTTCTCACATACATTTGTTTCTTGAATCAACCAAAAGTGGTCAGAAACCCCCAAATCCTAAAAACTATAGTTATACCTCATCACTAATGTCATGACTAACAATTCAATCAGTTTTTAGTGGAGTTGAGTTATTCACCCCTCAATAGATGAGAGTTCAATCAGGAGAACTCACTCGTTTTAATGGGAAATACACGTTCAAGCTATTTTTTAGGTACATTGAAAAAAAATCTAGATATAAATTGCATTAGTCTACCATTACATGTATTGTCTCCTAAATTGTATTTGTGTTTGTAATATTCTTTTTCAAGTGGTGATGTAGGTAAATAGAGATGAGAAACCTGAGCTGTCAAACCAACCAGAACATCATCTCTGTTATATAAACCTGCAGAGGGGGGGGGGGGGGGGGGGGGGTTATTATTATTTTTTATCTTGATTTCACTAAATAAGCAGAACATTTTTTATACACAAATATTTTCCTAGATGGTCAAACTTTAAACACAACAGGAGGTTAAGGCATCGTCCTCGTTTCTCCAATGTTTATTACTTTATATTTACTGAGACGGCTTTAGTGTAACTTTGTATCTACAGATTTGTGAATGTAGGAAAAAAAGAAAAAATATTGCAATTAGCTTCACTCATAAACATTAATGAAAGACATTATAAGGAAACTTGGACTCTAAATTCCTACAGTAGTGGTTTATTATATGATAATATATATATTTTAAGACATATTTGCGTGGCGAGCAGCATCTGGTCTGACCCTCTGTCCCCAGGGCCTGCCTGAGGAAGGCGTCCGAGGTGGCCTGCCTGCTCCGCGGCGGTCACCTGACCGTGGCGCTGCAAGGTGAGTCACGTGACCCGCGGCCCGGCTCATATTGTTCAATCCATTCATTATTCACGCCGTCTCCCTCTCATTAATCCCACATTACGGCGGGCCCTGAAGTAGCCGCACGCGGGCGACACTCGCGCTCCACCGAGCCGACGTGCACGCCGCCAACGGGCCGCCGCACGCCGGGGAACGATTGGTCACTTGAAATTAAAATATACAGGGTTCGTACGGTCATGGAAAACCTGGAAAAGTCGTGGAATTTTAAAATGGTCATTTCCAGGCCTGGAAAAGTCCTGGGAAAAACTTAAATCATAAAAGTTTTGGAAAAAGTCATGGAAATTTATTGTAATCACATGTTCATTTACGCCAAGTTTGAAATAATTAATGTTTTTTTAAAGAAAAACGCTCAAAATATAAGCCGGCGTACGCTCTTAATACGTAAAATGTTCTAAATGTTTCATGTTTTTACCAAGATTTCAAATTTGGTCATGGAAATTTGGTTTAAAGTCCTGGAAATCCATCGGTCAAAATGTGTAAGAACCCTGAATATAGTATTGAAGATATAAGTCCATCTCTACATGCGGTTGTTGTGGAATGTTTAGTTTTAACATGAAGCAACATATTGAAAACCTGCTTATAACTATAAAGGTGGCCTCAGTAGAGAGAGAGTGATTTATAAACCTTTATTCAACCAGGTGAGTCCCAGTGGGGTTAAAATCTCTTTTTCAAGCGTGACAAGACATGCAGCGACATAAGAAAAACAAAGTTACACACAAAAACACAGAGAACAAAACAAGTTACGGGGACATAATTGACATAAATAAGATTTGTGGTAAGATTTGTGGTCTCCAATTCTTTAATTTATATTCAAAAGCAGTAAAAGAGGGAGGAGAGCGGGCAGTGAAAGTGTTTCAGAGTTTAGAGGAACTGGATGAGCTCACCCACAGATACAGGAGTGTGTGTGTGTGTGTGTGTGTGTGTGTGTGTGTGTGTGTGTGTGTGTGTGTGTGTGTGTGTGTGTGTGTGTGTGTGTGTGTGTGTGTGTGTGTGTGTGTGTGTGTGTGTGTGTGTGTGTGTGTGTGTGTGTGTGTGTGTGTGTGTGTGTGTGTGTGTGTGTGTGTGTGTGTGTGTGTGTGTGTGTGTGTGTGTGTGTGTGTGTGTGTGTGTGTGTGTGTGTGTGTGGTGTCTCCTCCATGTCGAGGTGAAGACGACGCCGGCTGTTGTTTGTTGTGGAGTGGAGGTGTCAACTGATCCCCATCTGTCCAGAGAGTTGAATCAGGTGACGGGTGTGTGTGTGTGTGTGTGTGGGGGGGTAAGCCAGGTAAACCCAAATCGTCCACCGACTGGTTTGTTGTTGTTGTTATTGAGGCTGCCGAGGCCGATGCTCTGACAGTATCGAGGGACACAAAGAACACAAAAGAAGGGGCGATTTAAAGAGACGGCGCGTGGCGGTGGATTCTCGTGCGATGACATCATCGCACAGACAGGCGGCCGTTGTTGATTTCAATCGTCTGGTCTCACTTCCTGTTGGAACTCGTAAACACCCAGAGACCGAGGATGTTTACGGCCTCGGGCCCGAAGAGCCCGCTCAGGTCCTGGTCTCCTTCAAATAGATGTGTGTGTGTGTGTGTGTGTGTGTGTGTGTGTACTTAGTACAGGAAGTACAGATAGGACACACACAACAAAGAACAAACACAAAACATGAACATATCATCATTCTGGGGGCATTGTTTCCCTCCTCGTGATATCAGGGGAACCATTATACTTCTTCGTGTCATTTTACCCTGGTGTGTTTACTGTGTGTGTGTGTGTGTGTGTGTGTGTGTGTGTGTGTGTGTGTGTGTGTGTGTGTGCGCTCTACAGAGGTGGAGGACCGGGACATGGGCTGCGTGGTGGCCAGCCTGGTGCAGCTGCTGTGCGACCCCCACTGCCGGAGCCAGCACGGCTTCCAGAGCCTGGTGCAGAAGGAGTGGGTGACGGCCGGCCACCGCTTCTACAGCCGCGGCAACTATCACCGTGACAACGACAAGGAGGAGGTGAGCGGGGGGGTGGAGGGGGTCGTACCTCGGGGTTTATGTTACGACAATCTGGTGTTTTCCATGAAAACTCACTTTTATTGATCAAATTAATATAAAATCTAGTCAAGACATTGAGGAGGTTATTAATAATGATCTGTATTGTAAATATTAATGTAGTTCTTCTTGTGGCTCAAAGGAAGGCCAGTTTTATAGCTTCTCTCAGCAGCATAACTGTTTTCAGCTGCGCTCACATAAAAAGGGTTTTCAAGGGTTTTCTACCCCTCCGCTAGTCTTCTAAGGCGATAACACAATGTACCACTAGAACATGGAGATGGGCCTCTACACACCTCTGGAGAGACTTCACTACACCAGAGAATAGTCATCTACACATTCACTATGGAGAGAGAGGATTCATTTAATGTTATCTTCATTGATAAAAACACTTTACTTTGAACAATAAGGACATGTCTACGTGACCCTAAACTTTTGAACGGTAGTGTTCTTCTTGTTTTATTTCTAGTTGTTTAACGTGAAAACTTTTTTCATTTTTTTTCTGTGCACTTTGTAACCTTAAAGACGCTAAAGAGAAGAGAATACCGCTGACTCATCCCTCCTCTCTCCTCTCCTCCCTCCCCCTCCTCCCTCCCCTCCTCTCCTCTCCAGGCTCCGGTCTTCCTCCTCTTCCTGGACTGTGTGTGGCAGCTCCTCTCTCAGTACCCGTCTGGCTTCCAGCTGACGGGTGACTTCCTGTTGGCGCTTCACGACAGCGTCCAGCTGCCGCTGTTCAACAGCTTCCTGGCCAACTGCCAGAGAGAGAGATGCCGACGCTCCCAGGTACCGGAGAGAGGCGGCGGAGGACTTTGTTCGTCAACTCTTTCTCGTGTCGTCGTTGTGATGGAGGCTGAGGCAGCGGCACTCTGTTAGTCTTCTGCAGACACTGTGGAGATGTGTTCTGGATGTGATGCTCTCTGCTTTAATTCCCTGGTTTGTTTTTAGAAAGACAAAAACAAACCCGAGACAAATCATCTTTTATGAGAACGAGAAAATAAACGTTCAAATTAGACACGACCATTCACAAGTTTGGGGTCACCCAGACAATTTGGTGTTTTGCATGTAAACTCAGACTTTTATTTATTAAACTAATTGCAATATGAATATAAAATCTATTTAAGACGTTGACGAGGTTATAAATAATGATTTTTATTGTAAATATTAATGTAGTTCTTCTTGTGGCTCAAAGGAAGGCCAGTTTTAGAGCTTCTCTCAGCAGCTTTAACTGTTTTCAGCTGCGCTCACATAAAAAGGGTTCTCGTGGGTTTTCTACCCCTCTGCTAGTCTTCTAAGGCGATAACACAATGTACCACTAGAACATGGAGATGGGCCTCTACACACCTCTGTAGAGACTTCATTAAACAGAGAATAGTCATCTACACATTAACTATGGAGAGAGTTATGATTCATTTAATGTGATCTTAATTGATAAAAACAGCTTTACTTTGAAAAATAAGGACATTTCTACGTGACCCCACCCTTTTGAACGGTAGTGTTCGTCCTCCTCCACCCAGAACCCCGGGCAGTCCTACACGCCGGTGAACGGCTGGAGGGACTTGGAGTCGTCCTCGGACCCCGCGGACCCCCCCCTGCCCTCGGTGTGGGACTGGTCCCTGCAGTACAGCAAGCACAGGCGGGAGCGCTTCACCCAGCCCGTCCCCCCCACCCCCCCTCTGCAGCCGCTGCTCAACGGAAACCTCAACACCAACCCGGACACACGCAGGGTGGGTCACACGCCGCCGCCCTCTAGTGGCCACACGGGGGTATGACTCCCCAGAGCAATTTAATTATGTCCTTGTAGCTTTTGACTTGAAACTGATCAGTCGATTGTTTGGATCCAAATAAGTCATTTTGCATTTTTATATATATATATATATATATATATATATATATATATATATATATATATATATATATATTGCCACAAAACTGATTAAAGATCTCTCAGGGTCAGAAACACAGCGGGCAACGGGCAGAACGGCCCCTAAGAAATATAAAGTTGCCCCTGACGTCACTAGAGGGGCAACACAGGCCCCGTAATGTCCTCTAATAATTAGGATAATTTAATAGAGTTTTGTTTGTTCTTTGTGGTGTGTGTCCTATCTGTACTTCCTTTACTAGGTAGATACACAACAAAAAATCTATAAATATAATTTTAAATTATAAAAAAATAATTATTAATTGTTAATATTTGTTTAAAAAAATGAAATAACAAATAACCACAAAGAAATAAGAATACAATTGAATATGAATATCTGATTTGAATCTGTAGACTACTGTCTAATAGTCTTATTACTGCCTAATAGTCTTATTATTGCCTAATAGTCTTATTATTGCCATTTTTATGCCTAAATAAGTATATTTACTATTTGTTATTTCATAAGTTTCAAAAAGTGCCCCTATTTATTTATTTATTTATTTATTTATTTCAGTCAAAGGGGAAAAATTACCCCCTAAAATAATATGTGAGCGTCTCCCGATTGCTCTGAGCTCAGGAGGCATTGTGACACGCTACACACCATTAGCCCCGTTACTGCGACCTTGACTCATCGTATGACATGACGTAATCATGTGCCTGCGACTTTAAATCTTATCTTGCGCGTTCCCTCCCGCCAGCCGAGCGACGCCGCCCCCGGCTCCGTGTTCCTGCTCTCTCGGGGCGTCTTCTCCTGTCCCGCCAACCTGCTGCCGTGGCGCGGCGGCTGCAGTTCGGGCGTTTACAAGAAGAGCCACCGGAGGGCGCCGTCCTCCGAGAACGTGCCGGGCCTGGAGCGGCTGCTGAAGGCCTGGGCCCTGGCCGAGTTCCCCCAAGGACCCGCCGCCTCCGCCGCTGGACCTCAGGGGCCGCTGGACCCCTACGAGCCGCTGCTGCCTCTCCTCACGGGGCCCTGCATGGGCCTGTGGAAGGAATGCTACCTCCGGGGGGCGCTGCACGCACAGGTACCGGGGACGTCTGGAGGGAATTCTTCTTCTGAGTAATTGAAGTGTTTCGCCTAGCTTACCCCCCCAAGCCGACAAACCCCCTTCTGTGTTGTTGTCTTCTTCGCAGCATTGACACATTCAGGGAAAGGGGCGGTGACTTTTGATGTTTATGTGGTTGTCAACAAAAGCAACAACGTGTTGGTTCATCTCAACGCGGACAAAGACATTTTTAGGAGCCGAAATGTTACAATTGACTTTCATAAAGTGAAAAAAACACAGTAGAAAAAGACTTAGAATTCAGGAGAGAATGCAGCTTCAACACATGAAGCATAGACTTCTATACAACCAGAGGAGTCGCCCCCTGGTGGTCAGGAGAGAGAATGCAGGTTTTACACATGAAGCATAGACTTCTATACAACCAGAGGAGTCGCCCCCTGGTGGTCAGGAGAGAGAATGCAGGTTTTACACATGAAGCATAGACTTCTATACAACCAGAGGAGTCGCCCCCTGGTGGTCAGGAGAGAGAATGCAGCTTCAACACATGAAGCATAGACTTCTATACAACCAGAGGAGTCGCCCCCTGGTGGTCAGGAGAGAGAATGCAGCTTCAACACATGAAGCATAGACTTTTATACAGCTAGACTTCGTTTTGCAGCTGGAGGAGTCGCCCCCTGGTGGTCAGGACACAGAATGCAGGTTTAAGGCACTTTTCACGAAGTAGACACGCCTCCATATTTCATTATACAGGCTCTTAAAATAAATTGGAAATGAATATGTAATTGTTTAATTGGCGTACAACTCCCCGGATGACGGGGTTTACAAAGTAATGTGTGTCTTAAAGAGATGCAGCGCGCTCACGGCGGTGCCCTCCCCCTCAGGCGTTCTCCCACCCCGAGTCGGCCAACCACCCCCACCCGGTGGAGCGGCTGGCCCGCGAGGTGCAGCGGCTCCAGGACCAGCTGGCGCCGCCGCCGCCGGCACGCCCGGCAAGACGGCCGAGCCCCGACGCGCCGACGCCAACCTCAACCACAACGCCAACAACGGCACCTTCCTCTTCCCGGCGGCGGCGGCGGCGACGGGGGGGGCGGCGCCCAAACCGGCGCCGCCCCCCGCCTCCGCCGCCCACCAGACCTCCAGGGGCGCTCCGCCCTCCAGACCCGGCCACAAAGACAACGGCGGCAACAAGCACACCTTCCTGTTCGGCCACCCGCCCGGAGCGGAGGCCCGCCCCCCCGACCGGCGCCATTACCCAGCAGCCAACAGTGCCAAGCTGCCGAAGAGCAACGGCTCGTCCGTCGCGTCCTGAGGTCGTCTCGCTCTCAACATGAACCCGACGCAGGAGAGGAGGCCGAGCGTTCCTCTGAGCGTAGTTTGATTAAGAAAACAACAACAACAACAACAGCGGTATGACATCATCAGACGCTCTCGTCTTCACCGTCTTCACGTCACCTGAGGGTTGTTTTGTATATTTGTAAAGAAGCCCCTCGACACAAAGCTGTCGTTTCCATTTCTAGATCCTGACCCCAAACGTGACGCGGCGTTCTGACCTTCAGACCTTCAGATCTTCAGATCTTCATCACGTGAGACGGAAGTCATCAGTTCCTCGAACGCCGTCTGGACGCCGATGGTTTTATTTTATTTTAAGCCGCGGGGGTATTGTGGAATTTAGAGCTCCTCCGGCGCCACGCTCGTCTTTCCCCCCCCGACGCGATTTCATTCCAGAGAGATTTAGAGTTACGCAATCTCTACTCTCATCTTTTATTTTTATCTTCAAGTATTATTATTTTTTTCGTCATCGGTTCCGATTTCTCCGGGAGAGTTCATTTCACCGCCCCCCCGTCACGCCGCGCTGGGATTGAAGAACCTCGAAGGTACCGCCGGTGGAAGCTCACCTCTTCCTCTTCTTTCATCCCTCTTTCTTTTGCTGTTCTTTTTCCTTCTCATTCTGATTGCCCCTCCCTTTCTAAACGTCGTGTTCCCGCCGCCGGGCGTCTCCTCACTCGACAACAATATGAATAATTAAATCGCTGTAAATATTCATCGCTTCAATCCGGAGGCACGTTGACGTCGTCAACGGAGAGACAAACAACAACAACAACAACAACAACAACAGGTCCTCTGTCCTGTCGAACATCTCATTTGCTCTCCTCCAGCCTGTCGTGTAATTTAATGTTTTTTTTTCTTGGTACGAGCACAACTTCAAAAGTTGCCAGATGTAAATATTTCTTTTGTATCCGCATGTTTTGATCCTGATGAATAAAAGAAGTTACCGGTGAACTCTCGCCTCTAACTGTGTGCCACAAATACCAGGGTCCGTACGCTCATGGAAAACCTGGAAAAGTCATGGAATTTTAAAATGGTCATTTCCAGGCCTGGAAAAGTCATGGAAAAAACTTAAATCATAAAAGTTTGGGAAAAGTCATGGAAATGTTATAATCACGTGTTCATTTACGCCGAATCTGAAATAATGAATGATTTTTAAAGAAAGATGCTCAAAATATAAGCTGCCGTACGCAGACATTTTCTAAATTGTTCATGTTTATACCGAGATTTCAGTTTGGTCATGGACATTTGGTGAAAAGTCATGGAAATCCACCGGTCAACATGTGTTAGAACCCTGAAATACACGAAACACATCCTCACGCACAGCTCACACACTTTTATTTTATAGCAAAATATATATATATATATATTTACACATGATCTGGGACAGTTAAAAAGCAGCACGGCACTGGGACCGTCGTTAAAATCCAGCCGACGCGTCGGGAAATAAAACAACTTGTTGAGGATTCAAGTGCAAAACGCCGGGAGAATAAAAGTCAGGTTCTTAAAATCCGGACGCGAGCAGAAAACCTGCCTCGGGTTTCTGAGGAATAAATCAAAATGTGATGATGACGAGCAGGTTGTCCCATTTATTGAGCTGCATGGCACTTTGAACTCACGGATGGCGAGGGCGAGAGAGAGAGAGAGAGAGAGAGAGAGAGAGTTTGTGTCTCCCGCGTTCTCGTTCCTTTCAGGCGGCGGCGGTGCGTTCAAGAGCGACCCCCAAAAAGTCCACCGTCAGGAGAGAGTCTGTAACGACGAGAGAACTTCCACTTCAGCGACTCGCGGGGCCCTTGGAGGCGGGCGAGGAGGAGGAGGAGGAGGAGGAGGAGGCGGGGCCTCCCAGCTGCCGGATGGCCTTGCACACGGGGCAGGGGTAGTCGCAGAGGCCCTCGATGTCCTGGAACGCCATGTTGACGATGCGGTCGCGGCAGGCGTCGCAGTACAGGTGTCCGCAGGAGAGGCGCTTGAGGCGCGCCTCGTAGCTGATGCAGCCCTGGCAGTGCGGCCCCTCGGGGCCCAGAGACAGAGAGACGGTCAGCGAGCTGCTCGCCGGGCTGCCGGCCGCGCTGCCGCTCTGCTTGGAGGGAGACCTGAAGGGGGGAGACGGGGGGAGACGGGGGGAGACGCACAGGTAACGCACGACTCGTGGTTCTGGGCCCATTGGACCTGGTTCTGGGCCCTCGCCCCGCTTCCTGCACACAGCCTCTGGCCCCGCCTCCTCCTGTGCGCCTTCTGCCTCAAAGGCCGACCTCATTGGTCCGGCTTCTTCCGTGAGGCTAATCTTGTAATGTTTTGCTACGTTACCTCAATAATCGAGTCGCAGTTACATTTTTAAATATGATTTTTTTTTTTTTTTTTATGGAAAAATGCCAAAGCTTCTCAAATTTTGCTTTTCTCTGGTTTTCCGAGACGAGGCATTCAAAGACCTCCCGATTGTCGCCGAGAGATTGAGACGGTGACCGGACGCATTAAGCGTTTGGGGTTGTCCGTCTGTCCCATGCTCCTGAACGCCTCACGACTTTCTTCAGGCACCAACCTCCAGTCTGGGCCCAAGGGTAAAGCGATTAGAATGTTGGGGTCAAAGGTCAAGGCCACTGCGATTTTATATATATATATATATATATATATATATATATATATATATATATATATATATATATATATATATATATATATGTCAAAGATGTTTTACTATAAAAA
>CM070092.1:1752500-1820000 GCA_036178185.1 Liparis tanakae | reverse complement strand
CCGTGGTTGGGTCACGTGTCCTTTTGGAAGAAGAGGAGGAGGAGGAGGAGGAGGAGGAGGAGGAGGAGGAGGAGGAGGAGGAGGAGGAGGAGGAGGAAGAGGAAGAGGAGGAGGAGGAGGAAGAGGAGAACATGAGTGATGGAGTCAGAGGCGCGTCTGGTGCTCCCTGTGGCAGCCATGACGGCAGCGCGAGCGGCGGTCTGCACGAGACCCTGATGGGTGGCGGTGTGTGTGTGTGTGTGTGTGTGTGTGTGTGTGTGTGTGTGTGTGTGTGTAGGGGGGGGGGTCTGCAGCACTGACAGCTCCACAATAAATGACTGAGTTATGGTGTGTGGTTCATTCTCCAGGGAAATGTCATTGATGTTGTGTGTTGTGGGTTCAGTGTTGGTTCCCCCTCACATGTTCTACACACACAGAACAATACAGGTTCTCCAATGGTTCTTTGAAAGGCTTTGTGGTTCTACGAAGAGCCATCACCTACTGAAGAAGCTTTTATTCATTTGAGGCACCTTTATATGTTCTTTGGAGAACTCTTTCAGGAGATGGTTCTGTAGAGAACATCTAAGAGAGCCTTGGTTGGAAAGGTTCTATGTGGAACCAGAAATGGTTCCTCAGACAACCGTGTTCTGAAGGTTTGTTTGAGGGGCGTTGGAATGATTTCTCTCGTATGCATGTTGTACCTCTACTTCGTTCTGTTGCTCCTCTCCTCCTCCTCTCTTCCTCATCTCCTCCTCCTCTCTTCCTCCTCCTTCCTCCTCCTCTCCTCCTCCTCTCTTCCTCCTCCTCTCCTCCTCCTCTCTTCCTCCTCCTCCTCCTCCTCCTCCTCCTCCTCCTCCTCTCTTCCTCCTCCTCCTCCTCCTCCTCCTCCTCCTCCTCCTCCTCCTCCTCCTCCTCCTCCTCCTCCTCCTCCTCCTCCTCCTCCTCCTCTGTTGCCGGATGTATAAGATGAGATTTTACATCAAGTGGATCAGCAGCAAATACATTTACATCATAAACAATAAAATAGCAGAACACATTATTAAAGAGTTTAAATAAAGGAAAGTGAAATGTTCTCCTGTATCAGGAATGTTCTCCTTCTCCTGGAATGTTCTCCTTTATCTGGAATGTTCATCTTATTTATATTTTTATCCCAGAGGTTTTGAATGCTGGACTTTTACCAGGAGTATTTTCACAGGGAGAAGCTTAAAATAGTCCAAAATGGCCGCTGGGCGCTCGCTCGCCGCCTCGGCGACGGTGACGGCGAGAGCCCCGAATTTGTAGTGGGGGTGGGGGTGGGGGGTGGGGGGGGGGGAGGAGCTACGACCCAGCAAGCCCTCACAACCAATCATCACACCTCCTCCTCTCACGCCGTCCTCTCCTCAGCACCGGATGGGCCTGATCAGAGAGTGACGCATCACTTCCTGTAGGAGACGCCACTCTGTGGTCGCTGCTGGACTAGAGGCTGAGAGCCCCCCCCCCCCCCCCCCCGCGCTGAGGGGCGTGTCCGCCCAGCGGCTGGACAACAGTCGTGAATAATTGATCCTCCTCATGAAGCCTCAGGAGGAGAACAACGGAGGAGCAGATGAGGCGCCTCCTCCTCCCGCTTCAGTGTGGAGGACATTGAGATGAGGGGGGGGGGGGGGGACAACCCAATCAAAAGAGGGTATACCCTTTGGAGTCGTGTCAGAGGACGATATGGATTTGACCTTTTGACCCCTGAGAACCTCAAGGATACAAATCATCTGTGAAGAAATTACTTGTTTGAATATCTTTTTTTTTTAAAGTCTTTATATAAAAGGTTATATCTATATATATATATATAAAAGGTGACCTTTTTAAAGGTGACATTTCTTTTCTGCTAAGTCATAAAGTCGACTAAATAATATACATTCGACTTTAAAACAATGATTCTAGCACAAAAAGAGTGTTCCTTCATAAGCAACACTGTTCTTTTGACAATGTATCAGACTTAGAGTCGTATGTTTATACATGCACACACACACACACACACACACACACACACACACACACACACACACACACACACACGTAGGGCTGCTGTCTCCTCCCACGTTGGCGAGCTGCGGTGAGCATACGGCTGAACGTCATGTGTGTGTTGATGATGAGTAGGCGTTTGTTGACTGAGTTGTGTGTGTGTGTGTGTGTGTGTGTGTGTGTATATGCATGTGTGTGTGTGTGTGTGTGTGGGGGGGGCTGACCCAGAGTCATGGAGACGCAGTGAGGAGCTTCTTGTTGACGCGTCTCTGGAGTTTCACTAGAAAGAAATCCATCGCTCAGCAAGATGAGCGCCGGGCTTTATTATTGTTGTTGTTGTTGTTGTTGTTGTTGTTGTTGTTGTTGTTGTTATCAGCGGGTCGTCTTAATCATCATCGTACCGCCGAGTCTCAGGGATGACCAATCGGAGGAAGAGGAGGAAATGAAATGAATTCAGCACCAAGAGACTACCAACCCTCTCTCTCTCTCTCACTCTCTCTCTCTCTCTCTCTCTCTCTCTCTCTCTCTCTCTCTCTCTCTCTGTCTCTTTCTATCTCTGTGTCTCTCTATCCCTCTCTCTCTCTTCAATATACACACATAGGCTGCACTAATTTGTTCACTCCGGCACACACATTTAGACACACCCACCCACCCTCACACTCTCACACTCTCTCACACACACACACACACACACACACACACACACACACACACACACACACACACACACACACTCTCTCTCTCTCACACACACACACACACACTCACACACACTCACACACACACACTCTGACAATCTCAGACTCTCTCTCTCTCACACACACACACGCACACACACAATCACACACACTCACTCACACACACTCTGACACTCTCAGACTCTCTCTCTCACACACACACACACACACACACACACACACACTCACACCCTCACACTCTCACACCCTCACACTCCCAGACAAAGGCTGCCGCTCGCCGCCGTCTGTGGCGTCAAAGTGAGCATCAGATTTATTCAGCGTGAAGGAAAACGCAGAAACACCAATTAGTAAATCAGATGAATGAATTCATCTTGTGTCTGAGAGAAGAGCAGAAACCAGAAGGAATAGTTCAGGATCATGGGAACTGAAACAACTAGTGTAATAATGCATGTATTTCTGTTTATTCCATCGGTGTCATGCGTGTCGTAGTTTGTGTTGTGAGGCGTTTGAGACCCCCGTGTTGGCTGGGAGACGGCGGCGTGCTTCTGAACCTTTGATCTGTCGTGTTGTTGGCCAGACGATTAATCGATAATAAAAATAGTTGTACGGCCGTCGCCCGGGTGGAGATTGATCCCCGATGCAGCCGCATGTTCATCTGGGAGCTGATGAGTTATTTCGGGAGACGAGCGTGACTCATCCTGGCAGCCAGCCAACGAGCCGGAGATTGGATGCAGCTTGAACGAACGCGACAAGAAAAAAAATATATATTTTATATATATATCAAATATAAATATATAAAATTTATACATCAAATATATCTATGCATATTTGATATATTTATACATGTAAACATATTTACATATATTATATATATTATATATATATATATATATATATTATATATATATTGATATATTAAATATATATTATATATATAAAGTATTTATTTCTTTATACATATACATGCATGTATTGTATATATACATATATATATATATATAAAAAGCTCTTATTACAGAATATATATATATATATATGTATATATATTATATATATACTGTATATATATATATTAATTAAAGCTATGTTATTACAGTATATATATATATATATATATATATATATATATATATAAATGTATATATATAAATGTATATATTAAAAAGCTCTGTTATTACAGTATATATATTTCATATATATTTATATATATTTTTATATATATATATTTATATATAAAGCTCTGTTATTACAGTATATATATTTCATATATATATCTGTTATTACAGTTAATGAATCCAGAGTTTATTCTTAAGACTCCATTGTGCCATCAAATGGGGAAATGATGGACGTCCTGAATGTCTTTTTTTTTAACACCCATAGTGAACAATCCCCAAATAACAAATGTGTTCCCGGTGGAGGTTGTTGCTACTTCCTGTTGTTGCTGTGGCTCTGTGTGTGTTGTCTCCTGATGCTCTATTTCTGTTTCAACGTCACTATATTATATATACATATAGTCTAGAATTGTAGTTCGGCTGCCGGTTGCTTTAAATCTGTATTATTGTTATTTTTTTGGCCTCTCTTTGACATATTATGAACTCCATAATTAAAATAGTGAACTTGCTACACATCCATCAGACAGGAAGTTACATTTCCATCCACTTTTTAATCGTGATATGAATAATGTGGTTGAACTTCATCTGTTTACGGGAACACGGCGCCTTAACGGTCAGATATAAGGATGGGAGCGAGTCGTGACTCCTCTCCGTCTTAATTAGAGCGCGAGGGAAGACAAAGAAATACGAACGCCGTCGCGAAAATAAATGGAGGTGTGAGCGTGACGGGACGAGAGAGAGAGAGAGAGAGAGAGAGTGATGCTCCTTGTTTCATCCCCCCATCCATCTCCTCCTCCCCCTAAACGCTCGTCTCTCCTCTGCCAGCAGCTGTCGGCTGATAAACGCTAAACGCCTGAACGCCTAAACGCCTAAACGCCTTCCCACTAAATAAAATGTCCCGCCGCCGCCATCGAGCGCCTGGCGGCGGAAGTAGAAATCCAATTTTGGGGCGGTCCATCAGACGCTCCTCGTGTTGCCTTCAGGAGCACCTGTTGGAGGCTGCGTGGCCCTCAGAGTCGGACTCATGTGGTTACGAGGCCTGAAAGGTCAATATTTGAGAGATCTTTTCACAAATGCAACGTGATACTCCCGGTGCCGCGGGGGGCGGGGGGCGGGGGGGGGGGGATCCATCGAGAATATTTGACTCCTCCCACTTTCGTCTGACTCATTTGATCCATTCCGTGAGAGTTATTGAATAGTGAAACTATAAGTGTGGATCGTTCAACTCGCCGTGTTTCTGTTCGCCACATTGTTGCAACCAGGAGACGCTCACGTGTTTTTATGGGGTCAGTTTTTCCCCTCTGACTGAAATCCAAGAGCATTTAAAAATAAATGTGGGGCACTTTAAAAATAATGTGAATAACATTTAACCTTTGTTAAAAAATAATAAATATATTTATTTAGGCTGACAGGATATGAGCAAATGTCATAGAACAGTCAATATTAAGACTATTAGACAATATCAAGACTATTAGGCAGTAATACGACTATTAGACAATAATAAGACTATTAGACATTAATAAGACTATTAGGTAGTAGTCTACAGATTAAAAGTGTCAGAAAAAAATCAGAAAACATAAATCAGACGTTTATATTCAATTTAATTCTTATTTCTTTGTGGTTATTTCTTGTTTTTATTACATTTTTGAAACTATTAACAATTCTAACTTATTTCTCAGTTTTATTTACAAGAAAAAATATATATTTATTAATTATTTTGGTGTACCTTTACCTAGTACAGGTAATACAGATATGACACACATAAAGAACAAAAACTAAACGCATGTCTTGCCCTCTATCAGTTATATTTCTTAGGGGCGGTTTTGCCCTGGTGTGTTTCGGCATGTGCGTGTGTGTGTGTGGGTGTGGGTGTGTGTGTGTGTGTGTGTGTGTGTGTGTGTGAGGCTCCTCGTCCCTCCGGCGTCTTCTCCGCTCGCCTCTAAAGAAAATGAGATTACATAATGAAGTCTTTGGCGCGTCTCCTCCCGTATCACCGCTACAGATGCCAGAGGAGCTCCAATAGCTCCTGAGTTAACTTCTCTCTATTCCCTCTCCGTCGTCTTGCAGGCCGGTTGCACACAGAGACTTTGAGATATCACGCCTGATGTTTGCCCTGCATGTTGCACTCTAGGTATCTTGTTATTCGTGGGCAGAGAGCACCAACACCTCCTCTCAGAACGCCGTGGCACCCACACGGCCTCAGAGGCCTCCCTCTCCAGAGGTCGTGACCTCCAGTCGGCTGAGGAGTCGAACACGGAGTGATGGGGTAGAGATGGAGGGAGGGAGGGCAGGCGATGACCTGGAGGCTGATAACAGATCCTGGAACGATAAAGTATACGAGCCACTTGTGTTCTTTTATATATATGTTCTCCCCAAAGACAGACCATATTGATGTATGACCCCCGGTGGCTCCATGGACATGTGCTTTTATAGGTTTGTAGGGATGCAGTCAACTCACGGTGTGATGCTCAAAATCCGTGAAACTATTTTTTTGACGTATTATTTTTCCCTTTTTAATATTCAAAATATGTATTTTTAAGTTGAACCTTTCCTTCTGTCTGTTTGCAGTGGGGAAGTTTGAACCGTGTGTGTGTGTGTGTGGGGGGGGGGGGACATCTCACTTTCCTGCAGCATTTCCTTTTTTTAAATACAGTAATAATTTGGGGTATTTAAATAACATAACTTACCCGACGACATGAAATGAAGCAGCAGTACAGTGGATGGCACTTCCCGTATATTTCACACATATATATATATATATATGTATATATTATAAATATATACATATATATATTATATATAATATACATAATATATACACATATTATATATACATATATCTATTATATATATGTATTATATACATATACATATATAATATATATATATATTATATATATAGAAAATACCATAATTAGTCAAAATTAATCGTATTTTTTATTTCATATTGTGTTCTTTAAGCCATAACGTTACTCCCTTAATAACATGTGCTTCTCACACGGGGGAACGATAATGTTATCAGCCTCAACACACACACACACACACACACTCACACACACACACACACACACACACACAAAACACACACACACACTCACACACACACACACACACAAAAACACACACACTCATCACGCCCTCCACCGTGCTCCACGCACGTCATATTTTACACGACGGAAAGAAGAAAAAAACACTCCCATGTTCCCGTAATATTATTTGTCTTTTAGTTGCTGAATATTATTTTGCGTGTGTAGCCTATAAGCATAAGGATGAGAGCATTTAAAAATATATTCATATATAATTATTTATATATGTATATAAATAAATATATATGAATATAAATGTATATAAATAATTATATATAAATATATACATATATATATATATTTTTTTATATATATATAATCTCACTGTAGCACATCTGCTGCATGCTGATATTTTCCCTGCTGCGTCTGTTTTGCTCGTGGCCTTTTCTATGTGAGACAAACGAGAGGCGGCGTCACAGTGATGGAAACAGGGGGGGGGGGGGGGGGGGGGGCTGATGGATCCACACACAGCATCTCGTTCTGCTCGGTCCTGCGGCGACTCGGATGCTCTAGAAGATAACGGAGAGCGAGAAGAGACGGCGTGGACGAGCACGCGGAGGGGCGGCGAGGTGGAGACGAGGCGTTCTGACTCGAGTGGCCTCTCGAGTCTCAGAGGTCACAGATTGTAGTCGCTGTGGGGGGGGGGGGGGGGGGTCATTATCGGTCCACAAGCTCAAGGACTCGACTGTCAGCACCTTGAAGCTGTTATCTCCCCCCCCCTCCTTTCTATTAGTGCTGAGCAAGATGTTGCAGTCCTGCAAATGTCAAGGCGACGTGAACGCCACGGATCTGGATTGTGCTGACTCATGACTTCCTCTCCCTCACACCTCTTCTTCTTCCTCCTCTTCTTCCTCTTTGCCTCTCCTCAGGTCTTGGGCCGGGTGTCTTCCCCCCGCCGGCCGTGCAGTGGAGCAGTGGATCTGAATCCATCCCGCCCGTCAGCTTGGGCCGCTCCCGTTAGCTCCCGTTAGCTCCCGTTAGCTCCCGTTAGCTCCCGTTAGCTCCCACTCCTCGCAGCAGCTAACCGACCAGCCGCCGGAAAAAAAACCTCCATCCCCGCGAAAAAACACAAGATGGAGGACGACGGGCGCTACCGAGACGGGCGCTCCGACTTTGTCCGCGGCGCCAAGGACATCGCCAAGGTGGCCAAGAAGCAGGTGGGCAAGAAGATGGGCCGCGGCGTGGACAAGATGACGGACGAGTACACCAAGCGCTCCTACAAGCGCTTCGAGGAGGACGACGACGACGAGGACGAGGACTACGGCGGCGGCGCGCCGAGCGCCAACAACGACGGCTACTACCGCGACGACAGCCGGGCCAACGACGAAGACGAGGGCCACAGCGACTCCACCGAGGGCCACGACGACGAGGACGAGATCTACGAGGGCGAGTACCAGGGCATCCCCAGGGTGGAGTCGGGCAAGGGCGGCGGCAGCGGCGCGGACGGCGCCGCCGAGGCCCAGGCGCGGCAGTTCCGGGATCTGTCGGCCTACGAGAGCGAGAGGAGGAAGGACCAGGAGGAGCTGGCGGAGCAGTACGAGACCATCCTGCAGGAGTGCGGCCACGGGAAGTTCCAGTGGACGCTGTACTTCGTACTGGGCTTGGCGCTGATGGCGGACGGCGTGGAGATCTTCGTGGTCGGCTTCGTGCTGCCCAGCGCGGAGAAGGACATGTGTCTGTCGGAGCCCAACAAGGGCATGCTGGGTAAGTTGAAACAACTTACCGGTACGCGAGCGCTCAGAGGTTTGAGGTCACGCAGACGATGTGGTGTTATCCATGAAAATTCACTTTAATTTATCAAATTAACTGCAACATGAATATTAAATATAGTCAAGACATTGACGAAGTCATAAATATTTATATATATATATATATTTAATTTATTATTTATATTTATTTAGTAATATATATATATTTATTTTTATTTATTTATTTATATATACACTACCATTCAAATGTTTGGGGTCACCCAGTAAATTTGGTGTTTTCCATGAAAACTCACTTTTATTTATCAAATTAATTGCAACATGAATATTAAATATAGTCAAAACATTGACAAGGTTATAAATATGTATATATATATATATATATTAGTAGTATATAAAATATATATTTAATTTTTTATTTATATTTATTTATTCATATATATATTTATTTGTATTTATTTATATTTTTATTTTTATCTACTACCGTTCAAAAGTTTGGGGTCACCCAGACAATTTGGTGTTTTCCATGAAAACTCACACTTATATTTATCAAATGAATATAAAATCTCAAAAGAAGGCCAGTTTTATAGCTTCTCTCACCAGCATAACTGTTTTCAGCTGCGCTCACATAGGTCACGAGTTAGATTCTGTATTTATTTTGCGGATCAAGTCCAGGACGCTCGCTTGTCCAGTGACGAGGCTATACACACACACCACACATACACGCACACACACACACACACACACACATACACACACAGCTGGAGGAAACATGAATGGACTTACAGTAGCCAAGTGAATCGTCTGTAACGTAGTAAAGAATTATGAATTCCTTTGAGAGGGAAGAGCAGAAAACAACTGAAAGGTCATACCCTCCCCCCCCCCTCCCTCCCTCTCTCCCTTCCTCCCTCTCTCTGCTGGTTTTGTGTTTAGCCCGGGGGGAACTAGTAGGGAGACACGACCCCCCCCCCCCCCCCCTGTTACGCAACACGCCTGACTCATTGAGAGCCTCCTTTGCTCACGCCTCTCTGCATCCCATGGTACCCAGTGTCCTTTTCTTCTTCTTCTTCTTCTTCTTCTTCTTCTTCTTCTTCTTCTTCTTCTTCTTCTTCTTCTTCTTCTTCTTCTTCTTCTTCTTCTTCTTCTTCTTCTTCTTCTTCTTCTTCTTCTTGCATATTGCGTGTGCGTCTCTGTACTATATAGTGGGGCAGATAGAGCCTTACACGTGTGTGTGTGTGTATGTGTGTGTTTGTGTGTGTGTATATGTGTGTGTGTGAGTGAGTGTGTGTATGTATATGTGTGTGTGTGAGTATGAGGGGTTAATCGCCTGCAGATATGACCTCCCTCCCAGCAGAGGCAAACAGATCACAGCGAGTTCAACAAATGATTATATATATATATATATATATATATATATATATATATATATATATGTATATATTATATATTTATATAATTATACATATTTATATATATAAATAAATGTATATATATTTATGTATATATATTTTTAATATATATATATATATATATATATATAAATATTTATATATAATAAGAAATAATACTAATACAATTATTTTTTAAATAAAAATAAATACAAATATATATATATATATATATATATATATATATATATATATATATATATATATATATTACAGTAGGCCTCTGGCGTGTCAGCGTGAGCTGGAGGAGACACGGAGCGGCTGTCATTGCTCCGTCCTCTTCGTGAAGCTGCAGCGTTGATGGTTTTCTTTGCGATGGAGGAAAGAGGAAAGAGGAAAGAGGAAAGAGGAAAGAGGAAAGAGGAAAGAGGAAAGAGGAAGGCGATTTGTTTTAGACTCAGCCGCCGCTCTGGAGGAGCCGGGCCTCCGTTAGCTGACGTCTCGTCGTCATTTAAAGGAATGAACATTAAAACAGAGCGCTGAGCTGAGCGATGACGGAAGACAGAAGGGACGGGGAGAAGAAGAGAGGAGGAATACTGATGGACCGTCCCCCGGGAGAGATGCTGGACGAGGAAATAAACAACATTTAGTTCATTTAGGAACATTATGAATAAAGCTTGGATATTATTATTATCTGAAACATATATTCCTCTCGCGGTTGGAATTTCAAGTATTCCCCCAGATTATATCTATATACCTCCATAATTTAACATGCAACGTCTCTTTATAGCACCTCCAGTATTTAGAGTCTATTCAGAGAAACATATCTCAGAATATCTCATGTTTGTCTTTTACATTCTGAGCTTTTTGAATATGGTTAATTAAAATAACATTTAAATGCTCTTATCCCACATTAATAAAGCTACACGCTCCTTCTTCTCTGAATGAGACACAGTGAAGGGAGGTGATTTCACGAGTTACTTCTGAAGGTGTGTGGCATCAGGACCCCGGGTCACGTGACGTGGCGGCGAGGTTCGCCGCCGCCCGGTGGCGTGCAGGCCGCTGGCCGACGAGGGGCGAGCGAGCATCGGCCTCATGGCTCGCTCCAAAAGCTCCGTGCTCTCTGGCAGGAAGAGAAGAGCGGCTATTAATAGTGGCCCCATTGCCCTGCCCCCCCCCCCACACACACACATACACACATACACACATACACACATACACACACACACACACACACACACAGACACACGGTGAGACCTCTGTCATAGGGTAGACTGGCCACTGTCCTCCTTTCTTTTTCTTTTTTTCACACTCCCTCCTTTTCTCTCCCTCCTTCGCTCTCCATCCCCCCCACACACACACACTTCCTCTTGAGAGTGATGAGGTGCTCGGCTGACTGAAGACTCCTGCTTCTCTCTCTCTCTCTCCCCTCCACCTCTCCCTCTCTCTCTTTCTCAATTCAATGTGAGAGGCTTTATTGTCATGAATGTTGCATCGACAATATGACCAAAGCATCAAGACACAAACAACAACAAAAGGAGACGGAGTGAGGGAGAGAGAGAGAGGGAGGGAGAGAGAGAGGGAGAGAGAGAGAGGGAGAGAGAGAGAGAGGGAGGGGTCAGCCCAGCAGGGTCTCCTCAGTGAAACATGTAGACTCAGACTCAGACTCAGAGGACACGAGGGAATATTGACTCGAGTCAACACACGCCGGGGGGAGGCGTGTGTTTGTGTGTGCATGTGTGCGTGTGTGTGTGTGTGTGTGTGTGTGTGTGTGTGTGTGTGTGTGTGTGTGTGTGGGGGGGGGGGGGGGGTAGTATGCACCTGCTTTGCACACAAAGAATCACCTGCAATTAATCAAACAAGGGGATGAAAGTCACCTCTCCTCCGCTCCACACTGCAGACGCAAACAGGAAGTGAGTCACGGCCACGCCGCACCTGGAGGTCTTTATGAGATAAAAGAAAGAAAAGCCTCTTCGTACGACACTGCCTCCTCCTCATCCTCGTCTCTATTAGAGACGGAGAGGGAGGGAGGGAGGGAGGGAGGGAGAAAGAGAGAGGCTGGCCTGGATGAGAACAGGTTGTGAGTCGTGTCAGATCCTCAAATCCCATTTTTTTTGCAGTTTCAGTTTTAAAAAGTATAAAAATAAATGTTCTAATAATTATAATATTAATACCCTCTATGTGATACCTCTGCTGCGGTCGTGTGATGTTGGGTACTTCTCTTTTACCTCATGAGCTTATTTACAAATCTAACTAGAGTGGAAGTATATCAATGAGTTTACTGGTGGATAATAACCCCCCCGCCCCCAGGTCTGATCGTGTACCTGGGCATGATGGTGGGCGCCTTCGTTTGGGGTTGCCTGGCCGACCGGATCGGCCGCCGCCAGACGCTCCTCATCTCGCTCTCCATCAACAGCGTCTTCGCCTTCTTCTCCTCCTTCGTCCAGGGATACGTCTCCTTCCTGTTCTGCCGCCTGGCCTCCGGCGTGGGGTGAGAACGGCCACTAGGGGGCGTCGGGATACCTGAGAACAGCCACTAGGGGGCGTCGGACCACCTGAGAACGGTCACTAGGGGGCGTCGGCCACCTGAGAACAGCCACTAGGGGGCGTCGGCCACCTGAGAACGGCCACTAGGGGGCGTCGGCCACCTGAGAACAGCCACTAGGGGGCGTCGGCCACCTGAGAACAGCCACTAGGGGGCGTCGGCCACCTGAGAACAGCCACTAGGGGGCGTCGGACCACCTGAGAACGGCCACTAGGGGGCGTCGGCCACCTGAGAACGGCCACTAGGGGGCGTCGGCCACCTGAGAACAGCCACTAGGGGGCGTCGGCCACCTGAGAACAGCCACTAGGGGGCGTCGGCCACCTGAGAACAGCCACTAGGGGGCGTCGGCCACCTGAGAACAGCCACTAGGGGGCGTCGGCCACCTGAGAACGGCCACTAGGGGGCGTCGGCCACCTGAGAACAGCCACTAGGGGGCGTCGGCCACCTGAGAACAGCCACTAGGGGGCGTCGGCCACCTGAGAACGAATAGAATGACTTTGCCTTCACTTTGAATGAATCCAGATCGCTCCATCAGAAACAAACTGTTCAATCACTTAGATTAGAATAATTAGAATATAAATACAGTTCTATATGTGCAAACAATAACTCATAATTTGCAAAAAATAGCTTATTGTGGCTGAAATTAACCTGTTTACACTGAATATCTTTAAAGATAACAACAATAAAGTGAAACCTGTGAGAAACTAAAATCTATTATTAAAAAAAATGCATTCCCCTTTTTTCTTCTTCTCCTTCATCATCTTCTCCTCCTTCCTCCTCCTCTTCCTCTGCAGCATCGGCGGCTCCATCCCCATCGTGTTCTCCTACTACTCTGAGTTCCTGGCCCAGGAGAAGCGAGGAGAACACCTGAGCTGGCTCTGCATGTTCTGGATGATCGGAGGCATCTACGCGTCGGCCATGGCCTGGGCCATCATCCCCCACTACGGTAGGGGGGAGAGAGAGAGAGAGAGAGAGAGAGAGAGAGAGAGAGAGAGAGATGCTTGTTTCTCACGTCGCCAACGAAAGTAAACGTTGTGGTGCTCAAGTACTGCAGCTGCTTCTAACCTCCCATCCCCCACTCCTCTCTGTCTCTCTGTCGCTCTCTCATCTCTCTCTTTCACGCTCGCTCTATCTCGTTATCTCTCGCTCTCTCTTTCTATCTTTTTCGCTCTCTCTCTCGTCTCTCTCTTGTCTCTCTATCTCGCTCTCATATCTTTCTCTCTCTCGCTTTAACATCTCTCTCTCACTCTCTCACGCTTGCTCTATCTCTCTGGTTCTTTCTCTCTCTCTCTCGTTCTCTCTCGCCCTCGCTTTCTATCTATTTCGCTCTCTCTCTCTCGTCTCGCTCTTGTCTCTCTATCTCGCTCTCGCTCTCATATATCTCTCTCTCGCTTTGACACTCTCTCCCTCTCTCTCACTCTCTTTCTCGCTCTCTCTCTTTTGCTCTCTCTCACTCTCTCGCTCTTTCTCAATTAAATTAAATAAATAAATAAAAAGAGACTTTATTGACATTAATGTTGCAACAACAATATTGTGAAAGCATCAAGACAAAATAACAGAAATATATACAATGTATGGATAATAACTCTCTCTCTCTCCCCCCTCTCTCTCCCTCACTCTCTCTCCTCTCTCTCTCCCCCCCTCTCTCTCTCTCTCTCCCTCACTCTCTCTCTCCCCCCTCCCTCTCCCTCTCTCAGGGTGGAGTTTCCAGATGGGCTCGGCCTACCAGTTCCACAGCTGGCGTGTGTTTGTGATGGTGTGTGCGTTGCCCTCAGTGGCGGCCATCTCCGCCCTCACCATGATGCCCGAGAGCCCGCGCTTCTACCTGGAGGTCGGAAAATACATAAACACATAAATATGTATATTTATATACTTATATTCATCATTTAAATAAATGTTGACGTTTCACTGAATGCATAAACGGCCTTTACACAGAAAGCAAAGTGGAAGATGAAAAGTGCCGCTTGTACACTTTTCTGGAATATTTTTAAAGAAAGTAAATAAATATGCACATATATAAACATATATATTTATATATGTATATATTAATATGTATATGTATATATATATATATATATACATATATAAAAAGGGTAGAAAGTGAGGGTTGTAAGATGAGAACTGCTGAAGTCTTGTTTCCTTTTTCAATATGTTTTTAATATCAATATAAAGATGTTTTCCTTTATGTTTATTTAATAGTCATTAGTTCACAGTAAATTCCCCAGTGTTAGAAATCCAGTGTTAAAGTATATTAACTCTCTCAGAGTTATTACAACACTAGTGAGAGTGAATATCCCAGTGTTGGTGTAAATATTCAGAGTTAAAGTGAATTAACTCTCAGAGTTATTACAACTAGAGCCGGAGGTAAACCCCATGTTGATGACAACGTCCACTGTTACTCTGGATAGCCCCGCCCCCTGTCTGGATAGCTCCGCCCCCTGTGTGGATAGCTCCGCCCTCTCCTCCTCCTTCTTTCAAATTGAGTTTCATCACGCGTGTTTGAAGTCTAGAAAGAATTTCTCTAAATCCCTTTTTTTTATCAAATGTTGATATTTCGGCAGCAGCAACATTTTAGAATAACTGTAACTCCTCACTGAGTTTAACTTCCTGAGTTTCATCCTCTGCAGAACGGGAAGCACGACGAGGCGTGGATGATCCTGAAGCAGGTGCACGACACCAACATGAGGGCCAAGGGCTACCCGGAGAGGGTCTTCTCTGTGAGTCGTGTGTGTGAGTGTGTGTGTATGTGTGTGTGTGTGTGTACGCACACATCTTAACACTGTGTGCAGGGTTATTACGGTCATGGAAAACCTGGAAAAATGCTGGAATTTTAAACATTTTTAATTTCAGGCTTGAAAAAATATTTTGACGAAGAAAAAGAAATCCAAAAAGTTTTGGATTGAAGCTTTGTTAGTTTAAATACAAAATGTTCTTGATTTTTCATGAATTCATGTATTGTATTGTTATTGAAAATGTGGTTTAAAGACCTGGAAATGCATCGACACGCGTGTGAACCCTGTTGTGTGTCTGCAGGCTCACGCTGCAGCAGCTTCTAAGCTCTGTGCTGCATATATTTGCATATTAATTAATTAAAAACACATTTTCTTCACACAGTTGTGATCTCTTGAGGCTTCAAGCCGCACAGCACATATATAACACTTACACGACAAGCTTTATAACCTATTCTTACTACATTAACAAGTATTAATTATCATAACTGGACTTGTTTGATGTATATCGGTGTTAATGCTTCATGTGAAGTGGAACCTTATCATATAGATCCTCTGGCTGCTGCACAGATTTGCTGAGATTCATTTATTGTTATCTTCATTAATCTAAAACAGCTTTATTTTGAAAAATAAGGACATTTATACACAACCCCAAACTTTTGAATGTAGTTATATTATTCTTAAATGATCTATTCTGGATGAATAATGACATGTAAAGGACATTAATTCTACTGATATTTAAATAAGTGTGTTGAAAGATGGCACAATCCATTAATATAGCTTCTGCGTGTTGAGTTTGAACTTTAATGAAAAGAAGACAGTTTATTAATAAGGAGATCCATTGATTGGTTGTGTTCCAGGTGACCACCATCAAGACGGTGAAGCAGATGGACGACCTGGTGAACTTGGGCGACGGCGCCGCCTGGCACGAGAAGTGGAAGATCAAGCTCACCACGCTGTTCCGTCAGGTGACAGAGATTTATTTATTATATTATTATTTTTTAATTATTACATTTATTTATTTATTAATTATTATTTATTATATTATTTATGTATTTATTATACTATTATATTATTTATTTATGTTTTAAATTTATTTATTATATTATTATTTTTATTTTCATTGTAAAGCTTTTTATTTAGGTCAATGAGGTCAACATGTTGAGGCCTCCATGCTGTGGTGGTATAGGAGCCGTTAGTCTTCCACACTGGACTTTTATTATTATTTGTAATATCTAATGTACTTTTGTTAGTTTTTGAATAGGCGAACATTTTTTTATATTTTAATGTATTTAAAATATACTTAAAATATCAATTGTATATTTAAAATATACTTAATGTATTTTCTGCAAATATATAGACAGTATACTAAAGTCACACCTTCACCTATTTAAAAAAATATACTTTTAACACTTTTTGTGTGTGTGCCTGTGTCTGTGTGTGTGTGTGCCTGTGTCTGTGTGTGTGTGTGTGTGTGTGTGTCCTTCAGGTGTGGCATAACTTCCAGGCCATCTTCTCCCCTGAGTACCGCCGCACCACCTACATGATGATGGCCGTGTGGTTCTCCATGTCCTTCAGGTGAGCTCACAGCTGCAGGTGTTCACGGCCAATCAGAGGCGTCCACTCATCAGCTGCAGGTGTTCACGGCCAATCAGAGGCGTCCGCTCATCATCAGCTGGCTGAGTCGTCCTCTCGTAGTTCAGGATACAACACAGAAGAGTGACAGCAGCATTCTCACTTCTTCTGCCCTCTCTCTCCCCCTCTCTCCCTCCCTCCCTCCCTCTCTCTCCCTCCCTCCCTCCCCTCCTCCAGCTACTACGGCCTCACCGTGTGGTTCCCCGACATGATCAAGTACCTGCAGAAGCAGGACTACGCCTCGCGCACCAAGGTGTTCTCCAAGGAGAAGGTCGAACACGTGACCTTCAACTTCACGCTGGAAAACCAGGTCCACCGGCAGGGAGAGTACTTCAACGACAAGTGAGTCGGCCCAACGCCACGGAGGTCACAGAGGTCACGGAGCCTTTTACTCCCAGGTTGATCTTTAGATTTCATACACTACCGTTTAAACGTTTAGGGTCACTTAGAAATGTCTTCATTTTTTAAACACACTTTTTATCAATGAAGATCACATTAAATGAATCATAACTCTCTCTACATAGTTAATGTGTAGATGACTATTCTCTGGTGTTAATGAAGTCTCTACATAGTGTGTAGAGGCCCATCTCCATGTTCTAGTGGCACATTGTGTTATCGCCTTAGAAGACTAGCGGAGGGGTAGAAAACCCTTGAGAACCCTTTTTATGTGAGCGCAGCTGAAAACAGTTATGCTGCTGAGAGAAGCTATAAAACTGGCCTTCCTTTGAGCCACAAGAAGAACAACATTAATATTTACTATAAAAATCATTATTTATAACCTCGTCAATGTCTTGAATATATTTTATATTCATGTTGAATTAATTTAATAAATATAAGTGTGAGTTTTCAACGAAAAAAAAAAATAGTTTGGGTGAGCCCATCTTTTGAACGCTCGTGTACATCCAATGCCTGGTTGATGAATTTATTTATTGAAGTGTTAACAAACCAAAATGAAAAATATGAATGTGGCTTCAGAAAAACAAAGCTTTTCCCTGCAGACTGGTTCATGTTCAACAAGCCAGCCGACCATGTTTCCTTTGACCTTTGATCTTTGACCTTCCACCTGAATTCTGCATGATATTTTCAAATCTCTTTGCATCTTCCTTTGTCTGCCTCAACTCCATCTGCTCATCGTCTCTCTACCTCCACCTCTTTAATCCCACAATGCCGTGCGTGTGTCCGCTGGCAGGTTCATGAACCTGAAGATGAGATCCATGGTGTTCGAGGACTCGCTGTTCGAGGAGTGTTACTTTGAAGACATCACCTCCAGCAACACCTTCTTCAAGAACTGCACCTTCATCGCCACCCTCTTCTACAACACAGGTGGGGTGCACACACACACACACACACACACACACACACACACACACACACACACACACACACACACACACACACACAAATACAGACGACTTTTCCCAACCTGGAAATAACCATTTAAAAATTGCACAACTTTTCCAAAAATGTTGGACTTATTGTTTTGAAATTCCACTGTTTTTCCAACATTTATTTTATTTTTCCAGGCATTGAAATAACAATTTTAAAATTCCATGACTTTTCAAAAAATGTTGGAAATTGTTTTCCTATTCCAGGCATGAAAAGAAAATTCTATTTCACTTTTCCAACAATTTAAAATGCCACCATTTTTTCAAAATAATGTTTAAAAAAAATCCAGGCATTGAAATAACAGTTTCAAAATTCCAAGATTTTTCCAAAATGTTTTGATTTTCTGAAATTCTCCAGGCATCGAAAAATAACCATTTTAAAATTCCATGACTTTTCCATTTTTTGTGATTTTTTTCTTTCTTTTTCCAGACATGGAAATAACAATTTGTAAATCTATTGTGTGCATTTTTTAAATTTATTTAAACTTAATTATCTCCATGGGAAATGATGTCTTGCAGCCAGAGACTCAAAACATAAAGTAATAGATCAACAACAACACTCGGTTGTCTTCAGTCCACCAGCTGTGTGGAGGCAGAGGAACAAACCAGGTGTTTTACCTTTTGAAATAAATAGTTTTTACATCCCTGATACAAAATTATTTAACTTAAAAGTGAATAAATTACATTTGAGTGTAACCACTGTGTGAGCGGTGCGTTGAACCTCCACTCCACTTCACCGCTAATGAAGTGTCGCACGCTGTTCCTGAGATGCCGTGTTCTCGCCTCTCGAGTGCTATTTATAGTATATTTTTAAAAGATGTCCTTATAAGTGCAGTTACTGGTACACTGTCACTCTTTGCTGTCTAAGTGAATCCCACCACCGGCCTGTGGGAGAGGATGTCGTCGAGCATCGCGACGGATAGAAGCTGGAGTCGTCTTTACCATTAACATCAAATAAAATATTTTTTGTATCTATAATGATTTTTTTAGTAGACAAAGTATCTTCCTTCTTTTCTTCTCCTTATATCTAAAAGCTGTTTATCAAAAATTGCTCAATTATCCTCTTTTTCTTCCCGCTCGCTGCGCCGGCCGACAGGCACAAAACCGAATGCAGCGTCGGAGGGGATGCGGCGTCTCCTAGCAACCATCAACCTCCCATTATTTCAGCTGTAAAGTCTCAAAAACGACACGATTGATTTTTTTAACATTATTCTTATTTAAGTTCTTTAAGATGAATTCTACGAAGCGGCTGTTGGACCCGATACCGGCGTATTAATCCAAAGGTCACCCCCTGATATCCATTTAATATATTGCTTCTTCACTTTTTTGCCCCTCAAAGGTTTTCTTTTCTATTTCTTATAAGTTTTTCCTGATCCCATGTGAGGTCAAAGGTCAGGGATGTAAAGTATGTTTACAGATTAAGGCACATTTGTGATATCTTGCTATATAAAACAAACTGAATTGAATACATTGCTCCCGCATCCAGTCGGCAAGCTTTACTAACCGACCCCATCACCTCCTGCCTCCTGCCTCCACCCAGATCTCTTCAAGTACAGGATGGTGAACTGCAAGCTGCTCAACAGCACCTTCCTGCACAACAAGGAGGGCTGCCTGCTGAGCGACGTCAGCGACGAGAACAACGCCTACATGGTCTACTTCGTCAGCTTCCTGGGCACCTTGGCCGTGCTGCCGGGCAACATCGTGTCGGCGCTGCTCATGGACAAGATCGGACGGCTAAGGATGCTCGGTAAATGTGTTATTTGTCTCAAATATATATATATAAACTGTATATATATTACATTTTATATATATATATAAATATACTGTATATATATATACTGTATATATATTTATATTTATATATATATATTTTTTTTTTATTATATATATTTATAATATCTATTTATATTGATATATATATATATATATATTTGTATATATATATCATTTAATATATATATATATACTGTATATATATATTTATATTTATATATATATATTTTTTTTAATTATATATATTTATAATATCTATTTATATTGATATATATATTTGTATATATATATATATATTATTTAATATATATATATATATATATATATAGAAAATCTATTTATATATCTATATAATTTTAATATATATATATATATATATATATATATATATATATATATATATATATATATATATATATATATATATATATACTCGGATGAAAAGAATATCTCTCACTGAAAAAAGGTTGAGAACCATTCTTCTAGACCATGTTTATTACGCTTCTCTGGCTTTATAATATTACATTCAAAACAACATCATAATGCTAATGTTCCAGTCGATGTGCATGCATCCTGTATCCTCTTCCTCATATGTCCCCCCCCCCTGTCCACCTCCAGCGGGCTCCAGCGTGATCTCGTGCGTCAGCTGCTTCTTCCTGTCCTTCGGCAACAGCGAGTCGGCCATGATCGCTCTGCTGTGCCTGTTCGGGGGCATCAGCATCGCCTCGTGGAACGCCCTGGACGTGCTGACCGTGGAGCTCTACCCCTCCGACAAGAGGTAAGCGCGTCGGCCTGGGGCAGGGGGCGTGGCCAGAGGGGCGTGGCCAGATGGGCGTGGCCAGCGGGGCCGAGAGGGGCCTCAAATGATGATAGGTGGTCGGCCGACTGGTTATTGGTCCGCCTCTAGGTGATGGTTGACATTGAAGCGGTGAAACCATTGCTGGTGCACCTAGTTGCTACCCAATGGCGACCGAAGGATGTTCCCCTAATGCGATTTAATGTAAGATATTATTTGTGGAACATAATTTAAGCATTTTAGCAAAAAGCAAGAACATTAATATTTTGTGTTGAGCGTTTTCGTTTCAGAACCTCTAGCTCCCTCTGGTGGATGAATAGAGTGTCTGCAGCTTTTACAATGAATCAGAGACTTATTCTAACTGTTTAAATCAGCAAGAAAATGTCTGTATTTAGGATGAAAAGTGAAATATGACTCCTCTGTTGATCTATAAGTTTACTTTGGTCCTGATTGGTCAGCAGACACTCACCTTTGCTCTTCATGTGCACCTTCTCTTTCCTCAGGACCACGGCGTTCGGCTTCCTCAACGCCCTCTGTAAACTAGCGGCCGTCTTAGGCATAAGCATCTTCACCTCCTTCGTGGGCATCACCAAGGCCGTGCCCATCCTCTTCGCCTCGGGGGCGCTGGCGGTCGGCAGCTTCCTGGCCCTCAAACTACCGGAGACGCGGGGTCAGGTGCTGAAATAATGTGGTGAACAACAACTTTACAGAGAAAAGGGGGGGGGGGGGGGGGTTAGAGGACGTTTCACCACACTGTGAACCAACAGCTCAAGAGCCCTCCACATCCTTCCCTCTAACACCCCCCCCCTCTCTCTCTCTCATAACGATAGAGCAAATCACAGGAGAGCGACGCAGGTCTGCTGTACATATTTGTGATTGGTTGATTATTAGATATGCCTGATTCAAAGGTCGAGGCAAAAAGTGAGTAACAAAAAGAGATATTAACATCGGTGAGTTCATCCCCCTGGAATATTATAGTACTTAGATGCCCCCCCCCCCTCTAATATAAGTAGATACACCTGGGGTCGGAGGTCAGGGATGGGGGGTTCTTGATAATGAGCCATGCAAATAGACTTATACAAATAACCACTAGCCATTGTTGCAGAGTTCTCTGTAGTCACCTTTTTATTCTTCTGAGCAAAGTCGACTCAGCCACCAGGTCTTGAGTACTTTACCATCGTTGGACGTAGAAAAAAACAAACGAGACATTTTATGCTTTGATTTAAAGCATTTTTTGCCTTTTTGCAGGGTAAAAAAACCCTGACAAAGACCCGTCCTCCTTGTTTACCTCCCGAGGGTCTCGCGTCGGTGTTCGGACTAACTGCCATTTTATAGTTGATAGAACATTCCGGGTTTGCTTTTGCTCTTGCGAGGAGATCAGTCGAGCCCCATCTCCGCTTGTTTGTTTTTTTACTTTCTTTACCGATCTCCTTCAAAAAGCAGCGAGATCCTTCCGACCCCTTTACGGACGCGTTCCCCACGCCGAGTGGAGGTCGTGTGCAGCATGATCACCATCTCCACGCCAGGATTAGGCATTTTATTCCATTTAAAGCACAACCACGTGTCAGTGTGGACGCCCACTGACATTTTCTTGATGAAAATGTTCAGAATCTCACACGTTTTCCAATCATACCATATATATATATATATATATATATATATATATATATATATATATATATATATATATATATATATACACAAATAAATAAATATATGTATTTATATATATATATATATATATATATGTATATATATATTCATTTATATATGTTTATATATCATATTGTATATATAAGTAAATATATATATATATATATATACATTTATATGTATATATATTATATATATATAAATAAATAAATAAATATATTTATTTATATATGTATATATATTATATATATATATATATATATATATATATATATATATGCCTTTAGAAATGCCTTCTATATATATATATATATATATAGAAGGCATTTCTTACAAAGGGATATATATATATATATATATATATATCCCTTTGTAAGAAATGCCTTTTCAGTCCCTCTCCTCCCAGGCTCACAGTCTATGATGTATGTTTGGAGGGTGTTATGCATGTCACAAAGTACGTATGTACATTTATGAAACCTGAGAGCGAGGGACAAGTTTGCTCATCCATTCGTCTTCAAGTCCCCGTAAAACACTTTACAGCTCTTTCTCTTATCCACCGTGAACCCGATCAAACTCAGAGCACACTCCACGGGACGGGCTCCAGACTACAGGTTCCCTTTAATACCTAAAAATCACAGGAGGAAACCCAAAAAGAGTAAAAGGAGTCTTCTTCGGTGCAGGCGTGTGAGCGACGGATAAACTATAATCTAATCGTGTGAACTGAATGTTTATATTAACGTGAGCGTGCTTCTTAGTGCGATATTGAACCTCTGTGCAATATTGGGATTTTTATTTTGTCTTTTTTCCATTTCATATTTGGCAAGCACTATTCGGATTTGTGAACGTGAGTGAGGTGGACGTCTTTTTTTATTGATAACCGAACACATGCAGGACTTTTATTTATTATTTATTTTTGGCTCTCGGATGAAGACAGGCGGATACGTTTAGTTTTTTTTTGCATCAGACATGAAAACTTGTTAGAAGTTACTGCACCCAAAGAATAGAGTTGTTCTATTTGAAATGCCCTTGGGGAACATGACGCGTTGAACGGTGAGGATTAAATGGAGTTGTGTTTACGAGTTGTGTTTTATCATACACATGTAGATACAACAGGAGATCACACTAAGGGCTGATGGTCAAACATCCCAACAGCGCCACGGTGGTAACGGCGCCACATTCCCCCTGAGCTTAGAAAAGCAAGGGATGGATGTGTTCACAATTGCATGATGAAAGAAAAGAACAAAAGAATCCTGAACATGTCAGATTAGCAAAAACAAAGTGTTTTCCCAAACTGCCATTTAGTAGGATAGCAGCCATAATAGGACGCCGACTCCAGACCGCCAGACAAACAGACGACCCGTTGCACTAGACGTACGCCGTCGTACGAGCACAATTGTGAACACCTTCGAGTTCTTCAAGACCCAATCAGACGCAGCCTTGTGGGCGTTTAGCGAAGAGCACAAAGACCCCAAACTACCGAGCGACGAGGTCGTGAAGGGCAGTTGTGAACATATTACACACGGGCGCTTCGAGCTTTGGAGACCCCCCCCCCCCCCCCTTGCATTTCGCTCACACTGATCTCTACAGGGACGGTCATGGAAAAGCTGGAAAAGTCATGGAGTTTTAAAATGATTATTTCCATGCGTAGAAAAAAAAGAACAACATTCCCAACATTTTGGAATAGTTGTCGAATTTTTTCATTATTATTTCCATGCCTGGAAAAAGAAAAACAATCTAAACTGTTTGGAAAAATCGTGGAATTTTATTAATTTTCTTTTGGAAAAGTTGGAATTTTATTTTTTTATTTCCATACCTAAGAAAGAAAAAAATCTAAAATGTTTGAAAAAGTGGTGGAATTTTTTTATTGTTATTTCCAGGCCTGGAAAACATCTTGCACTTTTTTTTTATTTCCAAACGTTTTGAAAAAGTCATGGAAAATTAGTTATATTCATCTTCATTTACGCAGTTCGATTAAAAAGAATAAACATTGATATATCTATTTATTCTTTTCAATCAAACTATTGTCTCTCATTCATTTGAGTCGTGACTACACAACGAGATTTCACAAAATGTTTGGTCATGTCAATTTAAAGTCGTTTCAATCCATCGGTCAACATGTGTGTGAACCCTGGGTCCAACTCCCAAATTTGACATCCGACCCGGTATCCGGTATCCCCTGAGCGTGCCGTGAGTACCACCACCCCGTCATCAATTATTGCCAAATATTTTGTATGACCTGAGTTTACACATTACCCCATCGACTCTCCGTTTATAGATATGAAAATATGTAAATATGAGTACTTGTAATGTAACCAATAAGATAGCCGCCCCCCCCCCCCCCCCCCCCTGTAGCTCGATCATGTGAAAGAACAACTGGACTTGGACTTTCATCTCTACAACAGAAAGAAGTGATGGTTTAAGAAGCCCAAATAAACAAAAATAAGCCCATATTCCCTCCCAAAGAGCACATTGATAGTATATGAATGCACATTAACCGTGTCGTCTTCCCTCCGTGTGTCGCCCGCGACATTTAAGAACAACAATGTCAACACGAGGCTCCGTCCACGTTCAAACCGTCTCTGGTGGATACATATCGAAGCTTACGTTACAGGTCTTTTTAAATATATAATTAACTTTTTGCCGGAGCAATCGTGAGTGCAACAAGAAGTTTAACAAAGCAATAAGTGTTTGGGTTTTTGTCTCTTATTCTCTTCTTTGAAGCTACTAGGAATGGGAGAGCATTCCTATATGCTTGGCCTTGTCCACTAAAATGCTTAATAATGACACGTAAACTCTTAAAACTCTCTAAAAACAACCTTCAGTCTTTTGTCAATAAGATTTACATTGCCATTAATTAAATGTAAACAAAGAATTTATCACCTTTGTCATCGTACTGTGGTGTAGAAACTGTAATTGATTGTTTGTAAGTATATAAACTGTTTATGGAACCATAAATATATATATATAAATAAATATATAAATATGTATATTTATTTATTTATATATAAATATATATATATATAT
This sequence comes from Liparis tanakae, assembly GCA_036178185.1. Taxonomy (NCBI): domain Eukaryota; kingdom Metazoa; phylum Chordata; class Actinopteri; order Perciformes; family Liparidae; genus Liparis; species Liparis tanakae. The sequence continues at coordinate 1,794,496 of CM070092.1, read as the reverse complement.
ATATATATATATATATACAAATATATATTATTCATATATATGTATATTTATTTATTTATATATATATATATATATATATATATATATATATATATATATATATAAATAAAGTATAAAACAACAGAAGTGTAAATGAACAATGCTGTGTGTTGTCTTTGATTTTGTGTATTTTGTAAAATGAGAATGAAATATAGGTAAATTCATCAATGTTAAATACCGGTTATGAATCATAGTTATAGTGTATACATGTGACATCACTTCTGTTAAAAAGGTGTGTGAGATTTCTTTCTTATATATTTTTTTCTCGTGGTTTTTTGATCGGGTTTGCACTTTGCTGTGCAGCGGCGCCCGTTGGAGTCACAATGGAGAACAAAGAACCATGAAATAAACAAAAATAAACTAAAAGTCTATCTTTTGTCGTTTCTTCTTCCTTCTATTTGTGTTAATGTAAAAGCAGTTAAAACAGACGGGTCAATTTTAACCGGAAACACTAAAGTAATGCTGCTACAGGACTACAAGTCGTCTGTAAAAAAGAACTACACAACCCAGCGGCAGCGCGCGTGCAATCACTTCCGGTGAATGTCGCGTCGTTCCCAGAGACGCGACTCGCTGAATTTACCAGGTGAGTAGTTCACTAAATTCACTCCACATGTTTAACTTCATGACTCGGTTAAGTGTACAAATAAACACAGACGTAGATGAGCGGTTATATACGCCATTACGTACGTGTTTATGGGTCTGAAAGTGAGCAAACGAGCAGTTAATTAGCCACCAAGCTATCAGCTAAACGGGTACTTTACCCTGGTGTTAAAATGTCCAACTACGTGGTTCTATTCTGCCATTTACTGGAGTGGATAACAACGGCTCCGGTAACCGGGGTAACGTCAGTTGATTCTGTTGTCCTACCACTCGAAGCTAGCCCTGCGTAATATTCGACGCGTTGCAGTGACGTCAGACACATGCGTTACGTCATTATGTCAACACGACTCTACCTTCTTGTATCCCGGGTTGTTTTCTGACATGGCTTCACACCGTTATGTTTATTATGGAGGGTCTTAGTTAAAAGACGGTGTCGTCTAGGAGGTCACTCCGGTGGTGTTACAATTAAATGTGTCCCCCCCCCTTTGAAACGGAACATTTTGTATTTTACCTTTTTAGTTCAGACCAGCAGCTTTGCCTGGATGGACACATGCAATAAAATTATATTGGCTATTGTAACACTCCAAGGTCGGTACAGTTTAGATGAATATGCTTAACTCTGGGCTCGTATCAAATGGTTGTGCATATAACTACAGAGCCGTAAGGAATGAATGTCAGCAGAGAAAGACCACACAATAAAGAAACCTTCAATCAGAGGGTAGAATTATTATGAACTATATTTACAGAATAGAACATACGATGGGGCGTGAAGTGAATATCAGGCATCAGTAGTGTTGCACAGCTTTGTCTGCGAACAAGTGAAAGCAAAGAAAGAATGAAGCAAAAAAAAAATATATATATATATATCAAGGCCGGAAATGAGTTTTATTTTGAAAAATGACTGGATACATCCGTCTGTGCGTCTGAGCCTCTTACTCTTGACAGATGTCAAGAGGCTACGTGATACTTTACCACAAACATTAAACTTCAACGTACTTTTCAACTCTGCCGGAGAGCCGGTGCTCTGGATTAAAACCAAGGCTGAATATCCTGAAAGCTCTGAAAACCTCCAAGCCGTGAGTGAGAGTACACTTGGCGAGCAGTACTATAAAACTCGATAAGGCGATAACATGCATTGATTCTAATGCACCCCAAAGCTTGTTATTAAACCATCGCCTACCTCCACGTGAATATTGTTCTGGTCATGATGATAGGTGGTCACCTCCGATGCTTCCGGCTGTCCTCCGCGGCGTCCGGCCCATCCCCACCGCTCTGGCCTCTCGCCGGCCTCTGGCCCGCTTCACGCCTCACATGGATCCGGCCCGGCCCGTCGAGAGCTCTATCAGAACCAAACTGACCGAGGGACTCCAGCCGGACCACCTGGAGGTCCTCAACGAAAGCCACATGCACGCCGTGCCCCCCGGCTCCGAATCCCACTTCCGCGTCCTGGTGGTCAGCTCGCGGTTCGAGGGCCTGCCGCTGATTCAGCGCCACCGCCTGGTCAACGAGGCGCTGAAGGAGGAGCTGAGCAGCAGCGTTCACGCGCTGGCCATCCAGGTGAAGACGCCGGCGCAGTGGGGGGGGCGGCCCACCCTGGAGAAGAGCCCGCCCTGCATGGGGGGCTCGAGGGGGGACCCCACGGTGGAGGAGAAACTGAGGGCCGGCCGGGAGTAAAGGGGGGAGGACTGTGGAGGCGCTGCAGGTGGAGGCAGATTAAAATACACAGAATAGTGTTTATTGTTATTCTATTATAATAAAATAAGAAGTGTAAACAAAAACTCTTTTTTTGAAGTAAAACATGTTGTATTAGTCCGAATCACTTCAGGTGTTCACGGTGTTCTGACCCTGTTTTGAGTTGCTCTGATGATTTCAGATAATATAAAGTGTAAAGTAAAAAGGCCTTATTGCCTGAACAGTAATAGCATTTCTTTAAAGCACTACAGGTGAAGATTTGATGGTTTATGAATGCACTTCTGCTTGTGAATTAAAATCAAAGTTGTTTTAAAAAAAACTAAAACATTTAGAAAAAGTAATTGAATATTTATATAATAATAACCAGGCAGGTGTTTATTAAAAAGGAGCTTTTTGCACATGTAGTTGGCAACAATAAAGTGCACTTTAGTTGCATTCAAGTCTTAAGAAAGAGGTCCAGAACCTTCTCTTCAAGGCTCCAGTCCATCTAAATGCAATACTCGTGACAATATATAACTAATATGAGTATTGAACCTTTCCCTTTAGCCCCTTCTTCAAGATTTAATATAACAGCATTATTTATTATGCTGAATGTAGATAAATTACTTTCAAAAGGGTGCAATTAATGCGATTTTCTTTTATTTAATTAAAAAACATGAATGAAATTGAGTCATGTGGCGTAAGCCTTGTTGGCCACAGAAATGGCCCCCTGCTGGTCAAATGTGATACCACTTCACGTGCTTATAATGGTATATAATAGTTATCAGTTATACTCATTTATATATAAAAACATTTAAAATAACTATGTAATGGAATTCCGAATAAAAAAAACAAAATATTAGTTGGAGTTGTTCACCTGTTTCTGTGTATTGCTTGAAGTAGAGAATGACGTCAGTACCCCTGACTCGCCACACGAGGGCAGTATGTGAACAAGCAAACTAAACGGGGTGCTGATGAGTACAAGATGTCTTCATCATTCACTAGAAGTCACATTTGTGTCTCGTTGGTTCTTTTCCTCCATGATTCTACATTAAGTCTTAATAAAAACACAAACTACTGATGAATTAAAGACATTAATGTGTGTTGAACTCAAATAAAATCTAAATGCAGTAGAAACTAAAAAAGTCCGCCGTCAACATTGACGAAAGTTTTGATACGATTATCCCATCATTCCAGAAACAATCACTCAACTATCATGTATTAGTATTAGAGGGCAAAAGTACAACGTGTTAGTTCCCAGGATGCCACTCTTTACTGTGTGTGTGTGTGTGTGTGTGTGTGTGTGTGTGTGTGTGTGTGTGTGTGTGTGTGTGTGTGTGTGTGTGTGTGTGTGTGTGTGTGTGTGTGTGTGTGTGTGTGTGTGTGTGTGGCCATCTATTCCTGTCTCGGGGTTGCTGGTGTCACCCTGAAGGTCTTCTCGTCCGACCCTCAAACCCCAGATGACGGCCAAAAAAAATCACTCCTTAAGCCCCGGAGAGTGATGAGACGACAAATACTACGGCGAAAGTTCGCCGGTGGGAGTCTCTTCACAAACAACCATCGTTCATCTCCAAAGATTTATCTCCTGCTCCGGATTATTATTATTAGTTCTTTAAAGAAACGCGTCTTCTTTTTCCACACACACACAAAAAAGCTACTCCAAAAGTTTATGGCGAGCCGATAAAGACGGAGCGGAGGCCTTCAGCGGAATGCGGCGTGACCTCGAAGGTAACGCACGCCGTCTCCTACAATCATCCTCCGCCCTGGAATTGACAGCCTGTCAGGCGCTCACAAAAGGCCGCGCTGAAGAGGGCGAACAACTGGTGTCACTGGTTTGAAAAAAAGAAAGAAGGAAAACAGTAACGCAAACCACTTTATGACCCTCTGCTCGCCCATTAGAAGCCAGGCCTGGGGGGGGGGGGGGGGGGGGGGCAAGAAGGCAAGGTCGCTGGCTGGTGGGAGAAAGCAATAAGCCTTCGCCCCACACACACACACACACACACACACACACACCGCCCCGGGACCCGCAGACTGTCTCTGCCGACGAGATTTACGTGTCACCATTCCAGGTGCTGCCGTGATGGAGAGGGGGAGGAGAGAAGAAGACGTCAAAGGGTGACGGGGTGGGGTGCAGAGACTTGTCCTGCACTTAAAAAGAAGAAGAAGAAGAAGAAGAAGAAGAAGAAGAAGGTTGAGACTGTTTTACACGTGCCAGGAGGACGTCAGCGTCTCTGCCAGGCGGTTACACGATGACGGGTCGCTCCGGTCACCTCCGACTCTGGTTTACTTTCCTTTTCGCAGAACTTTTTGCCGTTTTCTTTGGAGCGTATTCTTCTAGTTTTGGCGTTAAAAGAAAGGCAGCAGCGGTGTTGGAGGGACGGAGCCTACAGCTGTGCAATTAAGGCCCAATCAGGAGGAGAGTCCACTTAAAGTCTGTTTTTAACCCGCGGTCCCCGGGGGGGTGATCAGTGGGGCCGGATTAGGAGCCGGGCGGCCTCCTTCACGCTTCCTGTGTCGTCCTCAAAGAGCTGAGGAGTGTTTATCCTCCACTTGAGGAGCCCTGATGTCATGAAACAGAACCTCAATGTCATGAAACAGAACCCTGATGTCATGAAACAGAACCCTGATGTCATGAAACAGAACCCCGATGTCATGAAACAGAACCCTGATGTCATGAAACAGAACCCCGATGTCATGAAACAGAACCCCGATGTCATGAAACAGAACCTCAATGTCATGAAACAGAACCCTGATGTCATGAAACAGAACCCCGATGTCATGAAACAGAACCCCGATGTCATGAAACAGAACCCCGATGTCATGAAACAGAACCCCGATGTCATGAAACAGAACCCTGATGTCATGAAACAGAACCCTGATGTCATGAAACAGAACCCCGATGTCATGAAACAGAACCCCGATGTCATGAAACAGAACCCCGATGTCATGAAACAGAACCCCGATGTCATGAAACAGAACCCTGATGTCATGAAACAGAACCCTGATGTCATGAAACAGAACCCCGATGTCATGAAACAGAACCCTAATGTCATGAAACAGAACCCCGATGTCATGAAACAGAACCCTAATGTCATGAAACAGAACCTCAATGTCATGAAACAGAACCCTGATGTCATGAAACAGAACCTCCATGTCACGTTCTCCTCACACCTCGTATCTTTGCTGACGCAGGAGACGCTGTGCACCGTTTCCACCCCGTCACTCCCTGCACAGAGCTTCATTCTTCATTTAAATACACTTAGATACACTTAGATACATTTATATACTCTTAAATACATTTAAATACACATAAATACATGTAAAAACACGTTAGAACACGTAACTCTTCACTTTAAATACACTTAAATACAGGTAAATACATGTAAGAACTCTTCTCTTTAAATACACGTGAATACACTTAAATACACTTAAATATGCTTTAATACACGTAAATACATGTAAAAACTGTTCTCTTTAAATACACGTGAATACACTTAAATACACTTAAATATGCTTTAATACACGTAAATACATGTAAAAACACGTAACTCTTTACTTTAAATACACTTAAATACACGTAAATTCATGTGCCTACACGTAGCTCTACACTTTAAATACACTTGTCACTTTAAACTGACTTTAAAAGTTCTGGCAACCTGCCCGTCTGTGCACTGTATCTTATATTTATCTTATATTTATGAATGAAAAGGGTATTTTTAATAGTAGAGTGGCCTTTTATGAATATTTCTCCTTAGTCCCGTCATTAAGTTTCTACATATCAAAGCTCCTTTTTACTGAGTAGAATGAGAAATACGACAATGTAGAAATACTTCATTACAAGAAAATGTTTTGCATGAAAAATGCAGTTAAAATTCAAATTAAGCAGAACAGGGGCCTGTGAGTTCTTGTTCTTGTTCTTGTTCTTGTTCTTCTGTCCTGCTGACGCACATCTCTTGGGTCCTGTGGTTCTCAAGCTGTGGTTCCGGCCCTCCAGGAGGTCGTGAGAAGCGAGTGACGCTTTGCTGCGTTTCTCTCCGTCTTCTGGACTCGTCTTGAGAAACATTGGAACATCCAAACGTCTGAGATCATCCCAACACGGGGTCACGACCCCAAACAGCAACGTTTTGTATATTTAAGCTTATTTAGTCATAATTTATGAAGTAAAATAGAAATCTGTAAATTAGCTACGTATGATGGATACTATATGATTAGCTGAAATGTATTGTGATAGTAAAGGTAGCAAGAAATGAAGATACTTAAAGTACGAGTACTCTGCAGTACTGAGTAATTGTCGAAAGGCCAATTCACGATATTCCCACATGGGGATGGACACGATAACGCACATATAAAAAATAGCTCTACAATATCCTATATTGACTTAGTATTTGTGTATTATCATTTAGTTACACTCCCCTGTGAGGCCCTGTGAGGCCACCGCGGGATGGACCTGTGATGGATCCGTCTCCGGGTCCCAGGTCCAGACCCATTTGGCCTGCAGGGTGCAGCGGGTCAGTGGGAACCCACCTTGGCAGCGTCAGAGCCCCCCCCCCCCCTCTCGGGGGACAGATGGTGCCAGGCTGGGCTGAGACCCCGGGCAGGGCAGGGTTCCCGCGATGAACACGGCCCCTGATTTACGCCGCGGCGCCGGACCTCGGGCAAGGGCGCGGAGGGGGGGGGGGGTTCTCCTTCTGCGCAGCTGACCCCTGCTGGTTGCAGGGTCATCCATCGGGAGGGAGGGGGGGGGGGGCACTACGACAAATGGGTGTCTGAGAAAGGGTGGGGTGGTCCTCCCAGGCGGGGGGAGGGGGGGGGGCTTTATCCTGGAGCCGCCTGGTCAGCTGCAGGATCTGTGCAGCATGTGTGTCTGTTAAACACATCAAACCTCCCCCCCTCCACACACACACACACATACACACACATACACACACACACACACACACACACACACACTTGGAATAACAATCACTACTTTTATTGTTTTCCGTGCTGAACTGGATTTGTCGTTTACAGAAACTGTCAAAAGGTCAATTTGTCCCTGACGACTGAAATAGACCAACAGTCGTATAAATGGCCCACAAGAAGAAGAGATCCCCGTCCTCATTGCAGTTAATTAACCCGAGAATTAGTTTTTAAAAGCTTCCGCGCTGCGCGGTGATTCATCTGGAGCTGTTTTTTTTTTGGTGTGTGTGTGTAAAAAAAAAAGAGGAAACACAGAGGTGAATTTAAGGTGATGGTAATAGACTATTAAGGCCTTTTAATTGGGAGCCCCCCCCCCCCCCCTCTAAGCTAACTCTCTCACCACACCGCCGACTAATGAAATCAGTGAATAGCCGGCTTTAAAAGAGGGGAGGACAAAAGAGAGATAGAGAGAAGACAATATCCTGGTGTGGGAGAATTAGTTACACTCAGTAGTCTAAGTATTCAAAGCGCACAGCAAAAAAAAAAAAAAAAAAAAGAGTAGGAGGGGGGGGGGGGGGGGCGAGGGATTAAGAGAAAAGTCCACACAGGTGGGTTTCTCGGAGGGAGGAGGGGTCACATGACAGGACGTTACCTCGTTTGATAAACAACAGCCGGGGCCCACAGGAAGGAGGAAGGAGTCGTTTTATAGGCGGCATTAAGAGCTCGGACCGCATCAGGTATTCATTAGGCTCCTCGCCCAGGTGTGCTGGGGGGGGGGGGGGGGTCGGACTTCTCAGGAGGTTTGGATGTGATGAGAACAACAACTCGGACCGGTGGGTGTTTGCAGCGGAGCGTCAGAACAACTGATCCCACATCAGTGGATGCTTTTGTTTTCTGTAGATGGAGGTCGTGGCTGGTGGTCCGATGACAAAAACATCTGAATTACGTGGAATAGTTAGGTGTGAATTCAGATTACATGTATATGAAGCATTCCGGATAACAAAACTGACTTTTATATATCAAATTTATATTTTCATGAACATTTGTCGAAGTGAAATTCTGAGAAGTGTGTTTTCCTTCCTGGGTGTGATGGACGTGTTCAGTCCAGTGATGTAAGACTTCTGAAAACACCTGATGGGAAATTACATTCATGTTTTGAGTGTTAAAAATAAATAAATCTATTGGTTATAAAGACATCCGGTTGTAATTCCTCACTTAACCTGCAGGGCGTCCAAAGAAATCAAATGAGCGGTACGGTCACGAGAGAAGCAGGAACCCCACCGTCTCCCCCCGGAGATCTCTCCACTGGCAATTTAAAAGTTCTTGACATCCGCGATTAAACGTGTTTGTTTTTAGATCGATAGCTGAACTTAGAATCTGCCCGGATACAGCGGTCATCGGGTCATCTGAAAAAAAAAAAGAAGGTTTGTGACAAATCAGCCGACGGCGGATAATTGTCAGAGAAAGTAACATCTGTATCTCCACTGATGTGTGACACCCCTTTTTTATGTTATTTTTTGTGTGTGTGTGTGTGTGTGTGCGTGGGGGGGGGTTCTGTTGAGTCACATGACCACAGCAGTAAGTCATGAGAGTTGTTCCCGGGGGCGTCGGGGCGGAGGGCTGGTCGGGCTGGTTTTCGGGCCAGAGTGCACAGGCCAAGGCCTCAGCCCTAAGCCCCCCCCCCCCCCTCCAGGGCACTAACCAGAGGAGTGTGCATGTCAAGACAGATGGGTCACAGATAAGGGCTCTTTCAAGGCCTCCTCTCTCTCTCTCTCTCTCTCTCTCTCCCTCTCTCTCTCCCTCTCTCTCTCTCTCTCTCTCCCTCCCTCTCTCTCTCTCTCCGGCTTCCCGCTGTACCCTCCCTCAACCTCTGTGATCTTCCCACTCCTGTAGCTTTGAACCTGTGCCTCATTCCTATCCCCCCCCCCCCCCCCCCCCCCAACTCCCTGTCAATCACTCGCCCTCGGTGCAGCCTGCGACCCGGTCGGTCCGCTCACCTCGGCTAGTTACCCTTTGCCTTCAGCGGCTTTCGCCTCGTAAACTTTCTTTTTGACCCTTTAATCAACTTTGCATTGGACATCTTTTTCCTCTCCTCTCGGTATAATGATTAGCCCCCAAATCTTGCTCACGGCTGAACCCTGACTCATGACTTCTCCTGCCTCCCCTCTTCCCTCCTCCTCTGGATTACGTTCACTTACCCCCCCTCCTCCTCTATGACCATGTTTAAAACCTCACGCGCAGCCTGAAGCTCTTATCATATCAGCTTATTATGTTATTGCTTCTCCCCCTCGGGGTATCCCTCATGTTTTTCGTCGGAAAAAAACAGAAGGTTGTAAGTTATTCAAACACGTTTTGGGGATAATGTTGTGCGGGGAACATGCGAGCAGAACCCGCGAAGCACATGACATCTTTTACAGCCGCTGCAGAGAGACCCAGCCGCTCTCATAAAGCTGCACAGCGACATGTTTATCATCATAAAAACCCCGGGGAGAGTTAACAGAGATTGAGCACATTTATGGCGAGAGCTTCAAAAATATCATAAAAAAAAGAGGAATTGATTAGCACCAGGTTTCCCCGTGCGCACCGCGGTGTCACGTTGCACCTGCTGAACCCTGCTTTTCAGATGACTTACATAAATATTTGAGTTAGTTGTTAGTTCTCAATTTTGTAGAGATGATAGCGGCGGCTGTGGCTCTCGGAGCGGCGGCGTCTGTCCGCCATTTTGGTCCAGACGGAAGTATTTTAACGGCTATCGGATGGATTATTATGCACCGATCCCCAAGACTCTCGTATATATAATATATAATATATATATATATATATATATATATATATATATATATTATAGTTATATGTATATATATATATATATATATTTATATGTATATATATATATATATATATATATATATATATATATATATTTATATATGTATATATACATATATATGTGTATATATATTTATGTATGTGTGTATATACACATATATATATATATATATATATATTTATATATGTGTACATATATACACATGTATGTATATATATATATATATATATATATACACATATATATGATATTAATGTTATAACGAGGGCGTTAGTCGTTATTGGGATGTCCTCAACAAGTATAAACTTGTGGTTAGTTCTTCATGGTGGATGAAGGAAATGATAACTGTTTCCACGGAGATAAGCCCCGCCCCCTACATGGCACGAATGACGGGAAAAGCCACAAATAGTCCAACGAACCTTCTCAAGGCTTCTGCTGTGACCGCAGCTTTAGAGAGCCGTCGTCTCCCTCTCCGGTCCGTCTGATAATCTCCAAACAACACGCAACACTTTTTTAATATCGTTTGTACCCCAGCGGCTCCGTGATCCCACGTCGAGAGGGGCGGCCGCGAGTCGGACATCAGCCCGTAAGCGATATTGTCGGCGCTGCGCGGGTCAGGAGGGGTCAGCCGTGCGCGGGGCCGGTAAACGCGGGGTTAATCTGGGCTCTTCCAGATGTAGCCGCCGGCTCAGGGGAGCGGCGAGCGGCTCCACTCGGACGTCCACAAAACGTGAGCTATTGTTCGTCTGTCAGCGGCGCCGTGATATATTCTATCCTCCGCTCGGGACAAAACATACCCCGGCGATTATACAAGCGGGGGCCGTTGGCCCTGCGACTATACGCCAGGCCGGTGGCCCTGGACACCAGGCAGCTTGACCCCGGGGGTCTCGCGCTCCTTTGTCTTCCCCTGACCTCTGTTTTCTTTTCACCCCCCCCTCTGAACCTAAAACCTCTGTCCTTCCAGCTCCCCCTCCTATCCCCCCGCTGCCTCCTTCTCCCACACACTCTTCACACACACACACAAATAAAGAAACGGCCCCCTTCAGTTTATTTTATTAGCACTTTGAAACCCAGGCCTTTTACAGGGGAGTGCAGGGAGAGAGGGAGAGAGGAGAAATAATAGGAAGGGGCTTTAATTAGGAGAGTTATTAGGGCTCAAATAAAAAACAACGGGGTCAGGGGGAAGCGCCGGGTCAATTGGGAGTGTGTGGCTTTGATATGAAGACCGTCATCTTCGGGCCGGAGCCTCAAATCCTCCAAATAGAAATCTGAAGACGCTGAAGAGCTTCAAGGGGGCAGCAACGCCTTTAGGAGGGAGGGAAGGAGGGAGGGAGTGAGGGAGGGAGTGAGGAAGGGTGTGAGGGAGTGAGTGAGGGAGTGAGTGAGGGAGTGAGGTAGTGAGGTGAGGGAGTGAGGGAGTGAGGTAGTGAGGTAGTGAGGAGTGAGGGTGAGGGTGAGTGAGGTGAGGTGAGGTGAGTGGGAGTGAGGGAGTGAGGGAGTGAGTGAGGTAGTGAGGGAGTGAGGGAGTGAGGGAGTGAGTTCTGCGTGTTGCTCTACACCTGACGCCCTCCTGTGTGATTCTCTCCCGCCACACAGAGCTCCCTGTACAGCTCCTGCTGTGTGTGCATATGTGTGTGTGTGTGTGTGTGTGTGTGTGTGTGTGTTTACACACACCTGTGTGTTTGCTCAGTGCCAGGTGAGCCCGCCATCCCAACCGCGGACTGCCACGTGGGAACCCCCCCCCCCCCCGCGATTTCCTTTCCTCGGCTCTCCACCAGCTTTCCGAAAACCTCCAGAGCGCGCTCCCCTTCTGTCCTCCTCCTCCTCCTCCTCCTCCTCCTCCTCCTCCTCCTCCTCCTCGCGTTCCCTCGCCTCCGCTTACCCCTCTTCCTCTCCTCCCCGTGTTCAGCCGCTCCCTCCGGCTTTCTCGCTGTTTACCAAACACTCCAATGGCCTCCTCCTCCTCCTCCTCCTCCTCCTCCTCCTCCTCCTCCTCCTCCTCCTCCTCCTCCTCCCTCTTCCTCGTCTTTGTTTGCGCTCATCTGAGTAGAAAATGGTTCCCCCAACTATACACCGGCGGGGCTGCAGTGTGAGACAGGAGGAGGCCTTAAGTGGTGTGTGTGTGTGTGTGTGTGTGTGTGTGTGTGTGTGGGGGGGGGCAGACGCTCCGTCCACCTCCTCTGGGGGGGAGGAAGGAAGAGGGGGGGGGTACAAAAGATGAGCTGTTACAGCACATTGCACTTTTTGCTGATTTACTGTATAATTATTAATATTTTGTATTACTTGTTGATGATTGTAATCTGCATCTCGTACTATCATTTCTTTTTGTACCTAGATGTTCCGTCTCCATATAAGTTGTAAGGGACGCCGGGAGATTGGGATAAATAAAATAAAGTAGCGCCCTGCGGAGGATGCATTACCCAGAATTCAGCGCGCGCCCTAAAACAATATTTGGCACAAAGGGATTAAATCCTTTATCTCTAAACGTTTGAATCGGTCACAGTCAGAGGAACCAACAGACAGATGTGCGAGACAGATGTGTGTGTGTGTGTGTGTGTGTGTGTGTGTGAGGGCGTGCTGCTGGGTAAGATGTAGGTATTATAAGTGGCTTGCTCCTGGATGACCAAGTAGGTCAAGAGAATCAAGGCGCGAGTGAAGGGGCTCACGGGCTGTGAGGGGAAGGTCAAGCGTGAAATCCCCCCCCCCCCCCCCCTCCTCGCCGCCGCGGCCCCCCAGGGAGGATCTGTGGCGAGGCGGAGGACAGGCGTGTAGCTGCAGCGTCTGGAGCTCCACGACCAACAAGTATCAGAGACCCAGAGGGTGTCACACGCGGCCCTCACCTGAGCACCTCGACAGGTAGAGGACAGGTAGAGGACAGGTGGAGGACAGGTGGAGGACAGGTAGAGGACAGGTGGAGGACAGGTAGAGGACAGGTAGAGGACAGGTGGAGGACAGGTGGAGGACGGGTAGAGGACGGGTAGAGGACGGGTAGAGGACAGGTAGAGGATGGGTAGAGGACAGGTGGAGGACGGGTAGAGGACGGGTAGAGGACGGGTAGAGGACAGGTAGAGGATGGGTAGAGGACAGGTAGAGGACGGGTAGAGGACGGGTAGAGTCGGCAGCCAAAGCTAACAGTGCTAACGGCGCTAACAATGCTAACAATGCTTACGCAGATTACAGTGGAAATAAAGCTAACAGAGCTAACAGGGCTAACAGACCTAACAAAGCTAATACAGATTACAGTGGAAATAAAGCTTATAGTGCTAACATAGCTAACAAACTAACAGAGCTAACAGCGCTAACAAATCTAACAATGCTCACAAAGATTACAGTGGAAATAGAGCTAACATAGCTAACGGCAGTAACAAACCTAACAAAGCTAATAGCGCCAACAGAGATAACAAAGTTAACAAAGATTACAGTGGAAATAAAGCTAACAGAGCTCACAAACTAACAGAGCTAACAGAGCTAACAGAGCTAACAGAGCTAACAGAGCTAACAGAGCTAACGATGATTACCTGGTCTGCTCTGGATAATAAGCCCCCCTCTATATCTTTACACATAGTTGTTGGATGCTCTGAAAATGATATGGAGAGCCTTCAACATATAAAGACTGTATTTCTTTATTATAGTGACTCTCTTTGAGTCGTTTCAAGCTGAGCGTCGTCTCTGACCTCCGGCTCAGAGACGATGTTGGGGACGGTTCAGTGAACTCATCTTTTTGGGTTTGACGTCCAGGTCGGAGAGAACTACCAAACTGACCGCGTGTTGAGGCAGAAACCCATTTGTGTGTGTGTGTGTGTGTGTGTGTGTGTGTGTGTGTGTGCTGCAGGTCCGTTGAATGGAGCCCAGATGCTCCAGGTACACAGGCTGCTGAGTGCTCTTTGAAGAGGGGAGCGATCAGCCTCTGTACAAGTGTGTGTGTGTGCGTGTGTGTGTGTGTGTGTGTGTGTGTGTGTGTGTGTGTGTGTGTGTGTGTGTGTGTGTGTGTGTGTGTGTGTGTGTGTGTGTTCGGGCCTGCAGCCGGGTCTCAGTGTGCGTGTCCGGTCACGTCCCTCCACTGCAAGACAAGGTGCACAGATGCATGCAGGTGTAGTGTTGCAAGGTCTGCACACGTTTGCATGCAAGACGTGTGTGTGTGTGTGTGTGTGTGTGTGTGTGAGTGTGTGTGTGTGTGAGAGTTTCATCTTTCACTCAACAACGTCTGCGTGCTTCAGTTTGGTGCCACTTTGTAATAAGCCGTTCTTTATGAAGGTTATTGGTGTGTTTCAGGATTTATTATTATTTGAAGATCAGAGACAAACAATTAAAAAGGAAACATTCTCATTCAGCATCACTGCATTGTTGTTACTTTAATGAAGCTGTCTATATTTAATTTAATTCTACACTGCTGTATTTGCATAGATGTTATAAATGAATATATATATATATATATATATATATATATATATATATATATATATATATATATATATAAATACATATATTTATTTATTTGTGTATGTATATATATATATATATACATGTATATTTTATTTTATTTAGTATTTTATATTTCACTTTGTATACTTTAAGCACAGTCACTGTTTCTTTCTTATATTAATATTTTATTCTTGTGTGTTTAGTTTATTGGTGCTACTGTGTCAAAAAAATCCCCTTGGGGATTAATAAAGTATATTTCTGTCTTTCTATCTATCTATCTATCTTTCCATCTATATTACCTATACTTAATAACTGCTTATTTAGCTGGCAGCAAACTTTTTTTGTGTGTTTCAACATCAAAACATTGGCACATTAATAAGTCATAATTTCAAAGGCTTTATACAGAACTCTATTGATGCTTGACAAACAATGTACTGATGCTTCATCTATAAGTTATAAATCATTAATATGAATTGATTTAGTGTCACACCATATGGCCACCCACCCACTTCAGGACCAAAATCCATTTAATCAAACAATTATTAAAGTATTAGCGTATACATGTATTAATGTATATTTTATTTATTATATTTTCATATTTTATTTATTATACTTAAATTTTTAGAATTTTTAACATTACATTTTTAACACAATATTTAAATATTTAATTTCACTACATTTAATATTTCATTTTAATATTTTATTATATTTATATATATTATATATTATAACCGATCTATTAACCATCCATTCAAGTTACAACTTTATTGCCCCATGGGAAACAACGTTGGATCTGCCCGGTCCGGAATGAGGGCGTGTCCGCGAGCGCGTCGGTCTTTGTGTGAGAACGTGAGAAGAGGCCGACGCCCCCCAGCCGGCGGCTCCTCCCGTCGCGCCCTGTCGCCTCGCGTCACCGCGTCGCGGCCGCCGCCTTTTCTCGCCCTCTCTCCGCCTCAGCGCCCGGCAGCGGCACCACGCCCACCGCCACTCACAGGCCGCTTCTGTTAAATGGCGGCTACCGTTCCTCTTCCTCCAAAACACTGAAGAGTGTCGGGTTGTTTTAACCTTCCGGTGGCAGCACATTGTGATGCGCCGGTTACCTCCTCCGTCAGGAGGGAAACACTCAGTTATGAGAGCAATCGGAGAAATACATGGATGATCAAATGATACGATGTCAAATCACAAGAACACAATGGCTACTATGTGGCTAATACATGGCTACTATGTGGCTAATACATGGCTACTATGTGGCTACCATGTGGCTAATATATAGCTATTGTGTGCCTAATATATTGCTACTGTGTGGCTACTATGTGGCTAATATATGGCTACTATGTGGCTAATATATGGCTACTATGTGGCTATTATGTGGTTAATATGTGGCTAATATATGGCTAATATATGGCTACTATGTGGCTAATATATGGCTACTATGTGGCTACTATATGGTTAATATAAGGCTACTATATAGCTGCTATGTGGCTACTCTATAGCTACTATAGGAAGAGTAGCGTGTTTGATTGGTTTAAAGGAACACAGTCATGTTGGGTGGCGGTAACTCTTGGATGCGGCGGCGGTACAAAAACATAGCTCTCGCGATTTGAAATGGGATCATGACTTCAGGAGTGTACATTGGGGACTGGGCGGGAGGAGAGCCTCCCCCTCTGTCTGCCTCTCAAACACAAAGAAGGAAGATGACTAACTGGAATGAGCCACCGTCGTTACTTAACTACAGACGGTGGGCCGCCTCTCGTCTCCGAGGTAATCGAGCTTCAATACGTTCAGAAATACTAAACCGGCCCGACGCCGACGGCGATACGTCATCGTCACGGAGACGGACGCCACGTCGGAGCAGAGCGATCGATTCCCCCGCAGAGGAGAGGTGCTGCAAAGCTTCCGGCTCCCGTAATGAGTGAACAGTAAACTCTTTGAGCCGCTGAGTGACGACTTGTAAGTGATGAATTGGAGGTTTCCTTCAACACGGGCCGCTCGGAGAGAATAATGCAGCTGTCGTTTAAGAATGTCCCGCTGCATGTTGGGAGTTTACTTGAATCGGATGGTTTGTGAGGCTGCTAATGTGTTGAGTCCATTCCGTGACCTTTGGGTGTTTTGGAGGGCGTTGAATCATTTCCAAAAAACCCTGAAAAAGAGAGGCGGCGTTTTTTCTTTCGTTCTTTTTTCCATCTGTCAACAGCCCAGAGTGGAGTGTGAGGTCGAGTGAGGCGACGGGGCGGCGCGCGAACGTGGGGCGCGAGGTACATGAAGGTACATGAAGGTGTTCAGAGGCTGCAGCTTCTCCAGCTGCCACACGTCTTCATATTTTGTTTGTGTGAATGCGTGACGAGATAATAATGTTACGAGCAAACCGTCAAACTGCGGTTTAGTGATTGCTGTTAATTCGATTTTTAAACTGCAGAGCAATTATTTGGTGCCGCCGCAAGTTGTTAATTTATGAAATGAGCTTCTGTGTGCGCACCATGTGGGAGGCGTGGAACAAAAGTCCCCTGTCATTTGGGGACGGGGTCACGCCGGCTACGACTCGAGGCCGGGTCGTACCCTGGGATGCCCAAAGCGGCGGAAAGATGACGTGACAGCGTGCTCGTGGAATTTAGCTCGAAACGAAACGCCAAAGGTAGTCCAAAAAATGTGGAGAAAAAAGGAAGACGTAAAATGATTAAAATATTATTACATTATTATTATTATTATTATTATTATTATTATTATTATTATTATTATTATTATTATTATTATTATGTCTTTGTAATTGTGCACACTCAAGTTTCCTGCAGTGAGATATTATTAGTAATAATAATGTTTAAATTATTTTTATAATGATGAATGATTACATTATTATTATTAACTGCACTTTTTGTGTCGTTGTGCACGCTCATATTTCCTGTAATGAGAGATATTAGTAATTATACTTTTCAAAAATTGTATCATTTATAATATAATTCAATTATTATAATTATTATTATTATTACTACCTGCATCGTCTTTGTAGTTGTGCACACTCATGTTTCCTGTAATGAAAGATTATTAGCAATAATACTGTTTAAATGTTTTTATTGTATGATGTAATTAAATTAATATTATTATTATTATTATTACCTTAATTGTTTTCCTGTAATGAGAGATTATCAGTAATAATACAGTTAAATTATTATAATTACCTGCATCATCTTAGTTGTTTCCTGTAATGAGAGATTATGAGTAATAATACCGTTTTTTAACGTCCAAATGAACACATGCAGCTCATCTGATTATATCTCCATCTGACAGCTCGTATAATTGTTGCTCCGTGGGAACTATTTTTATTGATTATCATTGATTGTTCCGGCTGTCCGTCACACTGCAGCGGAAAAAATATTCTGATGCTGAACTGAAGTTTAAATGCAGATAAAAAGAAGTCAACAACCTCTATTACGAGCATTGGATATAGTTTTCTTTTCATTTACTGATGCAACGATATCTGAGCAGGATCTTTGGGTTAACGGCTCGGGTCTTCCAACCAATCACAAGATGAATCTTGAGGATATTCAGATGTTTAATAGGAGAGGAAAGAAAACACATTTAGGTCTATTTGTGAGACTTTTCATAAATCTTTGAACTCTCAGTAAAAACCCAGAAGAGACTCAAAGGCTTCCAACGACTACACACGGAACCACAACAGTGGTACTTTTAAAATGTTTTATCAGTTGCGTGGATGCTCATCATATGTGTGTGTGTGTGTGTCCACAAAAAAATATATCCTTAACTAACCATAAGCTAAATTTACATCTTAAGAAAAACTAACTGAATTTATTTCCATTTACCCCCCCAAAAAAATAGATATCATTCCTTGAAAAATAAATGTAGTGGATAACAAATAAATACAAAATTCCCCTCTGAAATGTAACAAACCAGTACTTGGGTACTCAAGTACGTATACTTAGCTACTTCCCACCTGCCTCCATGCAAACAGTCGTGGTGAGCGGGGGGGAAGTGTGTATATGTGTATTAGTGAGCGGGAGGCGGGCCCCCGGCCGAGCGGGTCAGCGGGCAGAAAGGCGGTGGGCCGAGCCGGGAGCCGCGGCCCCTCCCGGGGGTCGGGGCGGAGAGGATGAAACCTGTCATTAGGGAGGTGAGGGGAAGAAAGCTCCCAGCGGGGGGGTGCATTGTCCTGGGGGGCGGTGCGGTTAGGGACGGCTCTTTAGTGCCTCAAATAACACGGCCCCCGGCAGCCATTGTCGCGCAGTGAAAGGGGCCGATGGGGGGGGGGGGGTCACAGGGGTGAGGGGGCAATCCTGAACAGTGGTCAGTGGGAGAAAGGAGTCCGTGGGTGAGGAGGGGAGAGGGGGGGGGGGTTATACAGTTGTATTCCTCTTCTTTGTTGACAGCTCATCCAGAACCAGGTTCCTGGGGTCTCACAGACCTCGGCCTCCAGCCTCAAACATCTCACACACGTTGCATCGCTTCTTATTTATGCACATTTCTGCAGGTTTCTGCACATGTGTGTGTGTGTGTGTGTGTGTTAGCGCTTCCTCGTCCTGCAGCGGTTCTGTGTGTGTGTGTGTGTGTGTGTGTGTGTGTGTGCAAGCGTGCAGGTTGAATAGCAAAGGTTGACATCTCTGCCAGAGCTCAGGACCTTTCACTCCTCCGAAGTGTTTTAAGGGGACGGGTCACACAGATAATGGGGAACCAGAGGAAAGGAAAAAAAGACCAAAGAGCCAAAAGCTGCGCTCTTTCCTCGGAGGTCGCGGAGGCGCCTTTGACGCGCTGTCACTTCGCCGAGCGGCCGACAACAAACGGGACACAATATATCTAGATGACAGCTTAAGTTAAGGGATTTCACCGGCGGGCGCTTCAGAGGGAGAAATGAGAAAGTGTGTGCGTGGGTTTGACAGGCTGATTAATAGATAACAATAAGTTGGGAGAAAGGTGCTTATTACTGGAGAGATTTAACTCACAGGACTAAGTAGTTTATTTCCAACGGGTTTGGACTTACAAGGCAAGTTGACGCCATTTGTAGAATGTGTTGTACAATAAATACAGAAAACATCTCAATTACTCTTATTTTATAACATCTCTTTTTTCTTTATTCTTTTGCCGCGTTTTATTATATTTTCTCGCTGATTGACGACGAATGAAACAAAGAATATTCCTTTAAAAACATTTTTTGCAGTCCTGCAAACATTATTTTTAACTAAAGGATCCGGTTCTTTGCTAATGATGTATACTTTACTTTTATACGTCAAAGCTGTTCCCACAGCCAGAGCACCTAATAAAGTGATAACCTGAACCAATTACTGACTCCATTAGAGGCTTTCATCCAATCCCACCGCACTGATGACTTTAGAGGGCCAATAAAACTGCTAGGTTGTGACCTTAACGTTAAGGGACCTTAGCCGAACGAGAGGGGACAGACAGGGGTCAACAGCATCTCACACTTGTCACACGCCGGCGTCAAAGTGCTCACATCTCATTCCTGCAGCAAAACTGATGGAGATTAGGCAAATTGAACTGTTAGGATATTAAAAAAGGAAATAAAACAAATGGAAATGTTAGATTTTTTAAATCCAACCCCCCCCCCCCCAAAAAAACATTTGATTTTGAACTCTTTCTGTTTTTTTGTCATAAAAAAATAAAATTAAAATATTCTAATGCAACAATACAACATATTTTATTATTGTGTTTATATATTGACTGATTTGTCAAGTGAAGCCTTAACGTTAACAACATTATCACACAGGAGGCTGAATGATAAACATCTTAATTAATGGGATGATGGTTCAATTATTTGACCCTGAAATTAGAAATTAGTCTTATGGATATCACTTCAATGTCAAGTAAAATAAAAAATAGTAAAATTCAGGATAAATTATACACTTTTTAACTTGCTATGTTCTAATTATTTAAACTTAACTTAAACTTTAATTTGACATTTAAAAGAAGAAAACATATTTTTTAAAGTTTTTAAAGCTTTGTAATTCACCATCTGAACTAATGTCACATACATCAGTTCAGAGGGTGAATTAAAAACCTTTAAACTATTAAATATTTGAATAGTGTCCTCTGATTGGACACTCAAGACAACATATATGTGTATATATAAAATAAACTGTGATGATCGTCAATATATGACCGTCAAATAAATTAGAGAATTAATTTTCCAAATGGTGCAAAACTAATCCTCAAGAGTGTTGCGAATATATCTTAAAGTTTCTGCTACTGACGGGTAACTAGTAACTACATAATACATCACTCACAGGTATGCTGGGTGTGCATGACAGGGGGGGGGCAGTTTGATGAATTGCAGGTGTATTTGTTTGTTTTGTCTGCGTCGGTGGGAACATTAGTGAGGTGAAGAAATTAGCAGCGGGCCTCATTGAGAGGCCTAAAACTGTTGCAGCTTGAATTAGAGGGGGGGGGGGGGAGAACAGAGGGAAGGAGGAGGAGAAGGAGGAGAAGGAGGAGGAGAGAGGCAGGCATAATCACTTTCCCTGCTGACTTCACAGGAGGGAGGGAGGTAAAGATCACAGCTCCACCAGCACATTGCAGCCGTCCTCCTCTCCTCCTCCCGGCCTATTGAAGAGGAGCCCGGTGGGGGGGAGGGGGGAGGGGGCACCTCCCCTCCCACCCCTCCCCTCCTTTAGCCCACGGGGCTATTGAAGGAGTGATGGATGGCTTCATAAGGAGATCCATCTCTCATTCACAGAATATCTCCCTCTTTAAAAGACGCGTCGGGTTTCTCTCTGAGATAACGGACCTCGCTTTTTAAACATTATTTTATTCCCCCTTTCCGTCGCTTGTGGATGAAGGAATGTCTCTCCCTCCGTCTCTCCCTCCGTCTCGTTCCTTCACTCTTTTCTCCGCCCCGAGGCTCGGGACAGATGTGGAGGCCTTCCTTTCCCAGCATTCCCTCGGGAGCGCGGGGACAGGTCTTAACACCCTTTTGGGAGAAAGGGGGAGGGCGATGGGGGAGGGCGGCTTGTTGTCCGAAGGGTCACGTATTGGGAGTCAAGTGATGCATAAGTAATGCTTTGTTTGGACTGATCTGGGGGAAGGAATTTACTGGATTTGCCTGTAATTGGGTTATTTTCCTTTGAAACGGCTCGTGAAACAAAGATTGAGGAGGTGAAGAAGGTCAACGTATCATGGGAACTATTAGAAGAGTCGGCTTTTATAACAATGACGCCTTAATCAGCACAATACTTTAATCAGGAATTATAGAAGTGTATAAAACCTGAATCCATTCATCTGATTTTAACCACAGTTCAAACTGATGGTGTGAACACGTCAAGAGAGGCGGACGGTCCATCGGGTTACTGAGAGAGAGAGGGTACGGTCATAGTTAATAAATATATATGTTAAATAAGATCATAATAATTTAGTCGATATATTTTTTTTACCAGCCTATTGATTTAATTTTCGGGGAAAAATGTGTTCCCAGATACAACCGTAGAACTATTCAGTGTTGTAATGTCCTGATTTAATGGATACAACCCGTGCTAAAGAGTCATCAAATTAAATTAAATTAAAATTTAAACATATTGACTGTTACACAAGCAACGGACCCACAGTTATATAGTTCATTACATTACATGTCATGTAGCTGACGCCTTCACCCAAAGAAGCGTGGACACGGCTACCGGGAGCAGGTCAGGGTGAGGGTTTGCTCAAGGACACATCGACTAGGGCGGGGATTGAACCGCCAACCCGCTGATTGAAAGTTCATACTATTGTGCCCAAAACACAAACGGAGAGCTCACAGAGCTGAGTGTGTACCAGTAGCTGTTAGCTGTTAGCAGTTAGCAGCCAAACACACTGCTCAGCTGTGTGTGTGTGTGTGTGTGTGTGTGTGTGTGTGTGTGTGTGTGTGTGTGTGTGTGTGTGTGTGTGTGTGTGTGTGTGTGTGTGTGTGTGTGTGTGTGTGTGTGTGTGTGTGTGTGTGTGTGTGTGTGTGTGTGTGTAGCGGTAGCGCCGTTAGCTGTTAGTAAAAACAAAAAGCAGTGTGCAAACTGTTTCCTGCCCCACTGTGTCTCTGGCTGCGGCCGGGGGCGGTGTTTCACTCCGCTGTGTTAACACGACCGGCCCCTACCGGCCTCTACCGGCCTCTACCGGCCTCTACCGGCCTCTACCGGCCCCTACCGGCCTCTACCGGCCCCACGCCCGCCCCCACCGGCCTCTGCCACCGGCCCCCCGGCCCCCACCGCCTCCACCGGCCCCACCCTCTACCGGCCCCACCGGCCCACCGCCCCCACCGGCCCTCTACCGGCCCCACCGGCCCCACGGCCCCACCGGCCCCCACCGGCCCCTACCGGCCCCTCACGGCCCTCACCGGCCCCACTGGCCCCACCGCCCCCCACCGGCCCCTACCGGCCCCCCTCACGGCCCCTACCGGCCCCACCGGCCCCCTACCGGCCCCTACCGGCCCCCACCCAGGCCCTCTCACCGGCCCCTACCGGCCCCTACCGGCCTCTACCGGCCCCTACCGGCCTCTACGCCCCACCGGCCCCACCGGCCCCCCTGGCCCACTGCCCACCGGCCCCCACCGGCCCCCTACCGGCCCTCACTGGCCTCTGGCCCCTACCGGCCTCCCATTGGCCCTACCGGCCTCTACCGGCCCCACCGGCCCCCACCGGCCCCACCGGCCCCCTACCGGCCGGCCCTCACCGGCCCCCATTGGCCTCCCAGCCTCTGCCCCTCTACCGGCCCACCGGCCCCACCGGCCCCCTCTGGCCTCTACCGGCCTCTACTGGCCCACCGGCCTCTACTGGCCTCTACCGGCCCATGCCACCGGCCCCACGCCCCCATTGGCCTCTACCGGCCCTCTACCATTGGCCTCTACCCGGCCTCTACGGCCTCTACCGGCCCCACCCCTGGCCCTACCGCCCCACCGGCCCATTGGCCCCTACCGGCCTCTACCGGCCCCTACCGGCCTCTACCGGCCCCTACCGGCCTCTACCGGCCTCTATTGGCCCTACCGGCCTCTACCGGCCCCCTCTACCGGCCTCTACCGGCCTCTACCGGCCTCTATTGGCCTCTACCGGCCTCTATTGGCCTCTACCGGCCTCTATTGGCCTCTACCGGCCTCTACCGGCCCCTATTGGCCTCTACCGGCCTCTACCGGCCTCTATTGGCCTCTACCGGCCTCTACCGGCCTCTACCGGTCCCTATTGGCCTCTACCGGCCTTTACTGGCCTCTACCGGCCCCTATTGGCCTCTACCGGCCCCTATTGGCCTCTACCGGCCTCTATTGGCCTCTACCGGTCCCTATTGGCCTCTACCGGCCTTTACTGGCCTCTACCGGCCCCTATTGGCCTCTACCGGCCTCTACCGGCCTCTATTGGCCTCTACCGGCCCCCACCGGCCCCCAGAGGCAATACAAGTGTTTTGAGAAAGCAAACCACAACAGGCCCCTGATCCCACAACCATACCTGGGCACTCACTCAGTCATGGACCCTCAGAGTCACACACCGGACCAGAGAACACCAACAAGCCGCCGCAGGCCGCTAAGCTAACGCGCTCAGCGTCGATGTTGACCGGTCGCCGTGAAGCCGCTCTAGTGATGGCCGATGGCCGTCGGCCGCTAACCACTGAACATATGGCGCTGAGGGGGGGAACCGTTTGTCCGGTAGTAAACCGGCGTTGGACAAATTTAAACACCTCGGTCTCAGACAGAGTTTACGGAAATAATTAGCCTAATAAATAAGAAGAATGAAGGCGAGGCCGAGTAACCTGAGCGGCCGCAGAGTGTGTTTAATGTGGACGTGTTTTATGTGTCGCGTTAGCTAACTTTGTGTTGCTATTCGTCAACGTGATGTTATTGCGTTCCAGCTGCGTTGTGATTTACTGCCGCGGCTCGTTTTGTGTTCAGCTGTCTCTGGTTCGAAGACATGTGGGGTAAGACTGGTCCCAATAATGGCAAATGCACACAGAGAGAGACTCACATGCAAACACAAAGATTCACAAATGCACAAAGATTCAAAACTGTAAACACAAAGATTCACAAATTCACGCAGAAAGACTCACAAATGCAAAAACAAAGATACACAAATGCACAGAGAGATTTACAAAGATTCACAAATGCGAACAGAGATTTACAAATGTACACGCAAAGATTCACAAATGCACAAAGATTAAAAAATGTAAACAAAAAGATTCACAAATGCAAAAACAAAGATTCAGGAATGCCCAAAGATTCACAAATGTGCAGAAAGAGATTCACAAATGTACAAGTAAAGATTCACAAATGCAAACGGAACAATTTAAAGATATATTCCATTTCCAAATGAATAAAGCTCAAAGACGAACTGGGTTCCGTCTGCATGTCCGTCCAGGAGCGGCGAGGTCCGACCGCCACGGCCTCCACCGCGGGGCCTGCTGCTCCTCCTCCTCCTCCTCTTCCTCCCCCTGCTGTTGGAGTGACAGCGCACTGTGGTCGTGCTGAGGAGCCTTTCAGGCCGCGCGGCCTCCGTGGCACAGGCGTGAAAATTGGCTACATTTAATCAGCCACGGTGGAGGATTTAAAGAAAGGGATCAAGAGAGCTTTGTCTTAATGGAGCGGCTCCAGTTTAGGGCTGCGGCCCAAAGAGCTGTACCCAGTTAAATCACCCGCTAACAATATAACTCAAACCACATGGCAACGCCCCCAAGACGGCTTGGATCTTTATTTCACATTTTAAGAAATGCAGATACGCTGGTTCTCATATATTTGTGTCCCTGTCGCGCTTGAGATCCGACTGAATTCATGCAAGTCGATCACGATTGATTCTGCAGTCGATCATTTAAAAAAAATTAAAGTTGGGGAATAAAAGTCAGCTTTTGTGTATCGGAAAAATTACACAAAATGACCCTCGCCCAAAAAGCGGGACGATTCATTACATCACATGTCGCTTAGCAGACGCCTTTATCCAAAGAGACTTACAATAAGTTGTTGTTGTGTATTTTATTCAGTCAATCAAATCAAATACAATATTATTATGTATAATATACAAAAGAGAAAGACTGAAAAGGTATAGGTAGAAGCAAAGAAATACGTATCCTAACCTAAATAATATAAATCAGAAAATGATTATAAAATAAAGAAAAGAAATAACAAAGAAAAGAAAAAAACAATATAGATTTATATATACTGTATATATATATATATATACATATATATATATATATATATATATATATATATATATATATATATATGCATCAACCTAGAGTACAAACTAAGAACCACAAGAATACAGAAAGTAACATTTCTTCAAGATAGTCGAACTACAAAAGTACCACAATAAGAGATATTTAAGAGCCACTGAAGTGATAATCTGTGTTTTAGTCCAGATATAGTCTGAAGACGTGTTTTTAGGTGAAGCTGTAGAGACTTCCTGATGTCCTGATGTCAGCGGGGATCTGGTTCCACCAATCAGGAGCCAGGACAGCAGACGGTCTGGATTTCCTTTCAGGCCCGTCTGTACATTAAAATGTCAAGCTTACAGCCGTGGCAATTCTTACCACCACAGTGAGGCCATACAGCGCGGAGGTCGACCTCCAGGGGAAGGGCCGCAGCGCCGCACAGACACTGAATCAGGAGCTGACACATGCTCAGACAGCTCGCCGCTTGTCGCCTCGATGGGACCCGACAGAGTCGTGTCCGCGGCGGCCGAGCGCCGCACAAGAGGCCTTTGAGACGGCCGCAACACTGACGGCATTGTGCGCCGGCCAATCAAAGGGAACATGACGAGCGCGGCCATGCCGACGCACACAATGCACAAGTGGCAGCGGTCAGATGCAGGAAGAGGGACAGGCTTCTTTTTTCTTTTTTTTTGGGAGACGCGTTTTTTTGGAGTCGGGGTCTCCGACGTTTGGGGAATTCGACGCACAACGGGACGCACAACGGGCCGTTATAGGAGTGTGTTGGATTCTAGCAGTCGGGTCAACTTGTGCTCGATGGCTTTAGTGGAGGGAAATAAAACAAGAGAATGGTCATGACAATAAATGAGATCAGACATGTTTTAATTGTTTTAATTGTTGTAACACAACAGATCAAAGAGGCTTTAAGTTTCGAAACAGTTTAGTTACACAAATACTGAGAATGTTCTGAGTATCGCCGCCTAGAGACAGATGATTGAACAACTATATCTGCACAGTAACACAAACATACACACACAGTAACACTCACAGACACACAGTCACACACACAGTAGTACACAGTAACACACACAGACACACATAGTCAAACACACAATAGTACACAGTAATACACACACAGTCACACACACAGTAGTACACAGTAATACACATACAGTCACACACACAGCAGTACACAGTAATACACACACAGTAACACACACATACACACAGTAACACACATACACACACATACACACACAGTAGTACACAGTAACACACACAGACACACATAGTCAAACACACAATAGTACACAGTAATACATACACAGTCACACACACAGTAGTACACAGTAATACACACACAGTCACAAATACAGCAGTACTCAGTAATACACACACAGTAACACACACATACACACAGTAACACACATACACACACAGTCACACACACAGTATAGTACCGTCTTTAGTACCGTAATACACACACAATAATATACACAGTAACACACACAGTAATATAACACAGACACACAGACACACACAGTAAAAGACACACACAGACACACACAGTAAAAGACACACACAGACACACACAGTAACAGACAGACACACACAGTAAAAGACACACACAGACACACACAGTAACAGACACACACAGTAAAAGACACACACAGACACACACGGTAACACACACATTAATATACACAGACACACACAGACACACACAGTAACACACACATTAATATACACAGACACACACAGACACACACAGTCACACCAATGTCTTGATCTCAAAGATCTAAAAGAAAAACAATGAAAAAAACACAAGATTTATTATTTGAGGGAGAAACTGTTCCTGAGTTAGTCAGCGCTTTTATTTTGAAATCCCTAATAAAACACGTGGAGCCCAGAATCTGAATGGACCAGCACACGGTCACATGAACGTGTGCAGCGCGTCCGACGACCTCCGTCGCCACGACGACGAGGAACTTACACACATCGAGACGTCGGGACTCACAAACACAATAAATTATATTTAAAGAGACGCAGAGTCAGGGGCCAACGACAGAAACACATGGCGGTGACCCGCTCTTCATCCAGTCGGAGGACAATGGGGAGGATTGTGGCCACGATGAAGACGAGGATGAAGACGAGGATGATGATGACGTCGGTAATGTTAACTTGTGGTGGCCCCTCCGTCGTCCCGCTCAGCTTCAACAGCTCCGTTACGTCTTTGCTTTGTGAGGGAGGCAAAGAAAGGATTTCACAAGTTCCTCTCTCCGTCTCACACACACTCACACACACACACACACACACACACACACACACACGTATCTGCTACCTACAAATCAGGACTCATTTTCATCATGTGCTTCACAGGAACCGCAGCGTGTTAGTCCCGAATGGGAATGTGTGCGTTTGCGTCCGTGTGTGTGTGTGTGTGTGTGTGTTTGCGTGTGTTTGTGTGTGTGTGTGTGTGTGCGCGCCCGTTCATGTGTGGGAGGGCTGCTAGAACAGGGGATTTTTTGTGTCGGGGAAAAAGAGAGGCTCGGGCACTTCATCTTCTCTTGTGTGCACTGCCAAAAAGGTCAGAGGTCAAAAGTCAGGGCGATTGGAGAATTCCGCGCTGCATGCCGACAGATCGGGTTTCAAGGGTGGGGGAGGGTCGCGGATCGCCCTAGAGGGATAGGTGAGTGTGTGTGTGTGTGTGTGTGTGCGTGTGTACGCGCTTGCGTGCATACATGTAGGTGCCGTGAGTATTTGTGCACACGCGTGCTCGGTTCGCGTGTGCACAAATACGTGTGTGTGTGCCTGTTGGGGCTGCCCCCCTTTCTCTTTCTCTTTTCGACATCTTTCTGCAGCTTCAGTGCTTCAGAGCGTTTGGAACTTTCTCTTGATGTTTACGGCTCGGTGGGAGTCATCGGGAGGAGCCCCGCCCATCATAAGGCAACACCTATAAGCTCCCTGACCTCAGTGTCACATTGTCCGCAGTTGAAAGACATCTATTCCAGAAATGCTTCAGATCCATTCTGGGCCCGCTGGTCAGCAGGAGCCTGAAGCCTGTCGGCGTTTGTAAAATACAAAAGTCATTTTTTATTACCACACAATCGTCACAGTTTACTTTTAGACAGTCGTCTTAATTGCAATGTGTTTTTGTTTGTTTTCATACTAACTAATTGTTGTTGGGATGAAGCACTTTGATTATATATATATATATATATATATATATATATATATATATATATATATATATATTTATATATATGTGTATGTGTATAAATATATATGTTTATATATGTGTATATATACATATATACACATATATATATATATATATATATATATATATATATATGTGTGTGTGTATATATGTATATATATGTATATATATGTATATATAAATATTTATATGTATGTATATGTGTAAATATATATATAAATATATATATATATATATATATATTTATATATGTATGTGTATATATACATATGTGTATATATATCCATATACAAACACATATATATCTGTGTATATATATATATATATATATATATATATATATATATATATACATGTGTATATATATTATATATTGATGTATACATATATATAAGTATATACATTATATATAGTATGTATATATATATATATATATATATATATATATATATATATATATATATATATATATATACTATATTCTGCCAATTGGAGATGAAGCCCAGAGCCTTCTTAACTAGGCAGGGGGAGGAGTCTATTTCTAAAAATAGTGAAACGTTTTCTCAAAGGATGAAAGGTATATTAAACATTAGTTAAAACCATTTAAAATTCAAATGACTCCAGAAGAAGCTGCATTCACGCCCAACAGACAGTAAAGAACTGTTTTCCCGATGGATCGCCGATTAAAGACTCTTTTAGAAAAGAAGAAAAAAAAGAGTCAAAGAAGAAGTTAACGCCTCACTCGGGTGAGACTTTTTAAAACTGTCGACTCAACCGCGATCGATCCGGTGGCGGCGCGTCGCGGGTTCTCAACCTGCAGCAGAAGGCTGCAGTCACTCAAATGGTTTGAGATGCAAAGGAGTCCAGACCTCGCGGAGCGGCGGCTCCCATTGTGGCCTTTGTAACCGATCATTAACGAACATGTGCTCCGGGGCCTCGCCGCGGCTCCCGGGGAGCTCCGGACGGATCGCCACAGCTGTGTTTCTATTGTGTTTACCCGCGGTGCCGAGAAATAACACAACACCCTCGGCTCGGCCAATGTGCTGGAATTTGTTGTGTTTACTTTTCAAAGCGTAAAGAAACAAACAAAAACACACAAAAAAAGAGGGTCAGGGGTCCAGAACATAGGAAACATTAAAAAGAGGATAACGAGGGACGATTACACGAGTTTGGGGTCACCCAGTTACATTTGTATAATTTATTTAAATTTTATTTATATTATATACATTATTTAAATTATTTATATTTATACATATATATATATATATATATATTATTTATATAAATATGTTTTATATTTAATTTATAAACAAATATATTTATTCATTCATAGATAATATATTTATTTATATTTATTTATATATACACTACCATTCAAAGGTTTGTGGTCACCCTGAAAATGTTGTGTTTTCCATGAAAACTTACACTTATATTCATAAAATGAATATAAAATGAATATAAAATCTAGTCAAGACATTGAAGAGGTTATGAATAATAATGATCTGTATTGTAAATATTAATGTAGTTCTTCTTGTGGCTCAAAGGAAGGCCAGTTTTATAGCTTCTCTCACCAGCATAACTGTTTTCAGCTGCGCTCACATAAAAAAGGTTTCCAAGGGTTTTCTACCCCTCCGCTAGTCTTCTAAGGCGATAACACAAAGTACCACTAGAACATGGAGATGGGCCTCTACACACCTCTGGAGAGACTTCACTACACCAGAGAATAGTCATCTACACATTCACTATGGAGAGAGTTATGATTCATTTCATGTTATCTTCATTGATAAAAACAGCTTTTCTTTGAAAAATAAGGACATTTCTAAGAGACCTCAAACTTTTGAACGTTAGTGTACATTCACACACACACACACACACACACACACACACACACACACACACACACACACACACACACACACACACACACACACACACCCCGGCCTCCTGCCAGATCTGGCATGTGACCACTTCCCCACACAGAGCTCCGTTTACACGGTCACGGTGAGTCGGCGCGGCCGTGAAGACAGATGTAGAGCGTCTCCGTCAGGGTACACACACACACACACACACACACACACACACACACACACACACATGGTGGTCCACGCCAACCAAACATATCGGACCACACACTCAAAATGCTTCAGCACCGGATTCTCCGGTGAAGCAGCCTGACCCTGAACGCACCCTTCTCTCTGGTTTTGAGGTTACAAAATAATCTCACTTCTGTTACGCAGTAAATACGATGTGTTGAATATTCAGCTTCAGTCTCCAGCTCTTTGCTAAAGAACGATATTTAGAAGGTTCTTTGAGACCCCGTTTTAGGTTTTTTGAAGAACCTTTTAAGGAAAGGGTTCTTTAAAGAACCCTGGTTTGAAAAGTCCTTTGTGGAACCAGAAAAGGTTCTTTAAAGAACCATTTGTTAAGGTTCTTTGAGACATCTTTAGAGGTTCTTTGAAGAACCCTGGTTTGAAAGGGTCTTTGTGGAACCAGAAATGGTTCTTTAAAGAACGCTGGTTTGAAAAGTTCTTTGTGGAACCAGAAATGCTTCTTTAAAGAACCCTGGTTTGAAAGGGTCTTTGTGGAACCAGAAATGGTTCTTTAAAGAACCCTGGTTTGAAAAGTTCTTTATGGAACCAGAAATGCTTCTTTAAAGAACCCTGGTTTGAAAAGTTCTATGTGGAACCAGAAAATGTTCTTTAAAGAACCATTTTTTGAAGGTTCTTTGAGACACCTTTAGAGGTTCTTTGAAGACCTTTTTAAGGAAATGGTTCTTTGAAGAACCCTGGTTTGAAAGGGTCTTTGTGGAACCAGAAATGGTTCTTCTATGGCGTCCCTCTGAAGAACCATGTTCGGTTCCAGGAGGAACCTCCATGCCTCCATGTGCAGCTGGCCTGTTATGGGGTTAAATTAATTTGCATACACTGTCGCTCGCATACAGTACAATATTTGTTCTGTGCGATTTTGACGAATCTTTGACCCCCCCCCCCCCCCCCCCCCCATCACCGCAGTCCGAAAAGAGAGAGAGGACTACTTGTCCCGGGTCTGCTCACTTAGAGAATGTCACTTCCTCTGCTCCGCCGCGAAGACCACCAGAACCTCGGAGAACGCCGAGATCCACAATCCCCACATTGTGAGGCGAGTCACGGCGAGCGGCCGGGGAAGCGCCGCGTTCCTTTTGTCACGCTGGACACGGCTGACAAAGAGCGACTCATCGGGCGCCCAGCGGTCCAGAGCGGTCCAGAGCGGTCCAGAGCGTTCCAGAGCGTTCCAGAGCGGTCCAGAGCGTTCCGGAGCGTTCCAGAGCTGGTGTTCCTGTGCAAAGGGCATCCGTGTCTCAAATGAAATGTTTCATACATGTGAAATCTCAGGGCTCTGATATAATGCGACATTTAAACCAACAGGACCAGGACAAGGACGCCATTGAGCCTCACTTAGAGCCTCTAAGCTCAAGAGGCCGCCGCCAGCCGCCGCGCTTTACATCACAACAACGATAAAGCACTCCCTGATTTTCAGTTTCGCTTACACTACCGTTCAAAAGTCTGGCGTCACTTAGAAATGTCCTTATTTTTCAAAGTAAAAGCACAGTTTTTAACATTAAATGAATCATAACTCTCTCCATAGTGAATGTGTAGATGACTATTCTCTGGTGTAGTGAAGTCTCTACATAGTGTGTAGAGGCCCATCTCCATGTTCTAGTGGTACATTGTGTTATCGCCTTAGAAGACTAGCGGAGGGGTAGAAAACCCTTGTAAACCCTTTTTATGTGAGCGCAGCTGAAAACAGTTATAATGGTGAGAGAAGCTATAAAACTGGCCTTCCTTTGAACCACAAGAAGAACAACATTAATATTTACTATAAAAATCATTATTCATAATGTCTTGACTAGATTTTATATTCATGTTGCAATTAATCTGATAAATAAAAGTGAGAGTTTTCATGGAAAACACCAAATTGTCTGGGTGACCTCAAACCTTTGAATAATAGTGAATATATAAATAAATATAAATAAATATATTATCAATGAATAAATAAATATATATGTTTATAAATTAAATATAAAAAATATGGAAAACACCAAATTGTCCGTGTGACCCCAAACTTATAAACGTGTGTTTTTACACCTCAGCCTCCGACACTTCTCACACTTCTTTTGTTCGCCGGTTACTGCCGCGCCGCCGCCGCTCAGCACCTGCG
Organism: Liparis tanakae; assembly: GCA_036178185.1. Lineage (NCBI taxonomy): Eukaryota > Metazoa > Chordata > Actinopteri > Perciformes > Liparidae > Liparis > Liparis tanakae. Next base: position 1,761,509 of record CM070092.1, on the reverse strand, counting down.
CTCCTGTTCAAAACGCCCGGGCGTGTTATCCACTCACACGCCTCACCGCCTCACCGCCTCACCGCCTCCACTTCTCGTCCGACTGAGGACGTTGTCGCCCTTAAATAAAAAGAAAAGGCCGTGCACTCGGCATCAGATCCTTTACGGCCTTTCATGCTTCGCTGTAGTTTTCTTCTTTTCTTTTTCTGAAGGAGTGCAAACGAGTCATTGATGGATCGGACGGAGCCGGCTAAACGTGAGGCTTGACCCCCCCCCCCCCCCCCCCCCCTCCCACTCCCAGGGCCTGTTCCAGGATCTCAGGCCTTGTGATGGAGGGCGACTCATTCCTCCGCTCCGCATCTTTGATGCTGAGCCCGTTTAACAATGCGTCCTTTCTGTTGCCGGGTAAGAATCGGCCAGCAGGGTTCCTGCGAGAGGGGAAAATGTAAACGGGGGGGATTAGCCGGACTAATGGCCCCCGACTTGTCGTTGATGTTAATTAGCGTTAATTAGGACCTCCCTTCATTTAGCCGGTTGGAGGACTGAAAGGCTGAGGAGGCGGGCCCCGCTGGTGTGTGTGTGTGTGTGTGTGTGTGTGTGTGTGTGTGTGTGTGTGTTTCTTTTTTAACAAATGTCCCAGGCTTTTCATGTTTACGCACACAAATTCTCACGCACACGTTTTCACGCTGGCACGCACAAGCCGGGGGGGGATCCTCGTTAATTCTCCTGGCATCTCGTTGGCTGCGCTCGCACTCGTCCGCCGGGCGGCGTCCCTCTGTTTGCTCGCCGTTTGCTCCCACAATGACTCCCTTTCAGCGGCCTGATCTCTGAGGAGAGTCCGCCTCCTTTTGGCTTTTTCTTCGTTTTTTTTCTTCGAGTGGTCAAGAGAAGAAGAAGAAGAAGAAGAAGAAGAAGAAGAAGAAGAAGAAGAAGAAGAAGAAGAAGAAGAAGAAGAAGAAGACCACCATTCCACCTCCACTCTTTGCACAGCCCCCCCCCCTCCATGTGTGTGTGTGTGGGGGGTGACAGCGGTAGGATTTGGGATCTTTTTCTTTTTTCTGCTTCCAAGGTTCCTCCACGGAGACGTAATCGTCCACTTTGTCGGGGCGGTTAACCCCGTATTGTCCCGGAGGCCCTCAGAGCTCCGATGGCATTCAGCGTGCTAGTACCCCCCCCCCCCCCCTCCCCTCCCCCGCCACCGCCCCCCTGCCTGCTGTGGCAACTTTCTGTGCAGCATGTACATGTGCAAACACACATGCATTAGGGGGGGGGGGGGGTCCTGCATGCTACCTGAGGCTTGTTTGTTCACCCCCTCCAACGCGCTCACTCGCAGGTCGGACGTCCCGGCAGGACTCGGTGGTGTGAGATGGGGGGGGGGGGGGGTGCACAGCTTGCTGCTGGTGGGAGTTAAGAGAGAAGACATGAGGGGGGGGGGGGGCTTCTCTCCGGCCCAACACCTGGTATCACTTTATTAACCCTCGGCTGTCTTGACCCCTGGGAGCCGAGGAACAGCAGGGCCAAAGGGGGCCGCGAGGGAGTGAGGGGGGTGAGGGGGGTGGGGGTGGGGGGGGTAGGGGGGGGGGGGATGGACGGCACCGCGCGGCCTGTGAAGGGGAAGCAGAAGCCCCCGCGTCGGAGCCCCCGCGATGACTTTACCAGTACTGTGACCCCTGACCCTGACTCCTCTTTGCCAACCCCCCACCCCAAGAAAAACCTGACCCTCTCTCCCTCTCTCTCTCTCTCTCTCTCTCTCTCTCTCTCTCTCTCTCTCTCTCTCTCTCCCCGCGCAGCTGCTGGTTCCCATTGGCCCGCCGCGGGGACGGTGGAGAAGGAGAGCGAAGGAAAAGAAGGGGGGAGCGTCAGCGAGGAGGGGGCTATATGCAAAAGGTCAACTGTTGGTCAGAGGTTTTTTATTGGGAGGGAGGGAGGGAGGGAGAGGAGGAGGGAGGGAGGGAGGGAGGGGAGGGAGGGAGGGAGGGAGGGAGGGAGGGAGGGAGTGGGAGTATGCGTTAAAGACCACCGTCTGAGATTTTAACTGCAGGGAGGGGAATGTGGCCTTTTTCCACCCCGACACACGGTGGAGAGCCAGAGGACGGGGGGGGGGCGGCGGACAGGTCGCCCAGGTCCACGGGAGGTGTGTGTATGTGTGTGTGTGTGAGTGAGTGTGAGTGTGTGTGAGTGAGTGTGTGTGTGTGTGTGTGAGTGTGTGAGTGTGTGTGTGTGTGTGTGTGTGTGTGTGTGAGTGTGTGAGTGTGTGAGTGTGTGAGTGTGTGTGTGTGTGTGTGTGTGTGTGTGTGTGTGTGTGTGTGTGAGCGGCCCGCGGCCGGAACGCGCTCGGGGACCGGAGGAACGCACTCGGCCCGTTCAGGGTGTCGGGGATCTCTCGTGACGTGATCCCGTTGGGCGGCGGAATCCGGCGGACATTCCATTGGAGGGACGTCACCCTGGAGGATTACCTCTCGGCCAATCAGAGGCTCCGATCGGCGCGAGGCAACGCAGAGAGAAACCAGCATGTGATCCTCTGATGAGCGTCTGGCACGGAGCATCGGGGATTCACCGCCGCAAATAGAAGCGTTAGGAACACGTCGGCCTCTGACCTTTCCTCAGCACCAGCATCAAGACACACCTGAGGGCAGAGGACAAGGGTTCTCAAGGGTTCTGTAGAGGGCTGTGTGGTTCTACGAGGAACCGTCACCTACTGAACCTTTAGAGGTTCTTTGAAGAACTCGTTCCTAAATGCACCCTAGTTTAAAAAGGTTCTTTGAGGAACCAGGAATGGTGTCTTAAAGAACCATTTTTCGAAGGTTCTTTGAGACACCTTTAGAGGTTCTTTGAGGAACTCTTCAAGGAAATGGTTCTTTAAAGAACAATGTTTTTAAATGTTCTTTGTGCAACCAGGAATGGTGACTTAAAGAACCATTTTTGAAGGTTCTTTGAGAGACCTTTAGAGGTTCTTTGAGGAACTCTTTCAGGAAACGGTTCTTTAGAGAACCCCGGTTTGAAAGGCTTTATGAGGAACCAGAAATAGTGCCTTAAAGAACCATTCTTTGAAGGTTTCATTGAGATACCTTTAGAGGTTCTTTGAAGAACTATTTAAGGAAATGTTTTCTTAAAGAACCCTGGTTTGAAAGGTTCTTTGAGGAACCAGAAATGGTGCCTTGAAGAACCATTTTTTAAGGTTATTTGAGACCTTTAGGTTCTTTGAAGATTTATTTTTATAGAAATAGTTCTTTAAAGAACCCTGGTTTGAAATGTTCTCTGTGGAACCAGAAATGTTGCCTTAAAGAACCATATTTGAACCATATCTCTGAGAAACCTTTATAGGTCCTTTAAGGAAATGGCTCTGTAAAGAACCCTGGTTTAACATGTTCTCTGCAGAACCAGAAAGGGTTCTTCTATGACATCACTCTGAAGAACCGTTGTCAGTTCCCCGTGGTTCCCCCGCGGTTCTGTGTGTGGTCAGAGGACAGCAGGGCTGCAGCATAGAACATGATTTGGTGGTGAAATGTTTCCAGCGTTATCCGGTTACGACACAACAACGTCTCAAAATGTCCACCAGGGGTTCTGAGAGCGAGCCTCTTTCTCATTGGTCGGTTTCTGTCCTCCGCCGTCATCCAGAGCGTGAGAGGTTCAATGTCCAATCGTAATTTTGTGACATTCCCAACCAGCTTGTGAGCAAACGGCGGCTCAGCGTGCGACTCACACACGTGTGAAACCTGCAGGACTCTGGGAATGATGAGGAGAACCGTTGCTTCAGGTTCTTGTTCACCTATTTCTACCTGATACACAGCTGCTTGTTGTTTTTTAAGTTTAATGAGTTATTGTGGAATAAAAAATAAAGTTTCCTCTTATGTCTTCAAAAGAGTCTTTAACACAGTGGGTCTGAAAAGTACTCACATATTGACATATTGACTTTCATTACAGCCATTTGCTAAAATCAAAAAAGTTCATTTTATTTCTCCTTACTTTTCACTTTTCCCCATCTGGAAAAGAAATACCAGAAATTTAGAATTTTTTTGTTGCAAATGTATTAAAAAAGAAAAACTCAAATAAATCAAACTTTTTTTTATTTTATCAAATGGCTGCAATGAAACAAAGAGTGAACATTTCAAAGAGTCTGAATACTTTCTGTACGTACTGAATGTTTTATTTTAACCATTTAACCTCATTAGAATTTGATTGACAAATAGATTGACATCTCGTCATCTGTCCATCCTGCAGAGGGATCCTCCTCTCTGGTTCTCCTGACGGGTTCTTCACTCAGTTCCCCCTGAAAAGGTTTTTTCTATTTTTTGGGGGGAGTTTTTCCTGGTACGATGTGAAAGGTCAAAGGTCAGGGATGTCGTATGTGTACAGATTGTAAAGGCAAATTTGTATTTTTTTACATTGGACTACACAAAATAAACTGAATTGAATTGAACGACTAAAATAGTTCAAGATTCCTCGATATTATTCAGATTTTTTAAGCACTACGTTTATTTTGATTTAGTTGAATCCTCCAGATTTCTGCATGTCGTATGATCAAAATCCCTCAGCGGGCGGATGTGCAGATCGTTGGACTCGCTCCGGAGTCCAATCAGAACCGCCCCTCCATCCAGACTCTCCTCCACCAGGACGTCGTGGAAGAAAGAAGAGAGAGAGCGTGGTTATTTCCTGACTCGCTCTGCTGCGGCCCGGCGAGTCACGAGGGCGCGGCCTCCAGCCGGGGGGCCGGAGGTCAACCCGGCGCCTCCGTCGCATGACCGCGGCTCGGAGGAGAAGAAGGCCGGTCAGTAAACGCCGCATCGTGACGGCGGTGGAAGGGTCGGAGGAGCTTGGTTAAGGGCATCGGTCACCGGCGGTTTACCAACACCGCGACTGGCCAGAGGGGGCGCTGTGGCGGCGTTCACTGGAGGTGAACTTTAAGGGTTTTCTCCTCAGATGGAGGGAGAGATGGAGAGATAGAGCTGTTCCTATGTGTTCTTTCATCCTTCTCTCTCTGTAGGCGTCTTTTTATGGAACTGACATTCCTGGAGTGGTCGAAACAGAAGCCCTTGTTTAGAGGCGAAACCCTCCCACCCTATCCCCTTTTTTCATCTTCCTAGTTTTGGAGCCCGGGGGTCAAAGGTCGGGACCCCCTCCAGCTTCAGAGACATGTCAGGTCATGCAAGCCACATAGCATTCCCTGTATAGCCCCCACCGCCCCCCCCTCCCCTCCCCCTGCCCAGGCAAAAGGCCCGCTGCCTCTTAACAGCCCCCCCCCCCCGCTTACACAAGAGGTGTGAGAGTATGTGCGGCTGAGCAAGCATGTGTGTGACATTTTGAGAGATAGTGAGTACTAGCAGTCACTTGAGGATTTTTTTTATGCTGTTGAACGTTTCTGAGACTCTAAATTCATTTATATACGTACACTACCGTTCAAAAGTTTAGTTGTACCTTAGAAATGTCCTTATTTTTCAAAATAAAGCTTGGATTTTATCAACGAATATACCATTAAATAAATCATAAACTCTCTCTCCATAGTTAATGTGTAATGAAGTCTCTACAGAGGTGTGTAGAGGCCCATCTCCATGTTCTAGTGGTACTTTGTGTTATCGCCTTAGAAGACTAGCGGAGGGGTAGAAAACCCTTGAGAACCCTTTTTATGTGAGCGCAGCTGAAAACAGTTATGCTGCTGAGAGAAGCTCTAAAACTGGCCTTCCTTTGAGCCACAAGAAGAATTACATTAATATTTACTATAAAAATCATTGTTTATAACCTCCTTAATGTCTTGAATATATTTTATATTCATTTTGCAGTTTAATTGATAAATAAAAGTGGGGGTTTTCATGGAAAACACCACATTTTCTGGGTGACCCTAAACTTTTGAGCGGTAGTGTATATAAATACATATATGTACATATATATACATTTATAATAGTCAAACTGAAATGTGTTTCCTATCCAGCCCGCCTGGAGCCCGTTCCTCACTTCTGACCCGGGGATGAATCTAAAGGCAAAAGTAAATAAACACGAGACGCCGGATGATTTGTATTCGTGATGTTTTCCTCTGTTTCTATCTGGGAAGGTTGTACATGTTCCTGTGTGACAAGATGAACTCCAGCGTGTTCATCTTGTCAACGGAGCCTCCATTACTCTCTTTGTGAAGCGCACGGAAACACGTTTGTGAAATAACGCACAAATAGGAAATAAAAAGGCCGTAAATTAGAGCGCGGCTGAATTAAAACTGTCAGGGAAATAATTAGGAAAACACCATCATCCCTCCCAACGGGGGCCAAAGTTGAACAGAAAATACGTGTGAAATGAAAATAACCGTACGCATCGCATGCCAGATATCAAAGGTCACGAGACTCGCCGGGGCCGCCTCCTCGGCCGCGTCCTCTCCGCCGAGTCAGCGGACGGATCCCACCGGGGCCGCCGACATGAGGGATGAGCTCTTTGAGACGCACAAACAGGGGCGGAGATGTAGTGTGTGACCCCCCCCCCCCTTCCCCGACGGATAAACAAATAACTAAATAAATCCTGGGGACGCTGGGGGTGAGGGAAGCTCTCCCCCCCCCCCCCCCACCCGAGGGGTCAGAACAGGAACAGATAAATCTCCCTTAAAGACGCCGATGCCTCTCCACAGTTAACCTCTTAATCAACCCCAATCGGCCGGAGGAAATGGAGCTGACTCCGCGAAAACTGTCATCTGCGAGCGTGTGCAAGTGTGTGTGTGTGTGTGTGTGTGTGTGTGTGTGTGTGTGTGTGTGTAGTTATGTGGGGTCTTTCACTCCTGCGTTTCTAACAGCGAACAGGAAGGAAACGACCATCAGATTCACGTCCAGGATCTCGATGATTTCTCTTCTTTTCTTCGCACACTTCACGACTCACTTCTTCCTCGTCCGTCAGCGAGCCACCTTCCCTCGCCACCTTCCTTCGCCACCTTCCCTCGCCGCCGAGCGTCAGCGCGTGACCTCCGCCGAGCGTCCGGATCCGTCTCCGGGCCGCGGGCGCGGGAGGCCTCTGACGGACGTGTCACCCGGCGCTCTGAGGTCTTATTCTGGAACGCGGCGCTCCGGTTACATACCTGCTCGCTCGACGGCTCCTTTCCTCATTGTGGGGGGGGGGGGGGGGGAGTGCTGCAGCGGAGAGTGTTGCATTGTGGGTTTTGTTTTGTCGTCAGGCCGTCCATAAATTATCAGGCCGACCGGTGGTGGCCGCCACATTCCCTCTGCAGGCCGTCGGGCGGCGGTTGTGTTGACCACCGTATTCAGTTATTCAGATTATTTATTAACAAACAAACAAACAAACAAACAAAATATCAAGGGAACTCCTATCGCTGGTAAACAACAACCATAGGCCCACCCAGGTGCATGCTGGTCCTGTACCTGCCTTCTCCTACATATAAACACAGTGTTACCCAATTAGAGAACAAATGAACTATCAAAAGACTAAATATATCTAAACAACAACAACAACAAAAACAACAAATGAAACTAAACTAAAAACTATCACAAGAAAAAGATATTCTAATACATCAAAACAACCTCAACAAGAAAACAACCTCATTAAACAAGTATACTCGTCATTAAATTAACTAAATACTAATATTATTAAAACAAAGTTCCGGTGCTCGGTGTTTGTTTGGCTTGTGAAAGTTCTTTTGAAAAACACATCGACATCTTTAAAAACTGTTTTATGACAAAACATTCACGTCTTTAAACCTATCTTTGAAATAAAAAGAGGAAGCTCACTCTGCTCTCTGAAACTGGTTCTGGTCGCGTTCTGGCCGAGAAGAGGATACTGGCCCTTTAATAGACTTCAAATATATATGAGCCTATCTCTTAAAGCACAGGTGTCAAACACGAGGCCCGCGGGCCGAACCCGGCCTACCGCGTCATTCTTCGTGGCCCCTGACGACTTGAAAGACACATGATCACCTTTATTTCGAGAAATTTAAGAGAATGATCCCGTGCTTTTATTTTGAAGGTTTCAAATTAAAAGGATGTTTGTTATAATATTAGGGAAATGTTCATACGTCCAATTTTTCTACACTCAAATAAACAGACATCAAATGCAAAGAGAGTAATTTAACGATACATTTGAGTAGTTTCTAAGTTTATATATTCATACGACCCTGTGACGCTGACGTGACCCGCGGGGAAATTAGAGTTTTTAATCCAGGTGGGAAGTATTATAATTAAGAAATGTGATATTAAGCATGAAATTAATTGTATAAACATATTTGCTCTGCTCAGTAATATGTTTGTTATATGAGGAAATCATTTCATGGAGTAATATCGAGGACGAGTAACTGACGACGTTTACTGAAGTACTTTATCGAGTCTTTGTACTTCACTTGAAGTATTTTCATTGTGTGCAATACTTCTTCTCCATTGCATTTGTTTGACAGCTTCATTTACTTTTCAGGTCACAACTTATCTCTCCAAAGTGGGTTTATTCTGTGAGAGAAGAAGAGTTTATTTAAGTTTAATATATATTATATAAGTTTAGGAATATGCTCATACTTCTTGAGCCGGATCACATCTTCCTTTAGAGACATACAAACATATCTTTTAGAATAAGATGCATTGCTGTGGATTAAATTACCAGAGTTAATATAAAGTCGTCAAATTTAGCACAACTTTAAACATCATTGTCAAATAAATATAAATCCAGAAACATCAAATAATATTGAAGGGAACATCTATGACAACTTTAAAGAACATTTAGCTGATAATGCACATTTATACTTAAGTAAATAATCTGAATTAGTCTTCCACCACTGAACAGAACCAGCTCCACTGGTCCAATACTTAATACATGTAATGCAATAAATACATTAATTAAAAATAAATAAAACGTACTGTGGTAAAGAAGGAGAGTGACACACACACACACACACACACACACACGTGTTGTCTTTATTAATGTGTGGACAACACATACATCACTAACCCAGCGGTTGATCCTCATTTAATTAACCCCTCACTGGTCAAATGCATCATAAGCCTCAGCTGTATAGAATTACACTCTAATTATGCCCCCCCTCCCCCCTCCCAGACCCCG